>WNGS01133031.1:0-22144 GCA_020271785.1 Procambarus virginalis
CCTTCCACAGACATGGTGAGTCTTCAGACGCCTTTGCTTGTACGTGTTCCATCTGTTGCTTGAAGATGTTACATCTGTTGCTTGTACATGTTACATCTGTTGCTTGTAGATGTTACTCTGATGCTTGTAGATGTTACGTCTGTTGCTTGAAGATGTGACATCTTTGCTTGTAGATGTTACATCTTTGCTTGACAGATGTTACATCTGTTGCTTGTAGATGTTACATCTGTTGCTTGAAGATCTAAACCTGTGCTTAAGATGTTACATCTGTTGCTTGTAGATGTTACAACTGTTGCTTGAAGATAGTTGCATCTGTTGCTTTAAGATGTTACACCTGTTGCTTGTAGATGTTACACTGATGCTTTGATAGATGTTACATCTGTTGTTTGAAGATGTTACATCTGTTGCTTGTAGATGTTACATCTGTTGCTTGTAGATGTTACATCTGTTGCTTGTAGATGTTACATCTGTTGCCTTGTAGATGTTACGTCTGTTGCTTGAAGATGTTACATCTGTTGCTTGTAGATGTTACATCTGTTGCTTGTAGATGTTACATCTGTTGCTTGTAGATGTTACATCTGTTGCTTGTAGATGTTACATCTGTTGCTTGTAGATGTTACATCTGTTGTTAAGGTGTTAGATGTTACATCTGTTGCTTGTAGTGTTACATCTGTTGCTTGAAGATTGTACATCTGTTGCTTGTAGATGTTACATCTGTTGCTTGAAGATGTTACATCCGTTGCTTGAAGATGTTACATCTGTTGCTTGAGATGTTACTCGTTGCTTGATGATGTTACTCTGTTGCTTGAAGATGTTTAACTGTTGCTTGGAGATGTTACTCTGTTCTTGAAGATGTTTCACCTGTTGCTTGAGATGTTCATCTGTTGCTTGAAGATGTTACATCTTGCTTGAAGATGTTACATCATGTTGCTTGAAGTATGTTACATCTGTTGCTTGAAGATGTTACACCTGTTCTTGTAGACGCACAATTTTGTCTGATGACGTGACACCTGTTCCTTGAAGACTTAACACCAATTACTTGTGTAGGACTCTCACACTGCTGCTGGGAAGGAAAATATGGAAAGGGTTGGGGGGGGGGGGGGTATGAGGAATGTAAGAGCGGAATCTCATTGGTTTGGTGACCAGCCTATAAACCAAAGTCCTATATAGAGGACTACCTCTATATAGTAGAGTCCTCTCATTGCCGATCTGCAGTGCATCTTAAAGAGTCCTCACTAAAGTCCCCTTCTGCTTCTCTCTCTCCCACACAGGCCTCCCACACCTGGTGTCTGTTGCTGGCGGCGCTGCTGTGTGGTGATGATGGTGACCGACCCGCAGCGCAGCTCCGCAAGGCTTAGAGGCGGCATCTTCCGGCGTGCCAACTCCTTCCTGCAGGGAAACGTTTGGGGAAGAACTTGGCATGATAAAGCTTCGAGGACGGTAGTTCTGGATATGACAGCCCCGAGTGGTTCGGACTGGCTACTCCGGCTAGACTAGGCCAGCTTCTACAGGCCGCTAAAGGCCGCTTGAGGCTGCTTCAGGCCGCTACAGGTAGTACAGGCCGCCACAAGAAGGAAACTAATAAATGCTACGGGTCTTACAATCAGACAATAATAAGATATCTGAAATGTTTGCCACCTTTTCATCCTGTGTTTTGGTGTTGTGCTGAATGCATGAGGCTATTAGGGCCACAACCATGGCTTACTGACCAGCCAGCAAGTATAGTGTAGTCCTGAACATAGTCCAGGACTAAAGTAAACTCTCAAGTGTATATTCACCGAGAAGTGGTGTATACCTCTCGGTGTATACTGTATGTCCCTTCTGAACTGATACAATGATCATTATATTCTAATGTCTTCCTTCTCTATAATATATGTTTCTGCAATTTATTTATATTAAAATGTATTTGCTGTTCCATACTGTATTTACTATTTAATCCGAGGTATCATAATTTCAATCATTCTGTAAATAAATTATCTTCATAATTTGATCTAAAGTTTATAATATTAAATCATAGTCTGTCTGCGTATCCAGCCGTCGAGCCCAAGAAAGATCATAAACTAAATCAGTGTTCCAGCTCTTGAGCGCCAGCTTCTAGAGACGATTATTTTTTTCATAAGTTACAGCGGCATTAAAGGTTATAGTACAGTATCCATGACTCGATCACCATATTCTGTGTTAATTAAAGACTCGGTTTTCAAACCATAATGTTCAGGGGTAACTCTAGCAACCACAGGGGACCATTATAACCCACGAATATCAGGTACTAAGACAGTCTCAGGACTATATAGGGTTGACCGTAGTTGTGAGAATACATACATGTTATGAGGCCTTGCGGCTGAGTGGACTGCGCTCGGGGGTCATAGTCCGATATGGCCCGGGTTCAATTCCCGGCGTATGTTGGAAATTTCAACACTTATCATCTACTATTGTGTTATAATAACTCATCATCACTTACTAATTGCAGTAGTTCTTAACACCACTAACAGTAGTGTTAATATATTTAATCTGAGCCTATTGCTGATAATATGACTCCTGATCATGTAAATCGAGGTTATTAATTGAATTATTTAGTAACAGTTTTATTCTGTTACGATCGAATGTTATGGAGAGTATAAATATCATCTCCATTTCTCGCTAGAGATCATTTATCGAGAATATGATAATTATTAAATCCCTATAATTCCAACCCAGTTCATATTATCGCATTTCAGCCATAATTGCGCGGAAAAGAATATTCGTGTTTAATAATTTCCGTGGTGAATGCGAGAGTGGGGAGGGAGGAGGCGCGACGCCATTACTCAGGGAGACTGTGGTCACGAGGCAGCGTTGGACGAGACTACAGTGGCAGCTGCTGCTTGAATTCTTATCGACAAGAATTACGTTGATACCCAGTTAATAAGTGACAATTACTTATCCATGTGTTCTCTAGTGCCCGTCAGTTAATAACGCTCAACAATTGAAGCAGGACCGTAATTACTGTGCATAGCAGTGAACACTAGGAGACCGGCTGACGCGATTTCGGCAGACTCAGCATTCAATACGCTCAGCTAAGTATATAATTCAGGGCGATGCATCACTCGAGATTGTATATTTATGAGTAGTCAGTCGTTAGGAGGAGAAATTACCAAAAACACAAAGTTAGTAAATTTTCGTAAAATCATTCCGTTTCATGAATATCTGAATATAATTTGTAGCCTATCAATCGCTACTTAATTCTTTTGATTACAGCTTGTATACGAGGTGCCAGCAAGATTCTCATCATTCGTGTTATTTACCTCGAGTCTTTCTCTATTGGGATTCTGTGACCACGAGGACGAATGATGAACTGGCGTTAGAAATCGTCTTACAGCTAGACATTTTTTTCGTACAAATTTATTCAACTTGATTATTGATTCTATATAATTCCATAGAATTTTCCATTGAATAATTATTGGCAGATTTGGTAATTAATGTTTATGCTCTAATTGTGCTCAGTGTTTATGCTCAGTGATTAATGATCTTTAATATTCAGATTTGATTTACATATATTTGAATCTATTGTAGTATAGTTTACCATGTTATTAACCCAACAATGAACTAGTGACGAACCACACTGGTTCCTAGATATATATAACTTCTAGAAATAACCCCCCAATGTTGATATGTGAGGCTTGGCTTTAATTAATAATACAGTCTTCATTAATTTAAAGTGATTATTCATTAAATGATTCTCTAATGTCATTCTATGATCACTATTATTTGTTTTCCCTCTTTTGTCAAAAGTGGGTGGTCCTTCGATTTATTTCAATACAATAATTAAATAATTTAATTTCTGAGTTCAAGCCCGATACCCAACAGCTGACAAATGGGCAGAGTTTTTTTACTCTAATGTGCCTATTCACCTAACAGTAAATAGGTACCTGGGAGTTAGACATCTACTATTTGCTGCTTCCTGGGGATGTGTGTGCGTGTTTGTGTGCATCTGTTAGAAAGAAATATATGTAATAGACATAATAGAGGAAAAATAGATTGGCTAGAATGACGGGGTCCAAGAGCTAAAGAGCTCGATTCTGCAGACAAAAATAGTAAATAGGGAAATCATACATACATACGATCACAATTCAGAGACCATGTGGTCTGTGTTGAACCAACACGTTCTTCGGCACAAAGCCTCACCACCAGAGTCTCCTGGAGACACCCCAGATCAAGCACTGGCACCAGCTTGACCTGATTCTTACCAGGCGTGCCAGTCTACCCAGCGTCAAGATTACGCGTAGCTACCAGAGTGCTGTCTGTGACACCAGACCACTCTTTAGTATGGAGGTCAAGATGCAAACAAAGAAGATTCATCGCTCTAAAAACGCATGGACACCAGCAAGACCCGCAATCAGACAAGGTGGAAGATTTTGCACTGTGCTCGAGGAAGCTCTCCTTGGTCCGGCCGGGGCCAATGCCCACAAAATCTGCACGAATTTTGCTCGAATGCCTCCTTCAGCTGCTGCAGATGTCTGACATCAGGTACCTGCATAAAAATCAGCAGCAGCTGAAGGAGGCTGCTGACGTCTGCAGCAGCTGAAGGATCTGCTGACGTCTGCAGCAGCTGAAGGAGGCATTCAAGAAAAATTCGGAGTTAAGTTTCACTTACGAGATGGAGATGATGGGAGGCTGCCCTTTCTAGATGTAACAGTCACGGAAAGGAATGGAGGATTCCACACTCAGTCTACACTAAGGAAACAACATAGGAATGTGTCTAATGCCAATAGCGACTGGCCCAGATAGGTACAAGAGGAGTGTTGTCAACACTTACTTAGAACGGGCTCTCACTCACAGTTTTGGTTGGAAGCAGGTCGATGAAGAACTCGTAGGGTAAGGCAGGTCCTAGTCAACATGGCTTCTCTAACGTTTGTTGAAGACGTCATTAAAAGAAAGGAAAACGCCATTCAACGTCTGAAAAGTCAACTAACACAACACTTTTACCCCTATTAGACTGTTTTACAGGAACTTCTTTTCAAGAGCTCATAAAACGTAGGAAAGTGTCCTCAAAGATATTATTATAGGACGTTATCCCACAGACAAAATCAGAAGATACAATTGACAATTTATTACAAAAACAAGAAAATGGCCAATCTACTCATGAAGACTCTCCAGACACCAAACAGAGTTTGGGGTGTCCGGAGAGTTCTTCATGAGTAGATTGGCCATTTTCTTGTTTTTGTAATAAATTGTCAATTGTATCTTCTGATTTTTGTCTGTGGGGATAACGTTCCTATTAATAATATCTTTGAGGACACTTTCCTACGTTTTATGAGCTCTTGAAAAGAAGTTCCTGTAAAACAGTCTAATAGGAGGTAAAAGTGTTGTGTTAGTTGACTTTTCAGACGTTGAATGGCGTTTCTCCTTTCTTTTAATGACGTCTTCAACAAAATCGTTAGAGAAGCCATTGTTGACTAGGACCTGCCTTACCCTACAGAGTTCTTCATCGACCTGCTTCCAACCAAAACTGTGAGTGAGAGCCCGTTCTAAGTAAGTGTTGACAACACTCCTCTTGTACCTATCTGGGCAGTCGCTATTGGCATTACGACACATTCCTATGTTTGTTTCCTTAGTGTAGACTGCAGTGTGGAATCCTCCATTCCTTTCCGTGACTGTTACATCTAGAAAGGGCAGCCTCCCATCACTCTCCATCTCGTAAGTGAAACTTAACTCCGAATTTTCTTGAATGCCTCCTTCAGCTGCTGCAGACGTCAGCAGCATCCTTCAGCTGCTGCAGACGTCAGCAGCCTCCTTCAGCTGCTGCTGATTTTTATGCAGGTACCTGATGTCAGACATCTGCAGCAGCTGAAGGAGGCATTCGAGCAAAATTCGTGCAGATTTTGTGGGCATTGGCCCCGGCCGGACCAAGGAGAGCTTCCTCGGCACACGTGCAAAATCTTCCACCTTGTCATGATTGCGTGGTCCTTGCTGGTGTCCATGCGTTTTTAGAGCGATGAATTTCTTTGTTTGCATCTTGACCTCCATCCATAAAGAGTGGTTGGTGTCACAGACCGCACTCTGGTAGCTACGCGTAATCTTGACGCTGGGTACACTGGCACGCCTGGTAAGAATCAGGTCAAGCTGGTGCCAGTGCTTGTATCTGGAGTGTGTCTCCAGGAGACTTGTGTGAGGCTTTGTGCCGAAGAACGTGTTGGTTCAACACAGACCACCATGCGTCTCTGAATTGTGATCGTATGATATGTGTATTTCCCTATTTACTATTTTTTGTCTGCAGAATCAAGCTCTTTAGCTCTTGGACCCCGTCATTCTAGCCAATCTATTTTTCCTCTATTATGTCTATTACATATATTTCTTTCTAACAGATGCACACAAACACACGCACACACATCCCCAGGAAGCAGCAAATAGTAGATGTCTAACTCCCAGGTACCTATTTACTGTTAGGTGAATAGGCACATTAGAGTAAAAAAAACTCTGCCCATTTGTCAATGCTGTTGGGTATCTGGGGCTTGAACTCAGAAATTAAATTATTTAATTATTGTATTGAAATAAATCGAAGGACCACCCACTTTTGACAAAAGAGGGAAAACAAATAATAGTGATCATCAGAATGACATTAGAGAATCATTTAATGAATAATCACTTGAAATTAATGAAGACTGTATTATTAATTAAAGCCAAGCCTCACATATCAACATTGGGGGGTTATTTCTAGAAGTTCATATATATCTAGGAACCAGTGTGGTTCGTCACTAGTTCATTGTTGGGTTAATAACATGGTAAATCTTACTACAATAGATTCAAATATATAGTAAATCAAATCATGAATATTAAAGATCATTAATCACTGAGCATAAACACTGAGCACAATTAGAGCATAAACATTAATTACCAAATCTGGCAATAATTATTCAATGGAAAATTCTATGTGAATTATATAGAATCAATAATCAAGTTGAATAAATTTGTACGAAAAAAAATGTCTTAGCTGTAAGACGATTTCTAACGCCAGTTCATCATTCGTCCTCGTGGTCACAGAATCCCAATAGAGAAAGACTCGAGGTAAATAACACGACTGATGAGAATCTTGCTGGCACCTCGTATACAAGCTGTAATCAAAAGAATATAAGTAGCGATTGACTAGGCTACAAATTATATTCAGATATTCATGAAACGGAATGATTTTACGAAAATTTACTAACTTTGTGTTTTTGGTAATTTCTCCTCCTAACGACAGACTACTCATAAATATACAATCTCGAGTGATGCATCGCCCTGAATTATATACTTAGCTGAGCGTATTGAATGCTGAAGTCTGCCGAAATCGCGTCAGCCGGTCTCCTAGTGTTCACTGCTATGCACACGTAATTACGAGTCCTGACTTCAATTGTTGACGCGTTATTAACTGACGAGGCACTAGAGAACACATGGATAAGTAATTGTCACTTATTAACTGGGTATCAACGTAATTCTTGTCGATAAGAATTCAAGCAGCAGCTGCCATGTGTCTCGCCAACGCTGCCTCGTGACCAAGTCTCCCTGAGTAATGGCGTCGCCGCCTCCTCCCTCCCCACTCTCGCATTCACCACGGAAATTATTAAACACGAATTATTCTTTTCCGCGCAATTATGGCTGAAATGCGATAATATGAACTGGGTTGGAATTATAGGGATTTAATAATTATCATATTCTCGATAAATGATCTCTAGCGAGAAATGGAGATGATATTTATACTCTCCATAACATTCGATCGTAACAGAATAAAAACTGTTACTAAATAATTGCAATTAATAACTCTCGATTTTACATGATCAGGAGTCATATTATCAGCAATAGGCTCAGATTAAATTATATTAACACTACTGTTAGTGGTGTTAAGAACTACTGCAATTAGTAAGTGATGATGAGTTATTATAACACAATAGTAGATGATAAGTGTTGAAAATTTCCAACATACGCCGGGAATTGAACCCGGGCCATTCGGACTATGACCCCCGAGCGCAGTCCACTCAGCCGCAAGGCCTCATAACATGTATGTATTCTCACAACTACGGTCAACCCTATATAGTCCTGAGATCTGTCTTAGTACCTGATATTCGTGGGTTATAATGGTCCCCTGTGGTTGCTAGAGTTACCCCTGAACATTATGGTTTGAAACGTCTTTAATTAACACAGAATATGGTGATCGAGTCATCGGATACTGTACTATAACCTTTAAATGCCGCTGTAACTTATGAAAAAAAATAATCGTCTCTAGAAGCTGGGCTCAAGAGCTGGAACACTGATTTAGTTTATGATCTTTCTTGGGCTACGACGGCTGGATACGCAGACAGACTATGATTTAATATGTATAAACTTTAGATCAAACTTATGAAGATAATTTATTTACAGAATGATTGTAAATTATGATACCTCTGGATTAAATAGTAAATACAGTATGGAACAGCAAATACATTTTAATATAAATAAATTGCAGAAACATATATTATAGAGAAGGAAGACATTAGAAATATAATGATCATTGTATCAGTTCAGAAGGGACATACAGTATACACCGAGAGGTATACACCACTTCTCGGTGAATATACACTTGAGAGTTTACTTTAGTCCTCGACTATGTTCAGGACTACACTATACTTGCTGGCTGGTCAGTAAGCCATGGTTGTGGCCCTAATAGCCTCATGCATTCAGCACAACACCAAAACACAGGATGAAAAGGTGGCAAACATTTCAGATATCTTATTATTGTCTGATTGTAAGACCCGTAGCATTTATTAGTTTCCTTCTTGTGGCGGCCTGTAGCTACCTGTAGCGGCCTGAAGCAGCCTCAAGCGGCCTGTAGCGGCCTGTAGAAGCTGGCCTAGTCTAGCCGGAGTAGCCAGTCCGAACCACTCGGGGCTGTCATATCCAGAACTACCGTCCTCGAAGCTGTTATCATGCCAAGTTCTTCCCCAAACGTTTCCCTGCAGGAAGGAGTTGGCACGCCGGAAGATGCCGCCTCTAAAGCCCTGCGGAGCTGCAGCTGCGGGTACGGTCACCATCATCACCACCAGCAGCGCCGCCAGCAACAGACACCAGGTGTGGGAGGCCTGTGGTGGGAGAGAGAGAAGCAGAAGGGGACTTCAGTGAGGACTCTTTAAGATGCACTGCAGATCGGCAATGAGAGGACTCTACCTATATAGAGGTAGTCCTCTATATAGGACTTTGGTTTATAGGCTTGGTACACCAAACCAATGAGATTCCGCTCTTACATTCCTCATACCCCCCCCCCCAACCCTTTCCATATTTTCCTTCCCAGCAGCAGTGTGAGAGTCCTACACAAGTAATTGGTGTTAAGTCTTCAAGGAACAGGTGTCACGTCATCAGACAAAAATTGTGCGTCTACAAGAAACAGGTGTAACATCTTCAAGCAACAGATGTAACATCTTCAAGCAACAGATGTAACATCTTCAAGCAATGGATGTAACATCTTCAAGCAACAGATGAAACATCTTCAAGCAACGGATGAAACATCTTCAAGTAACAGATGTAACATCTTCAAGCAACAGTTGAAACATCTTCAAGCAACAGATGTAACATCATCAAGCAACGGATGTAACATCTTCAAGCAACAGATGTAACATCTTCAAGCAACGGATGTAACATCTTCAAGCAACAGATGTAACATCTACAAGCAACAGATGTAAAATCTTCAAGCAACAGATGTAACATCTACAAGCAACAGATGTAACATCTACAAACAACAGATGTAACATCTACAAGCAACAGATGTAACATCTTCAAGCAACAGATGTAACATCTACAAGCAACAGATGTAACATCTACAAGCAACAGATGTAACATCTACAAGCAACAGATGTAACATCTTCAAGCAACAGACGTAACATCTACAAGCAACAGATGTAACATCTACAAGCAACAGATGTAACATCTACAAGCAACAGATGTAACATCTACAAGCAACAGATGTAACATCTTCAAGCAACAGATGTAACATCTTCAAGCAACAGATGTAACATCTACAAGCAACAGATGTAACATCTTCAAACAACAGATGTAACATCTTCAAGCAACAGTTGTAACATCTACAAGCAACAGTGTAACATCTAAAAGCAACAGATGTAACATCTTCAAGCAACAGATGTAACATCTTCAAGCAACAGATGTAACATCTCAAGCAACAGATGTAACATCTACAAGCAACAGATGTTATTATCTTCAAGCAACAGTTGTAACATCTACAAGCAACAGATGTAACATCTTCAAGCAACAGGTGTAACATCTTCAAGCAACAGATGTAACATCTACAAGCAACAGATGTAACATCTTCAAGCAAAAGATGTAACATCTACAAGCAACAGATGTTACATCTTCAAGCAACAGACGTAACATCTACAAGCATCAGATGTAACATCTACAAGCAACAGATGTAACATGTACAAGCAACAGATGTAACATCTTCAAGCAACAGATGTAACACGTACAAGCAAAAGGCGTCTGAAGACTCACCATGTCTGTGAAGGAGTGTGTCAAGGAGGAGCCAGCAGCAGGAGGAGGAGAGTGTCTTGAGAGAGCAGGTTACAAGAGATTATATACACCCTCGCACACCTACACATTCCATCACCTACCACAAAACGTTTTCAGACATAGCATGCAACAAGGAAAAATCTGAGTTAAGAACGCCTTCAACAAGGATATAGGATAAGGATATCCTTGAATCTCCATCAACGTGGAGATGTTGTCCATCTCCCCTCCGTAAGACGGACAACAACAGCCCTCCCAGCCAGGCTTACACTGGTAACTCCACGCTCACTCAGTTACTAATAGCATTAATAAATCGAAATTATAATAGTCAACTACGTATAAACACTGCAAAAGCTTCTATTAGGCTTCTTTTCCTATTGTAGTGAACAAACCTTATACTCGCTCCATTATCTCATCATCTTAATGGTGTAACTAATTAGCACTAATTACAGAAGCTATAATCTCTTCGCTAATTACAGTTAACAGTTCTCCCATCCTCCTATCCTAGTGGAGAAAGGTGAGGTGCAGTCACCAAATATAAGGAAGTGATATGAGAAGAGACAACAGTACAATTTCCAGTGATTCAGATAACTCCAGTACAGACACTTTGGATTTACTTCACCTCTTCAACCTCAAGAATGTAGCACTCGGCGTGTACTAATTGACCCCAAGATACTACAAGCTTCAACACAGAGCAGACAGCACACTACGACTGTATCAAGCTACAATGCTCTCGCTCCCCGTGAGTTCAGACACTCACAATTCTCCAATCGACCCGCCACGCTCTCCCACATAGAGCTCCGCGACTTCGGCCTCACTCAGCTCTCTGCTCGGCTCCAATCTTCGTCTGAACGTATACGACAATGTCACCGACCGACTACTCTAATCAAGACTACTAAATAAGTATGGAACTCATTAAACACTGTGTATCTAATCTTCCCAACAACGTAACATAATCTTACGTTACACTACCATTCACCTGGGCTCTAGGAGACTCGGACCGTGGACCCACGCGTGTGTGAGGTCGAAGCTCTATCGACCTTGCTATTGAGTAGTCGTGATAAAGAGGGTGGATGGAATGTTTATTTCCATGGAAGCGTGGTTGACAATTTACATGGCTTCCTGCATTTTTCTTTCCATATTTTGTTCAGATTTGTATTGTCTTTGTTGCATTTTTGTTTTGTTTTTTGTAAAATATGTCTATCAAATAAAGATTCCTTTCACCCTCTTTATGACCTCTGCCTTTACACCTCTATTCTCAGGCCCAACCTTTTCTCCCTCAATGCTTATTCATATCTCATTACCCTTTATGGTCCTGTTCCTTCACCCTTATCACCCTGCCACTGTATGCTGCTCCTACCCACTTAGCCAATTTGCCCGAAACCCTATGCGTACTAGTGGCTTTAGGTATTGTATGTACTACCTCCATCTTTAAATCATACAGAATGTTTGTACTGTAACTCTGCAACTATGTATGTACTGTTCCTAAATAAATTATAATTAATATATATATATTATATTATTATTATTATTATTATTATATATTATTTCCTCCTCCTGTATCTTCCTGGCCCCCTTACCCGTAATTACCTCCCCCACACCCCCTGTCCCCTGCCCCCCCCCCCACACACACTTCTATCCAACTGCCCTGGGGCCAGATTCATGAAAGCACTTACGCAAGCACTTACGAACCTGTACATCTTTTCTCAATATTTGGGTTTTGTTCACAATTATTAAACAGTTAATGAGCTCCGAAGCACAAGGAGGCTGTTTATAACAATATCAACCCTTTATTGGGAATATTCATGCTTGCAAATTGATCAATAAATGTAAACAAAGCCGTCAAAGATTGAGGAAAGATGTACACGTTCGTAAGTACTTGCGTAACTGCTTCGTGAATCTAGCCCCTGATGAGGGGTATGTGACCCTTACACACCCTCTCCTCCCCCCCCCCCCTCCTGACCACTTCCTCTCCCACCCGCTACACCCAAATATTCTTCACGGGCATATACAATACACCAAAATACAATTTACAATCATCCCACCATCTCAAAGAGTATTGTTTACAACTACAAAACTTACCTGGTAAACAGAGCGGCAAACCAGGCAGAATATTGACAATCACCACCTTCGTTGACCAGTCCATTAACAAGGAGGCCTGGTCGAGGACCGGGCTAAGGGGACGCTAAGCCCCGAAATCATTACAAGATAACCTTCTAAGCACCCGCAACGGAAGAGGTCTAGTAAGCACAAGCGACCCGTTACCAATAATATAGACGATATCAGCAAGCTCAGTACAGAAACCTTCACATTCAACCAAACTTTAATATTGGTAAATAGAGCAATATATAATTTAGAGTTGAAAGATGTACCCAAAGATTTTGAAGACGTCTAGCACCAAGGCCTAAAATGCAAGGTATCAAAACTAGGCTTCCACAGAGAATCACTGCCACACTATGAAGCTTCATAGACGACAGTGTTAACTGTTTTATTAATGTAGTGTTTGCACTATCATTTTTGGGTGCATTTACAGCATCAACTGATAAATCCCAGCTCTCCCACGGATTAATTGGTTGATTATTCATTAATTGACTTGGGTATATGTTTAACATTTTGATGGAGTTAGCTATCTTGTAGAGCCAAAATGCATAATCGAATTTCCCTTTCCTTCTATAGACCTCAGGCGAGTGCAGCATATTAGAGAGTTTAGCTTGAAATTTCATGTGTTGCTGACATGTTTGGAGGACGGGCTGCCAGCCCGTCCTCCAAAACAAAGACCCAAAGGTGATTCCATGCACCCGTCAAACCCGCTGTTATGAATGAAAAAAAGGTTTACACACGACTCACATTGATTTCCTTCGAACACTTCCGGGTCAAGTGCTTCATTTACGCCAACAGAACCTAAACACCTAATTTAACCTAACCTATGCCTATATATGCACAATCTATATAAATAAAAATGGAAATGTTCGTTTGTTCAAAATCGCTAATATCCGAAAGTTCTTCACCGATTGCTTTGAAATTTTCACATAATGTTCCATTTGCATTCGGCCAGGTTTTAATATACATACTATATAGATGTCACGTCTGTGACGGTAAAAAGAAAATATGTTTTTTTTCTGATAAACTGTTTTTCATGTGAGGGAAGTCTTCAAAACCTCTTTACCGATTGCTGTGAAATTTTGACACAACATTGCATTCGAATAGGCGAGTCTTTTTATATATCTATTATATACATGCCTCACTTGTGACAGGAAAAAACATTTAAAAAAAAAAAACAGCGCCATCTGTTGGACGTAAGAGCAACACACGCTGTAATCTCCGAAAGTTCTTCACCGATTGCTTTGAAATTTTGACACAACGTTCCATTCGAAAAGGGCGTCTTTTTAAATACCTACTATATAGATGCCACCCCTGTAACAGGTAAAACATGCGTTTTGAACAACAGCGCCATCTGTTGCACATAATAGCAACATTTACGCTTCGCTAAATATGTCACGAATTCCATTTCAATGTTTCCGATTGCATTGATAAATTTATTTGCATAGATTTCGATTTATTTTATTTCTATTGAATTATTTTGTGTGACATTGTGTTGGAATTGAGCTGTGTTGTTTACCATACCGTTCATTTCGTGGGTATAGTTTATTTTTTATTTTTCATACTTTCATTTCATTTTTAACTGTTTTTCTTATATTTCAGTGATGGGAACATTAGGTCACTTGATGTTCCCAATTTTCTGATGGGAACATCAGACCATTTGGGAAGGCATCGAACGAGTTAGTGGGAATGGTGAGGAGGACGAGGGGACGGTGGAGTAGGGAAGGGTTGGGAGGCCGAGGATACGGGTGAGGGGGAAATGGTGGAGAGGATTTGGGGACAGGAAAGGTTGCCACAGCAACGCGTGGCCGGGTACTGCTAGAATTCTAATATATTATAATATTAATTTATATTTGAGAAAATTTCCGTTTTGAATGAACAGCATGTAAAAATTTATGAATGCGTCTGAGGGGACGAGCGCTGGATGTAATAGACTTGAGTTGAGGACGGGTTGTATGTAAACCGTTTTTCATTCATAAACAGGGGGTTTTGCGGGTGCATGGAATCACTTTTGGGTCTTTGTTTGAAGGACGAGCTGGAATGAAAAATAACGGTTTACACGCGACTGTTGTGAGTCGTGTGTAAACCATTTTTCATTCATAAAACGGGGGGTATGGCGGGTGCATGGAATGGACTTTAGCCTTTGATTATTTGGATGGGCGGTTTTTAATCCACGACACGTTGAAGAATGCGTCTCGTTGTACGGCCGAAGCTTTTACAACCGTGGCCTCAGGACTGGTCCACAGACCTGATCCCACGAAGTATGAGCGACTTAAATTTCACTTCACCAAGGTCTGCATTCCGTAGGTTCAATAGTGCGCAGCCATGTTAGCTGAGACGTTGATTATTAAATAACTTTGGATCAAGTATCACGATGTCCACATGAGTCCAGTGAGTTCAAATAAATTACAAAACATTTGCCAGGATTGAGCGTTAGGTTGTATTCGGCACCTCATATCTCAATAAATGCTTCCATGGTAGTTGGTGCCAACAGAACTAGATCATCATAATACTAGAAGATCCTTACCACTTTTGTAGTCCCGTATGGAGGCCTCGATGGCCCAAGTGAATGAAAAGGCGTATATCTAGATGAAGATCTTTGGAGCAGGACAGGGAATCGAACCAGCGTCCTGACTAACCCCAGACGCGCACCTCAGCCTATGCAGACCCCTTTCTTCATTACGTAGCTCTACATGGAGATAAGTCTCTCAACAGTTAATCCATAAAATATTAAACAAATAACAAGTTTAATAACAAAATAGCCAATAACAAAATATTAAACTCAGCTCCATATTTGACCTGATTTGTTTAGTGAGAAACTTTCAGATAGAACTTCACTCCATTTCAAACCTATTTTTCATCCTTAAGCTAAAACAAATCAACAACAACAACAACAACGAAAATCGGAAAATAATACGGAAACAAAATAAAGGAAATTTTGTTTCCGTGTTGGTGGTATCTTCAGTTCACGTGACGTGACCCCTCCAACCTGCTCTCTCAACACATTCTCCTCCTGCTGGCTCCTCCTGCTGGCTCCTCCTGCTGGCTCCTCCTGCTGGCTCCCCCTGCTGGCTCTTCCTGCTGGTTCCTCCTGCTGGCTCCTCCTGCTGGCTCTTCCTGCAGGCTCCTCCTGCTGGCTCTTCCTGCTGGCTCTTCCTGCTGGCTCTTCCTGCTGGCTCCTCCTGCTGGCTCTTCCTGCAGGCTCCTCCTGCTGGCTCTTCCTGCTGGCTCTTCCTGCTGGCTCCTCCTGCTGGCTCTTCCTGCTGGCTCTTCCTGCTGGCTCTTCCTGCTGGCTCTTCCTGCTGGCTCCTCCTGCTCGCTCCTTTTTTCCTTTCCATAATAGTTCCCCTTTCTAATTTATAGGTTAGTCTTCAGCTTCTCTATGGTAAGGAAATTTCAAAATTTTATTTACGTGTTTTATAGGATTATTTGCCTTGGTTTAAATAGGAATTTTGTTAATTTCCCATTTTATGAGCCGACGAAAAGAAGTTCCTGCAAAACAGTCTAATAGGGGGTACAAGTGTTGTGTTATTTGACTCTTCAGAGGTTGCATGGCGTTTCACTTTTCTTTTTATGACGTCTTCAACATAAGAGTTAAAGAAGCCATTGTTGACTAGGCTTACCCTACTGAGTTCTTCATCGACCTGCTTCCAACCAGAGCTGTGAGTGAGAGCCCGGTCGACGTAAGTGTTGACAACACTCCTCTTGTACCAGTTTGGGCAATCCCTATTGGCATTAAGGCACATTCCTATATTCATTTCCTTAGTGTAGACTGCAGTGTGGAAGCCACCATTCCTTTCTGTGACTGTTACATTTAGAAAGAGCAGCCTCCCATCACTCTCCATCTCGTAAGTGAAACTTAACACCGGATTTTGCTCGAATGCCTCATTCAGCTGTTACAGATGTCAGCAGCCTCCTTCAGCTGCTGCAGATTTTTATGCAGGTTCCTGATGTCAGACGTCTGCAGCAGCTGAAGGACGCATTTGAGCAAAATTCGTGCAGATTATGCTGGCATTGGTCCTGGCCGGACCAGGGAGAGCTTCCTCGAGCACACGTGCAAAATCTTCCACCTTGTCCTGATTGCGGGTCTTGCTGGTGTCCATGCGAGGTCTGCCCTCCTTTTTAGAGCGGTGAATCTTCTTTGTTTGCATCGTGACCCTGCTACATACCAAGGAGTGGTCGGTGTCACAGACAGCACTCTGATAGCTACGCGTAACCCAGTCTACCCAGTCTACCCTACGCTGGGTAGACTGGCACGCCTGGTAAGAATCAGGTCAAGCTGGTGCCAGTGCTTGTATCTGGAGTGTGTCCAGGAGACTTGGTGGTGAGGCTTTGTGCCGAAGAACGTGTTGGTTCAACACAGACCACCATGTGTCTCTGAATTGTGATCGTATGATATGTATGTATTTCCCTATTTACTATTTTTGTCAACTGAATCGAGCTATTTAGCTCTTGGACCCCGCCTTTCTAGCAAATCTATTTTTCCTCTATTACGTCTCCTACATATCTTGAGATGATTTCGGGGCTTTTTTTTTTTTAGTGTCACCGCGGCCGGGTCCTCGACCAGGCCTCCACCCCCCAGGAAGCAGCCCGTGACAGCTGACTAACACCCAGGTACCAATTTTACTGCTAGGTAACAGGGGCATAGGGTGAAAGAAACTCTGCCCATTGTTTCTCGCCGGCGCCTGGGATCGAACCCAGGACCACAGGATTACAAGTCCAGTGTGCTGTCCGCTCGGCCGACCGGCTCCCTCCACATATATTTACATATATTTCTTTCTAACACATGCTCACAAACACACACACACATCCCCAGGAAGCAGCCTGTAATAGATGTTTAACTCCCAGGTACCTATTTACTGCTAGGTGAACAGGTGCATCAGGGGAAAAACACTGCCTATTTGTCTCCGCTGGGAATTGAACCCGGACCATTCGGACTATGAACCCCGAGCGCAGTCCACTCAGCCGCAAGGCCTCATAACATGTATGTATTCTCACAACTACGGCCAACCCATATAGTCCTGAGATCTGTCTTAGAACCTAATATTCGTGGGTTATAATGGTCCCCTGTGGTTGCTAGAGTTACCCCTGAACATTACGGTTTGAAAACCGAGTCTTAAATTAACACAGAATATGGTGATCGAGTCATCGGATACTGTACTATAACCTTTTAATGCCTCTGTAAATTATGAAAAACTAATCGTTACAGAAGCTGGGCTCAAGAGCTGGAACACTGATTTAGTTTATGATCTTTCTTGGGCTACGACGGCTGGATACGCAGACAGACCATGATTTAATATCTATAAACTTTAGATCAAATTTATGAAGATAATTTATTTACAGAATGATTGTAAATTATGATACCTCTGGATTAAATAGTAAATACACTATAAACAACGAATACATTTTAATATTATTAAATTGCAGGAACATATATTATAGAGAAGGAAGACATTAGAAATATAATGATCATTGTATGAGTTCAGAAGGGACGTAACGGATACACCGAGAGGTATACACCACTTCTCGGTGAATATACACTTGAGAGTTTACTTTAGTCCTGGACTATGTTCAGGACTACAGTATACTTGCTGGCTGGTCAGTAAGCCATGGTTGTGGCCTTAATAGCCTCATGTATTAAGCACAACACCAAAACACAGGATGAAAAGGTGGCAAACATTTCAGATATCTTATTATTGTCTGAATGTAAGACCCGTAGCATTTATTAGTTTCCTTCTTGTGGCGGCCTGTAACGGCCTGTAGCGGCCTGTAGCAGCCTGTGGAAGCTGGGCTGGTCTAGCTGGAGTACCCTAGTCCGAACCACTCGGGGCTGTCATATCCAGGATTGTCGACCTCGAAGCTGTTATCATACCAAGTTCTTCCCCAGACGTTTCCCTGCAAGAAGGGGTTGGGACGCCGGAAGATGCCGCCTCTGAAGCCCTGCGGAGCTGCGGCTGCGGGTACGGTCACCATCATCACCACCAGCAGCGCCGCCAGCAGCAGACACCAGGTGTGGGAAGCCTATGGTGGGAGAGAGAGAAGTAGAAGGGGACTTCAGTGAGGACTCTTTAAGATGCACAGCAGCTCGGCAATGAGAGGACTCTACCTATTTAGAGGTAGTCCTCTATATAGGACTTTGGTTTATAGGCTTGGTCCACCAAACTAATGAAAGTTCCGCTCTTACATTCCTCATACACCCCCCCCCCCAACCCTTTCCATATTTTCCTTCCCAGCAGCAGTGTGAGAGTCCTACACAAGTAACAGGTGTTAAGTCTTCAGGGAACAGGTTTTACGTCATCAGACAAAAATTGTGCGTCTACAAGAAACAGGTGTAACATCTACAAGCAACAGATGTAACATCTTCAAGATTAGGTGAGATATCTTCAAGCAGCATGTGTAACGTCTTCAAGCAGCAGGTGTAACCTCTTCAAGCAACAAGTGTAACATCTAAAAGCAACAGATGTAACATCTTCAAGCAACAGCTGTAACATCTACAAGCAGCAGATGTAACATCTTCAAGCAACAGATGTAACATCTTCAAGCAACGGTTGTAACATCTTCAAGCACCAGATGTAACATCTTCAAGCAACAGGTGTAACATCTACAAGCAGCAGATGTAACATCTTCAAGCAACAGATGTAACATCTTCAAGCAACGGTTGTAACATCTTCAAGCACCAGATGTAACATCTTCAAGCAACAGGTGTAACATCTACAAGCAACAGACGTAACATCTTCAAGCAGCAGATGTAACATCTTCAAGCAGCAGATGTAACATCTTCAAGCAATAAGTGTAACATCTTCAAGCAACAGATGTAACATCTACAAGCAACAGATGTTACATTTACAAGCAACAGATGAAACATCTACAAGCAACAGATGTAGCATGTTCAAGCAACAGATGTAAGATCTTCAAGCAACAGGTGTAACATCTTCAAGCAATAGGTGTAACATCTTCAAGCAACAGATGTAACATCTTCAAGCAATAGGTGTAACATCTTCAAGCAATAGGTGTAACATCTTCAAGCAACAGATGTAACATCTTCAAGCAATAGGTGTAATATCTTCAAGCAACAGATGTAACATCTACAAGCAACAGATGTAACATGTACAAGCAAAAGGCGTCTGAAGACTCACCATGTCTCTGGAAGGAGTGTGTCAAGGAGGAGCCAGCAGCAGCAGCAGCAGGAGGAGAGTGTCTTGAGAGAGCAGGTTACAAGAGATTATATACACCCTCGCACACCTACACATTCCATCACCTACCACAAAACGTTTTTAGACAAAGCATGCAACAAGGAAAAATCTGAGTTAAGAACGCCATCAACAAGGATATAGGATAAGGATATCCTTGAATATCCATCAACGCGGAGATGATGTCCATCTCCCCTCCGTAAGACGGACAACAACAGCCATCCGGGCGAGGCCCCACATTGGTGACCGTACGTTCACTCAGTTACTAATAGCATTAATAAATCAGAATTATAATAGTCAACTACGTATAAACACTGCAAAAGCTTCTATTAGGCTTCTTTTCCTACTGTAGTGAGCAAGCCTTATACTCGCTCCATTATCTCATCATCTTAATGGCGTAACTAATTAGCACTAATTACAGAAGCTATAATCTCTTCGCTAATTACAGTTAACGGTTCTCCCATCCTCCTATCCTAGTGGAGAAAGGTGAGGTGCAGTCACCAAATATTAGGAAGTGATATAAAAATAGACAACAGTACAATTTCCAGAGTCATCATTTGGTCACCATTTGGTCCGGGAGTCATGTCCCGTCACGCAGGGTGCAGTTGCGCCTCCACAGATCTCCAGTATCATCTCTTGATACTGGTAATGGCTCAAAACCACTTACGGGCTATTCATTGCCATCTCTTGGGTGGCTTAATCTTTATCAATCAATCAATCAATTTCCAGTGATTCAGATAACTCCAGTACAGACACTTTGGATTTACTTCAAATCTTCAACCTCAAGAATGTAGCACTCGGCGTGTACTAATTGACCCAAGACACTACAAGCTTCAACACAGAGCAGACAGCACACTACAACTGCATCAAGCTACAGTGCTCACGCTCCCCGTGAGTTCAGACACTCACGATTCTCCAATCGAGCCGCCAGGCTCTCCCACATAGAGCTCCGCGACTTCGGCCTCACTCAGCTCTCTGCTCTGCTCCAAGCTTCGTCTGAACGTATACGACAATGTCACCAACCGACTACTGTAATCAAGACTACTAAATAAATATGAAACTCACTAAACACTGTGTATCTTATCTTCCCAACAACGTAACGTAACATAATCTTACGTTACACTACCATTCACCTGGGCTCTAGGAGACTCCGACCGTGGAACCCACGCGTGTGTGAGGTCGAAGCTCTATCGACCTTGCTATTGAGTAGTCGTGATAAAGAGGGTGGATGGAATATTTATTTCCAGGGAAGTGTGGTTGACAATTTACATGGCTTCCTGCATTTTTCTTTCCATATTTTGTTCAGATTTTATTGTCTTTGAAGCATTTTTTTTAATATGTCTAGCAAATAAAGATTCCTTTCGACCTCTTTATCACCTCTGCCTTCTCACCTCTATTCTCAGGCCCAACCTTTTCTCCCTCAATGCTTATTCATATCTCATTACCCTTTATGGTCCTGTTCCTTCACCCTTATCACCCTGCCCTTTATGCTGCTCCTACCCACTTAGCCTATTTGCCCGAATCGCTATGCGTACTAGTGGCTTTAGGTATTGTATGTACTACCTCTATCTTTAAATCAAACAGAACGTTTGTACTGTAACTCTGCAACTATGTATGTACTTTTCCTAAATAAATTATTATTATTATTATTATTTCCTCCTGTATCTTCCTGGCCCCCTTACCCGTAATAACCTCCCCCCACCCCCTGTCCCCTGCCTCCCCCCTTATCTTGAGTTAGCTTGAGATGATTTCGGGGCTTTTTTTTTTTTTTTAGCGTCCCCGCGGCCCGGTCCTCGACCAGGCCTCCACCCCCAGGAAGCAGCCCGTGACAGCTGACTAACACCCAGGTACCTATTTTACTGCTAGGTAACAGGGGCATAGGGTGAAAGAAACTCTGCCCATTGTTTCTCGCTGGCGCCTGGGATCGAACCCAGGACCACAGGATCACAAGTCCAGCGTGCTGTCCGCTCGGCCGACCGGCTCCCCTACACACTTCTATCCAACTGCCCAGGGGCCAGATTCACGAAAGCACTTACGCAAGCACTTACGAGCCTGTAAATCTTTTCTCAATATTTGGCGGCTTTGTTTACAATTATTAAACAGTTAATGAGCTCCAAAGCACAAGGAGGCTGTTTATAACAATAACACAGTTGATTGGGAATATTCATGCTTGCAAATTGATTAACAATTGTAAACAAAGCCGTCAAAGATTGAGGAAAGATGTACACGTTTGTAAGTACTTGCGTAACTGCTTCGTGAATCTGGCCCTGATGATGGGTGTGTGACCCTTACACACCCCTCTCCCCCGCCTCCCCCCCCCCCTCCTGACCACTTCTTCTCCCACCCGCTACACT
>WNGS01133036.1:0-10977 GCA_020271785.1 Procambarus virginalis
AAGAGGAGCCTCGCCACAGCCCGCTGCCGGCACAAAAGAACCACACTTATCCAGACCTAACAACCCTCAGAAGCGCCCAGATGGGGTCACCTTGCTTCCTTGGAAGGATGGTAAGCAAGTGGTGTGAGACTACACGTGGGCTGCCACACTGTCCAGTACCTACCTCCACTACAGCACACGTGAAAGCGGTGGTGCTGCCTCTTTCAGGGAATCTCAGAAAATTATTCAATACAGAGGTCTGGCACACTGCTACAGCTTTGTTCCGATCGGCTCGGAGACCCTTGGTTTGTGGGGAAAATGTGCATTGAAGTTCCTAAAGGAATTGGGAGACAAATTGATTAGCGCTACAAAAGACCAGAGAGCAAAAAGTTTCTTGTTCCAGCGCCTCAGTGTTGCGATCCAGAGGGGAAATGCCTGTTGCGTCTTGGGCACTAGTCCAACTTCAGAGGAATTCGAAGAAGTGTTGACTTGTAACAATGATCGAACCTGTCTGTGACATTCATCAATGTTTCCCATTGTCGTGTTTTTCAAGAGATCCATAACCTTTAAGCACCTTTTTGTATTCATTTTTGTATCAACCTATGCATATCTGTAACCATCAAATACATAATAAAGCACAAAAAAGGAAGGGGGTGGTAGGAGAAAAGCACACAGAAACTGTATTGGAGGGGATCTAAACATTCCCTCTAATGCGTTATGCATGGTTTCCTCCGAGGCTATGGGTCCCCCTTCTTCCAGCCAGAGGTGTACTCTATATATATATATATATATATATATATATATATATATATATATATATATATATAATATATATATATATATATATATATATATTATTTTTATATATATATTATATATATATATTATTTTTTATTATTTTTTATATATATATTATTTATATATATATTATTTTATATATATATATATGTATATATATATATATAGTATATATATATATTATATATATATATATATATATATATATATATATATATATATATATATATATATATATTTGAAGACATCGATGCTCATGATGCACTTTACCTAATCACCAGATGCTTGTCCCTCCCCAGGCTGACCTACTTTCTAAGATGTTCGCCATCTTTCAACAATATTAAATTAGAGAGTACGACAGCTTGCTGAATCAACACTAGAAAAAGCCCTCAATCTATCCCTCAGCGACTCACAGTAGAAACAGGTCTCCCTTCCTTTCAGACTCGGGGGCCTTGGCGTGCGCACAGCAACACAAATTGCTGTACCAGCGTTCCTGTCTTCTTCAGTGGGGTCTGACAACTTGGTGAAGGAAATCCTACCTGAGCACCTAGTTCAACAGGCAGGGGTACATGATCCCAGCTTCACAGACTGCACAATCAAATGGGTCTCTCTCGCGGGGACAGCATCCCACCCACCGCCTTCTGAAGTCCATAAGCAATCCAGCTGGGATCGCCCCATTGCCGACCAAGAAGCTTCGACTTTGCTAGAAGCTGCGACAACACCACATGACACTGCCCGACTTAGAGCTGTAGCAGCTCCCCATGCAGGTGATTTCCTATTAGCAACCCCAATATCAGCAACCTTCACCCGTCTCACACTGCAGGCCCTCCGAATTGCCGTGGCTCTCCGTCTTGCTGCCCCAATCCACACCGAATACACGTGTATTTGCGGCATCCTCTCACACCCTGGGTCAGGGTAGAGAGGAGGGAGAACCACCAAAATCTTCCAGAAGTGACACACAATATGGACAATCATTCATTTTGCAAACATTCAAGGTCTAAAGCCAAAGTCAAGAAATAAAGTCAAGTTCATAAATGGTCTCCTATTAGAGTCAAACTCCATATTTGGGGCATTCACGGAAACTCATACAAAAGATTACATGGATGGTGAAATCTGGATTCCAAATTATAATTTATACAGATGTGATAGAAAAACTAGGTCAAATGGGGGAGTAGGTCTGTATATTAAAGAGGACCTGGTATGCACAGAACTACTAAACTCAACTAATGAGGTGGTAGAGGTACTTGGAATTAAGGTAGAGAAACTAAACCTAATTATTATTTTAATATATAAACCGCCAGATACAACGGTTGAGGAATTCACAGAGCAGATGCACAAAATAGAGAACATACTTGATGACCTAGCAAACCCAGCTCCAGATATTATCTTCCTTGGAGATTTCAATTTACCGAGTCTAAGATGGAGAATGGCAAACACAAATATCATAGCAGGGAATGACCCGGGAAAAAACCAGCCACAGGTCAGAGAACTTTTGAGATTCTGTGACAAATTCTCGCTCAATCAACAGATTACAGAACCAACTAGGAACGAAAACACACTAGACTTGTTATTCACAAACAATGATGAACTAATCAGAGACATAACAATCTCAGATACTTCATACTCAGACCATAAGCTCATTGAAGTGCGAACTAGCATAAATAACGGTAGTAGATCTAAGAGACCCAACAAGCGAGAAGGAATATTCAATCAATTCAATTTCAACAATAAGAGGATTGACTGGGAAAAATAAATGTGGACCTTTCAACCATTCAATGGGAGACGGTCTTAAGCGACAAAACTCCCACACAGGGAATAGCTCAACTGACAGCTGAAGCTTACAAGGTCTGCTTGAAGCACGTGCCGGTGAGGAGGGGCAGAAAGAGGAACACTCTAGAAAGAGAACGCAGACGACTGTACAGGAGAAGGAAAAAAATTACGGAAATGCTTCGGCAGACACAACTATCACAAGCAAGGAAAATAAGCCTAAGCAGGGAGATCGAAGAAATCGAACAAACGTTGAAGCGATCATATGAGTCTGAGGAAATGGAATTGGAACAGAGAGCTATACAAGAGATAAGGAAAAATCCGAAATATTTTTTCACATACGCTAAATCAAAATCCAAAACCTCGACCAGTATTGGACCGTTAATTACAAATGAAGGTACGTACACAGAGGACAACAAAGAGATTAGTGAAATTCTAAGAAGCCAGTATGAGGCTATGTTTAGCACACCAATTAACAACATGAAAGTTGATGACCCAGACAGCTTCTTTATGAATGACATTCAAGCTGCAGATAATATAACGGATATTACCACAACTCGGAAGACTTTGAAAGAGAAATTGACAATATGCCCATGCACTCAGCCCCTGGGCCTGACTCATGGAATTCAATATTCATAAAGAAATGTAAAGTACCAGTAGCGAGAGCACTCAGCGTAATATGGAGAAAGAGCCTGGATACAGGGGAGATACCAGCAGCACTTAAATCTGCAGATATAGCTCCGTTGCACAAGGGGGGGAGTAAAGCCTTGGCAAAAAATTATAGGCCAGTTGCACTAACATCACACATAATAAAAGTGTTTGAAAGAGTGATTAGGAATCAAATTTCTAGTTTTATGGAAAACAATGAATTGCACAATCCAGGACAACATGGATTTAGAGCGGGAAGATCCTGTCTGTCACAGTTACTCAACCACTATGACAAAATCACAGAAGCCCTAGAAGAAAAGCAAAATGCAGATGTTGTATACACAGACTTTGCAAAGGCTTTCGACAAATGTGACCATGGGGTGATAGCTCACAAAATGAGGTCAATGGGAATAACTGGAAAAGTAGGACGCTGGATACTCAATTTCCTGTCGAACAGAACACAAAGAGTAACAGTCAATCAGATAAAATCGAGTCCAAGCGATGTTAAAAGCTCTGTACCTCAAGGTACAGTCCTTGCACCGCTACTGTTCCTTATTCTCATATCTGATATAGACAAAAATACACGTCACAGCTTCGTGTCATCCTTCGCAGATGACACAAAAATCAGCATGAAAATTACCTCTGCTGAAGACATTGAAAAACTACAAACAGATGTCAACAAAGTTTTCGATTGGGCAGCAGAAAATAATATGATGTTTAACAGTGATAAATTTCAGGTACTCAGGTACGGCAAAAATGAGGATCTGAAACATAATACAGGGTACAAACACAATCAAATCTTCCCATAGTAGAAAAACAGCATGTCAAGGATTTGGGAATAATGATGTCCGACGATCTAACGTTTAGGGAGCATAACCAAGCAAATATCGCATCAGCCAGAAAAATGATCGGATGGATTACGAGAACTTTCAAATCCAGGGATCCCATCACAATGGTTGTACTCTTCAAGTCACTTGTGTTGTCCCGTCTCGAATACTGCTCAGTACTCACTTCCCCCTTCAGAGCAGGAGAGATTGCTGAAATAGAGGGAATACAGAGAACATATACGGCACGCATAGACGAGATAAAACACCTAAATTATTGGGATCGTCTCAAAGCTCTCCAAATGTACTCTCTAGAAAGGAGACGAGAGAGATACCAAATAATATACACGTGGAAAATACTGGAGGGCCAGGTCCCAAATCTACACAGTAAAATAACAACGTACTGGAGTGAACGATATGGAAGAAAATGCAAGATTGAACCAGTGAAGAGCAGAGGTGCCATAGGCACAATCAGAGAACACTGTATAAACATCAGAGGTCCGCGGTTGTTCAACGTCCTCCCAGCGACTATAAGAAATATTGCCGGAACAACCGTGGACATCTTCAAGAGAAAACTGGACTGTTTCCTAAGAGAAGTCCCGGATCAGCCGGGCTGTGGTGGGTATGTGGCTCTGCGGGCCGCTCCAAGCAACAGCCTGGTGGATCAAACTCTCACAAGTCGAGCCTGGCCTCGGGCCGGGCTTGGGGAGTAGAAGAACTCCCAGAACCCCATCAACCAGGTATCAACCAGGTATCAACCAGGCAAGGCAGAGGCCGACAGTTACGGACGGCATGGCCTTCTCTGCCAAAGGACAGGAGGATGGCATGCAAGACACGGCGAGGTCAATGACATTATTCTTCAGGTTATCTTGAGAAGATTTCGGGGCTTTGTTTAGTGTCCCCGCGGCCCGGTCCTTAACCAGGCCTCCACCCCCAGGAAACAGCCCATGACAGCTGACTAACACCCAGGTACCT
Source organism: Procambarus virginalis (assembly GCA_020271785.1). Classification (NCBI taxonomy): domain Eukaryota; kingdom Metazoa; phylum Arthropoda; class Malacostraca; order Decapoda; family Cambaridae; genus Procambarus; species Procambarus virginalis. The sequence goes on from WNGS01133036.1 coordinate 4,992, forward strand.
ATTTTACTGCTAGGTAACAGGGGCATAGGGTGAAAGAAACTCTGCCCATTGTTTCTCGCCGACGCCTGGGATCGAACCCAGGACCACAGGATCACAAGTCCAGCGTGCTGTCCGCTCGGCCGACCGGCTCCCTTATTAGGAGAAGCCTTACCACAGCCGGTTGTCCAGCAGAGAGGGAGCCCCGTTACCTAATGTCCCGCAACTCTGATGAGCCTGTCGGTCGCCCAGACGGAATCACGGTGAACCCCTGGAAGAATGGTAGACAGTTGGTGTGGGACTACACTTGCGTTTCAACTTTAGCCAATACCTATGTTGACTTCAGTGCTACTCAAGCAGGAGGAGCTGCCAATCACCGGGAAGTGGCCAAGTCTCGTAAATACAGAGACCTTGAGCACTACTACAATTTTGTCCTCATTTCCTCAGAGACATTTGGTGCCTGGGGTAAAAGTGCTGCTAGGTTTTTGAAGGAGTTAGGGTCTAAGCTAATCGAAACAGCTAGAGACCCTAGAGCTGCCAGTTTTCTTTTTCAGCGCCTTAGTGTGGCAATCCAGAGAGGAAATGCTCACTGCATAAATGGTTCCTGCCCGCCATCTGAGGAGCTTGAGGAGCTATTCAACTTGTGACAAGCAGCCTTGTACCCTGCATGTAATCAATATTGTAACTTTTTTGTGTAATGACATTTTCAAATAAAGTTAGATAAATATACACACATACCAAAAGAATAGTGGTGGTAGGTGAAGAAATATCAAAGTGTTCAGTGACGATCCACAAGGTCTTCTCTTAGTACTCTATATTTCTTCTCCGAGGCTATGGGTCCCTACACTTGCACCAGAGGTGGTACCCTTCTAGGTTTTATATATATATATATATATATATATATATATATATATATATATATATATATATATATATATATATATATATATATATATATATATATATATATATATATATATATATATATATATATATATATATATATATATATATATATATATATATATATATATATATATATTATATATATATATAATTAGTATACATTACTTTTATATATGAATAAACTCACCTCTGTCTTTTCGGTTACCATCCACAGAGTCAGGGGGTAATTGAGCAGTTCCATCTAACTCTGAAGCAGAATTTGAAGACATCGTTCGAGAGTTCCCACAACTCTGGGATGAGAACTTGCCGTATGTTTTGTTTGCTGCTCGAGAGGGGTTGCAAAGTTCACTGGGTTGTTCTCCTTTTGAGTTAGTCGTTGGCCATAAAGTTCGTGGACCCTTGCAAATGTTACAGGAGAATCTGTTAGGGAACGTAACGTTGACCGAAGGTTCGGCGTTCTTTGAGCAACACCACCAGAGACTCAGGGACTGCAAGGCGGCTGCACTAAAGTATCTTGGGAAGGCCCAAGAAAATATGAAAGAACGACACGATGCTAAGGCTAAGTTGTGGGTATTTCAGCCTGGTGACCCTGTCCTGGTATTAAAGCCTCGACTAGGGAACACTATGGCCCACAAGTACGAAGGCCCCTACATTGTGACAGAAAAGACTGGGGACCTCAAGTACAAAGTGAGGCACTCTGACAAGCGTAACCAGGTAATGCTTGTACACTTGAATCGGCTGAAGAAGTTCCAGGGCCCCAGGCCCATCGCACTAGCCAATGTTTCCTTTTCCAGTGAGGGAGGGGATGATTGTTCTGGGGACCCAACTAATCTCATTCTCAATAATTCTAGTTCTGTGAATGCTGTGGAGGGACTGTCCAATTTGCAGATGGCCCAACGTGAACAGGTGCAATCGTTGCTTGACGAATTCTCCAGTCTGTTCAGGGAGGTCCCGACCCAGACTGATGCCATTTACCATGATGTCAAGTTGATGAACTACAACCCAATAAGCCTTCAACCCTATCGGATAAGTCCGAAAAAGAAGGCCATCGTATGGAAAGAGGTCGACTTCCTGCTCCTACACGACCTTATCCGGCCGAACCAGGGCTCTTGGTGCTCGCCCTACCTTTTGGTTCCCAAACCAGATGGCTCCTGGCGATTATGCACTGACTATCGGCAGCTCAACAAGGTGACCATTGTGGATGCCTATCCGCTGCCCCTTCTTGAAGACTGCATCGACGAAATCGGAAACGCCATGTACGTCTCGAAATTCGACCTCTCAAGGGGTTATTATCAGATCCTGCTCACTGAACGTGCTAAGCAACTAACTGCGTTCGTAACACCTGATGGTGTCTTTGAGTATCAAGTGTTACCGTTCTGCTTGTGTAATGCCCCTGCCACGTTCCAGAGGCTAATGAACTCTTTGCTCGCTAATGTACCAAATTATCGGGCGTATTTAGATGACATTGTACTCTCTGATAGTAATTGGGCTGACCACATAGCTTGGTTATGCCAGTTGTTCACAGTTTTGAAAAAATGCAAATCTAACCTTAAATGCAAAAAAGTGTCATTTTGGGCAAGACACAGTGACGTACCTCGGTTATGAAGTAGGCCAAGGAAAAGTGTTACCTCGCCAAGATAAAATCAGTGCCATTCTGGAGTATCCAGTGCTCCGGTCTAAGAAAGACATTCAAAGATTTATCAGTTTGCGTGCGTACTATCGACGCTTTTGTCAGAACTTTTCCAGTGTTGCCACTCCTCTCGCAGACTTGTTGTGGAAGGCCGTTAAATTAAAGTGGTCATCAGACTGTGCAGAGGCGTTTAAAAATTTGAAATTGATCTTAGCTTCCGCCCCAGGGCTCGCTAGTCCAAGGTTCGACCGACCATTTAAAATTCATGTTGACGCGTCTGACTCGGGTGCTGGTGCAGTGTTGTTGCAAACTGGGGATGATCAAGTAGAACACCCAGTATACTATTACTCTGTGAAATTTGACAAGGCGCAACGCAATTATTCAGTGGTAGAAGAAGAGGTGTTGGTGCTAGTGTTATCATGTAAAAAGTTTGAAGTTTACCTCACAGGTAATATAGTGGAAGTACACACGGACCATAACCCACTAGGGTTCATAAACCAGATGAAGGCGAAAAATAAATGCATCCTTAGGTGGGCATTGTACCTACAGGACTTCAATCTTTCCATTACCCACCTACCGGGCCGGCTCAAGGTGATAGCCAATGCTCTGTCCCGGTTACCTGAGTAGCATTCATCTGAGCCACAGGAAGCCATATTCCAACTGTCATGCTTTAGTTATTTTTTTTAGGTTCTCCTGTGACATTAAATATTCCATGTCAAATTTATTACTTGCCCATTTTTTTTTTGTTTAATGTGCTTTGCTTTCAGAGAATTCCTTTGTGTGTGTTTTTCTTTCAGAAAATTTATTTGTGTGTTTTTTCTTTCAGAGAATCCCTTTGTGTTTTTGTTGCAGAAAAATTTTTGTCTTTGGTTGATTTTCTTTTATGTCATAGATTTTCCTTTTTATTTGCTGTATACTCTTACAAAAAAATATGACTGCTATTCTAGTAGCCACATTTTTTTTTCTCTGAAGGGGGGAGGAGTGTTACGACCCTGGGTTCTTCAGTGGAAACCAGAGGTCATATTAAGCTCTAAATAATTTACCTTACGTTCTTTTGTGCGCTTGTCGATGCACATTCCTATCTTCCTTGCCAAACGTAAGACGAATCTTGTTTCTCACAGAGCATTCAGACTCTTGAGCTTGTTGTGGATTAAGTATAACATTGTAGTAATTATTAACTATCCTTAGAACGAGTAAAGTAAACAATATTGTACATCGGTGAAGATTTGAAATGTGTATAAGCTGCACGATTAATTAGGCTCTTCCCGGCACTACAACAACTCGGGAGCTCTGGACTGGACGCTGGCTGCCTTCTTCTCTGTTCGGGCTGTGTGGTGTAGAGACCTGCCTATGGGAATCTGCCTGGATTCTCCTCTTCCTTCTCTCTTCCCTTACCTTATCCTGTGTCTAGTTTACAAAACTAAGTACCGATTGCATGTACGTTTTCTGGCATAAGTGTGTAGACATTGTGTAGTATAAGCCAGTGTTTCGGGTACCCCTAAGTGTTGTGTTGTGTTAGGGTACACCACGTGGGCTCACTACCCTAAGCTGCCTCAAGCTTCAAGTTCTTCACCAGTAGACTTTACCCTAGCTTGTCCTAATTGTAAAACCTTGTATCCTGCCTATGTGGAACAAGGCTTTTAACGTAAGATAGTGTGGTAAAGTAATTATTGTTATTGTTATTTAATGTATATGGGGGGTTGTTAAGAGGGTTTAATAAACTTGTTCGTTTTTAAGGTGTATCCATTACTCCTGTTGTAGTGGCGTAGTTAATTGTATCCCAGACGACAGATCTCTTCTAAAACCTTAAAGTATAAATAGGAACCTATGTTCCTTGGAGGCCGGGCCTAATTGTGTCACTACCCTGTTACACCTTGATTCTAACTGCTGACCCTGCTCCATAATACTAGATCCCCCATAGTAGCACACAAGTTTATAACAGTGTCATCTAGCGTAATGCTAGAGTCTATCATTTTCGATTAGTGGAAAAGTTTTCGTACACTGCCAATGAAACCAGCTGGTGATGAAATGTTATTAAATTCACGCTTGAGAACCAGCCTCATAAGTGCCGTTAGAGTCATGGTGTCGCCTGCTCTCACCAAGTGTACACAACTTCGTACGGGCCCTCGTCGGCTATGCGAGATCGCAACTGCAATACTTCAGGCGCCGTCAAATCCAGTGATAATATAACCGTAATTATTGTCTATATTGACATATAGACATATTGTCTATAGTTGCTCGACGATAAATTTTTACAAATTCGTTCATAGTATCTCGCCCGAAAATCTGTCTTGACAAAATTTCAAGTTGACTTAAGTCTCTTTGTTTCAGTAAAATATAATGGCTATAGTTCAAACATATCGTTCTGGCAAATTTTCCCTGAGGAAACACATTTTGACTCACTAAAAGAACAGAAATCCCATCATTTCTGCCTCGAATAAAAATATTGGCAATAATCTAACTTTGAACAGCTTCAAGAAACAAATCGTCAATTATATAAATATTGATTCTTTTGTGTAAGGATTCTGAAAGTCTGCTGGATTGATCAAACCCTTAATAGACGTAATAGTCTCGCATAAAGTGGCTATTTGCAATAAGGGGTGAGAAAAGTCATCCACATTTGAAACTATAATTTTGGAAAATTTATGTCGGTATTTTAAACACAATTTAGTAACTAAAACAGTTTTGCCACTATTAGTGAATCCGGCAATCAATACCCGCACAGGCTGTTTAAAGATGTCTATGTCATTTTCAGAAACGACCATACACTTCTCCATAATCTTAATTACAAAGCTTTATTACTGGAAACACGATATATATATGTCTATATATATATATATATATATATATATATATATATATATATATATATATATATATATATATATATATATATATATATAACGTAAATTAATTTGCTTAAGAGCTATAGTGGCCACTTAACCCTTTCACATCTGCGTTAGGAGTGACTCTGCAAAACACAGAGTCTATATATATATATATATATATATATATATATATATATATATATATAATATATATATATATATATGTCGTACCTAGTAGCCAGAACGCAATTTTCAGCCTACTATGCAAGCCCGATTTGCCTAATAAGCCAAGTTTTCGTGAATTAATATTTTTCTCTATTTTTTTTTCTTATGAAATGATAATGCTACCCTTTCATTATGTATGAGGTCATTTTTATTAATTGTAGTTAAAATTAACGTAGATATATGACCGAACCTAACCAACCCTACCTAACCTAACCTAACCTATCTTATAGGTTAGGTTACGTTAGGTAGCCTAAAATGTTAGGTTAGGTTGGTTAGGTAGGTTAGGTTGTCGAAAAGAATTAATTCATGAAAACTTGGCCTATTAGACAATCGGGCCTTGCATAGTAGGCTGACAAGTGCGTTCTGGCTACTAGGTACGACATATATTATATATATATATATATATATATATATATATATA
>WNGS01133039.1:0-11776 GCA_020271785.1 Procambarus virginalis
TGTTGAATGCCTTTTTTAGGTCCAGATAGATGCAGTCAACAGTCATCTCTGAAAGTCATCTTTTTCCTGTAAAATTTCTGCTGCTCGATCATAGTAACTGACTTAAATTGTTACACAGGATCTTCCATTTTGAAAACCATGTTGACTGTCTGTATTAAAAGTTTTTCCTCCTGGTGTTCTACCAGTTTAGTTTTCTTGTTTTTTTTCCAATATTTTTACTGTTTCACTTGGCCAACTGCTTTGTTCTTACTTAGATCCGTGGACCATTTGAGCATTTTGAACTGTGTACGTACATGCAGTGTTTTTTATAAATCTTTATTTTTTTCCAGCACGCACAAGGAAGCTTGATGCAGATAACTTACATTAGGATCAGTAGGAGCTAGCCATAATGCCCTGGAAAAAATCATGACGAGCTACAAGTGCAGCAGGTGCAAGAAGAGCAACAAGTAAAAAAAATCCGCAGGTGCAACAAGTGCTTCCATTAGCAATCATTCAGAAGCAGCAAAACTACATGCAGTAAAATGTGAACCACAGGGAACTAAAGAAAACAATCAAGTAACAACGGAATGGGAATTTTAAATACCTGAGGAAACAGGTAAAAAATGACAAATAGAAATGATTCCTTAAACATTATTTGGTAGTTTATAGGTATTTTACTTATAATACTTTATTTATGTCTACAGTTTATAATTTAGTTCACAGTTAATTGTAAACTTCCTTATCTTACATGAAGGATTTTTACTGTTTTTCATTTTTAAAAACTTATTAGTATCATTTATAGTTTAGTGTCAATTCACTTATAATACAATATATTGAATAATTTACTAAATTAGTTTAACTATAATAAATATAAATAAACATTTTTACCCCAGGATGAGTTTCAGTCACCCTACCCAATGTTTCATTATTACTAATCTTGTGAGAGGTAGCTTATTGTGCAGCCCATACTCATTCTGTGAGTGTTAGTTTATTGTGCACTCCATAGTCATCATGTCACCCAAGCCTGCTGCAGCTGCACCTGAAGGGTGGTGTAGGGAACCATTAGTGTACTATTATGATCTGAGAGAGAGAATGCTCTGTAGACAGAGCATCAATATGGCTTAAGGCATTGAGCTTTGCCTCAAGATGAAGCTTGGGCTGATCTCTGATTTGATTCTTGGGAGTCTTCATTTATGTGCACCCCATACTAAACCACTTTGTAGTAATTTATTGTGCAACCCATACTCATCCTGTTACCAGTAGTTTGTGCAACCCATACTTATCCTGTGATCCCTATCCCTCTACTTCAAGTCCCTCAAGGGGCGCACGAATTCAGTTTGGCATACCGCATCCTGTCTTCCCATCCCTAGCTACTGACCCATCACAATATACATCCTGCCTTCCCATCCCTAGCTACTGACCCATCACAATATACATGTAGAGTGTTTTCTGTAGGCAATTTTCTAATTATACAATCATATGTTGCCCTCAGCTCTCCTATTTCATACATACTTTTTTCTTTTGCAAGGGAGTAATTACTACATCTACATTACAATCCTCCCATGGTGGTGTGAATTTTCTCTTGGGCACAGCAATACACTCTGTAATAACATCGTACTTAATAACATTAGAACATGAGGTACTCATATATGCTCTTTTCTTCATCATACATTGTTCATTACTTCCTACCTTTTGAACCGAGAGGATTAATTCATTAGCTCCCCCACCTCTCATTAATCTAATGGCAGAGGCTACATTTATCTCTGCAATTCTATCCCCAATACTCTGCAGATTCAACTCCATCTTCATTTTCTCAATCATAGCATTTCTTGGGCATCCTAAGATAATTCTCATGGCTTCATTTTGTACCTTCTCCAACTTCCCCATCCTACCTTTACCAAAACAAGAATAACAGGTGCAGCATTATCAATAAGGGATCTTACAATACTCAAGTATATCATTCGTAGCACAGGGACTCCCATTCCTTTTCCACAGCATGCCAAGGCCTTCAGAGGTTGTAATTAGTTCACCAATCCCATATGGTGACACAGGTTTCCGAAATTATCCACCACTAGTTTGTAAAGTCACTGGTTTGCCTTGTAAAGCAAACTAGTGGCTTTACAAGATTGTAAACACATCATGTTATGTACTTTCATAAACCCAATGTAACTTCTTGAATATATATAAAAATAAATAAATGAATAGTTTCTGGTGTAATCCATACTCATCCTATGTGTGGTAGTTCATGTGTACTCCATATTCATCGTAATGCGTAATAGGGCTTTAGGCATTGTATGTACTAGCTCTATCTATAAATCCATCAACTTTGTATCTTACCTTGTATGTATGTACCTTATCTAAATAAAAATTTATATATTTATTTATTTATATTTATTATAAAGACTAAAGTCGGCAAAGTTACCCGTGAACGCGCAAAATCAGTAAAATGTATATACTCGTTTCAGGTTTATCACCTTATTTCTCATGCTACATCGTTCGTTTTGGTATCATTGTGTTCGGAATAGAATTCGCTATAGGGTAAATGCATATAAGGTCTAAAAGCCCGGAGTGAGTCCCACGTTCTTTATTTTGGTATCAAATTGTTCGCAATGAAAAGGCGCGTATTTTAAAACTAGTCCCATAATAATAAAACAATAAATAGAACTTTAACAAATATTTTACCGGCTTCGCTGGCCTGCGGAGTGGGGGTGCTGCGCCGGATCCCCAAGTCTAGGGCTGCCCGCAGCTACTTACCATATGTCAAGTGCTCACTTGTAGTGCAAGTTTGGGGTTGCAGACTTTACATGTACTGGGCACTAGCATATCATTACCCCTGGAAATTATTAACCATACTATGCCCTCTGTGTATACAGAATATATTTCTACATACTGTACTGGCTGTGCCACTCAATTATCTCTGGCATTGTTTTTAATTATAGCATTAAGCTGATTGCGAGTACTGCAACATTGCTTCGGCTAGCTGCCACTAGGCACGGTTAATGTCCTATGACTTATTCCCTTAGTTGCATCTTTGCAGTACTGGCATTCTACTCAGACATGTTACATGCCTTCTCTTATATTGTGGTACAGCAGTTGCGCTACTTACCATATGTCAAGTGTGCACTTGTGTGCAAGTTTGGGGTTGCAGACTTTACATGTACTAGGCACTAGCATATCGTTACCCCTGGAAACTAGTAACTATTCTATGCCCTCTGTGTATACAGAATATATTTTATACATACTGTACTGGCTGTGCCACTCAATTATCTCTGGCATTGTTTTAATTATAGCTTTAAGCTGATTGCGAGTACTGCAACATTGCTTCGGCTAGCTGGCACTAGACACGGTTAATGTCCTATGACTTATTTCCTTTAGTGCATCTTTGCAGTACTGGCATGCTACTCAGCCATGTTACACGCCTACTTGGATATTGTGGTACAGCAATTGCTCTGTAAACATTAGTTAATAAATTAAGGTCCCCCCACTCCTGGTTTGTTTTCTCCCCGATCAGAAATGGCCCCTGCATAATTTAAATTAAGCGGGGGAATTCTGGGAGGCGAAAACAATTACGCAGCGCTCTGTGAGAGCTGCGCGCGCCGTGGGGGGGGGGCGCACATTTAAGCAAACGCACAAGGAGGTTTCCCTCTCACTCCTACACAGCTAGGTACGTTTCAATGAGCCTAGAACCCAGTTCCTTCAAAAAACTGGTAGCACTTTTACCCCAGGCGCCGAGTGTCTCAGAAGCAATGGGGACAAAATTGTAGTGGTGATCAAGTTCTCTATACTTACGGGATTTGGCTGCTTCCCTGTGGGTGGCAGCGCCACCTGGTTGTGCAACACACATATATATATGTATATATATATATATATATATATATATATATAGATATATATATATATATATATATATATATATATATATATATATATATATACATATATACAGACACATACATATCTAATCGCCCACACAAATACACACATCAATAATCTTTCGTGTCACAACATTTAATTTTACATCTAGGATGAGTCGCACAGTTACTAGTTTTGCTGCACACCCACACAACTGGGCGGCAGCTTTACAGTCATGTGCATGCATTACCTACAGTAAGCAAATTTTGGATACTTCGCTAAGATTTCGGGCAGCACATCATTATGAATGAAGTACTTACACTATTCTTGGACACTAGTGATGGTGTTAATTATCTCTAAATTCCGCAATTTTTTCATATTCCATTAAATAATGACGCAAAGTATGCGATTAGTTCTGCTGAAAGAGTTTACATTTAGTCAAATCTACATCAGCAGATGTTACAAACTCCCAGAGGTACTTGTAACCGAGCTTAAGCCTAGCAGTGGTAACATCTAGAAGTCTGCTAACATTATTGGCTAAGCCTAGCAGTGGTAACATCTAGAAGTCTGCTAACATTATTGGCTAAGCCTAGCAGTGGTAACATCTAGAAGTCTACTAACATTATTGGATGACCCATAGACGTGCGGTTCTTCCTGCATAATACATGGATCATCATCATAATACATGGATATTAACATACATATTTCTTTAATTCTGTGTTGTGTATTAAAGTGACTTAAATTTTATAAGTTAATTTCTTGCAGTATATGATGATGATATAGTGCAATGAAGGTAACATTGCAATTTTATAAGAAAACATTAGTTTAGTTTAGTTCATTTATTATGCACCCCATGCCCATCTTGTGGGCGGTAGTGGAAAGGGTTACAGAGGCACATAATGGGCTCAGGGACTGAACCCCACAATTCATTTAGCTAAGCAAGTTACAATCTTGATGAGCTAGTTACAAAATTCAATATAAGTCGTCACGTCAACAATGGGTTCGAGATCGACCTCAAGTACAGGTTCTAAATTAAGCAACTGACATATGTGGAGAGCTAGTGTCACAATTTATATGTTTGTCCTGCACACCGCCCCCCATCCAGTGGGCAGCGGTGGATAGGTTACAATCACTCAGTTACTACCTACAGTCAGCAAACTGGGATATTTGGCTAAAATTTCTGGTAGCAGATCATTTTGAATGAAATATTTACACATCGCTGGAACATTGGTTATAGAATTGTCTCTGTCCCCCTGCCCACTCTTTCTGTCCCCTGTCTCTCCTCTGTCCCCTCTCTCTTGGTCTCCTGCCCCCCTCTCCTCCCTCTGTCCCCCGGTCCCCCTCTCTGACCCTGTCCCTCTGTCTCTGTCCCTGTTTCCCTCCCTGTCCCACTGCCCCCCCCTCTGTTCCCCCGTCCCTCCTCTGGCCTTGTCCGTCTATCCCTGTCCCTCTGCTCCTGTCCCTGTCCCTCTGTCTCTGCCTCTCCTCGTTTCTGCAATTCTCTGTCAGCCTATCTCTCTGTCTCTTTCCTCGCTCTGTCTCTGTCATTCTCTCACTGAATTTGCATATCCTTATCTATCCGTCTCTGTCTAACATTCTCTCCCTGACTCTGTCTATATCTATTTCTCTGTCTCGGTCCTCATCTCTTTCTCTCTCTCTCTCCTCTTTCTCTCTCTCTCTCTCTCTCTCTCTCTCTCTCTCTCTCTCTCTCTCTCTCTCTCTCTCTCTCTCTCTCTCTCTCTCTCTCTCTCTCTCTCTCTCTCTCTCTCTCTCTCTTACATACATACATACATACATTTATTTAACACATGTGGTACACGTGCAAGGGGACACAGGTGGAAGTTGAGTACCCAAATGAGCCACAGAGAGATTACAGAAAGAACTTTTCAGTGTCAGAGTAGTTAATAAATGGAATGCATTAGGCAGTAATGTGGTGGAGGCTGACTCCACACACAGTTTCAAATGTAGATATGACAGAGCCCAGTAGGCTCAGGAATCTGTACATCAGTTGATTGACGGTTGAGAGGCGGGACCAAAGAGCCAAAGTTCAACCCCCGCAACCATAACTAGGTTAGTACATACATACATACATAAGATATAAAACAGTGGAGGATTCCCAGGTAGAACAATCAACCACAATGCCCATTACCCCTTTACCCTGTTGTCCTTAACTACACAACTATACAAGTCATTAACACGTGTAATGGCTGATCCCCCATCACGATAGCATGGGGACCAATTGCCTGACCCGCAGTCCGTCTTGCTCCTCAAATAATTTTCGGGTTAACATGAAAACATCTCTTGCGTTTATCTCTCTAATGTTGTTTTCCCATCTTTCATTTTATCAGCTTAGTTCCTTTATTTATACCCCAATTACTCATCCATTGAGCGGTAGTTAAACTGAACCCAAATTTAATCAAGTTCCTTTTGCTAAGCAAGCTACAGTCTTGATAAAATCAGATATAGACGCTGTATGCAAGGCAAACGGCGGAATTTCTGGGAAGGAAGAAAATGTAATACCATACTCGGTGGCTAACCGACCATGGTTGAGCGTGCATCTTGGGGGGGGGGGGTATTTACGCACGCACGGGGACGCACCAATGTCTCGCTGCTGCGTTCCCGGGCGATACACTCAAAACGTGTCTCCACTCATCTGCGTTAAGGTCTAACCTTCACAAGCTGCGCCTATCTTAAAGGAGCATCACCTTGAGCGCCAAGTGCTCACGAAATTCTTCTCATATTCTTAAGTGTACAGAGTGGGGGAAGAGCCTCATTCAGAGTGGAGATATGAAGACTCACATGTTGGTGCACAGGAGCGAGGAGGTGCTGGGAAGAGGTTCAGGCATCTTCGAAGTAGGTCCTCTCATCTTTTATACATTCGGCTGTTAATTCCCACAAGCGTTGAGGACAAACCTCTCGAGTGTCCCGAGTGTGGGAAGAGGTTCAGTCTGTTTAGTCATATGATGACTCACAATTTAGTGCATTCTCCTATCTTATTCCATTCGGCAGACAATCCCCCAAGTGTACAGCCCCCACAAGTGTAGATGACAAACCTCACGAGTGTCCCATGTGCGGGAAGAGGTTCAGTCTGCTTCGTCTTATGAAGACACATTTTAGTGCATTCGGATGACAAACCTCACGAGTGTCCAGAGTGTGGTAAGAGTTCCTGTCGTCTTGGCCATCTGAAGAGACACTTATTAAGGCATTCAGAGGAACGCCGTTTCGTGTGTGCAGAGTGTGGCAGGAGTTTAAGAACGTGAAGCTATATTAACACACATGTTAAATCATTGGCGGTTCGCCCTCATGAGTGTCGAGGACGTGGAAAAAGATTCAGGCGTCTTCGAGGTCTGAAGTCCGTGTGTTACTGCATTGTGTTCCGGAAGGCCACATTACTCAATGCCTTTATCCTATATGAGCAGTGCGCCAGTGCAGCATTTGATGGAACTAGGGAGAATGTCATGGCACATTGCGAAGGAGCCTAGTGCCAGTTACCCAATACAATGTCGGGGTATGCACAAAGAAGGGCTCATTTCTTAAACAGTCATTATGTCTGGCTATGTGTTTTCACTTTTCCCGTTTATTATTTCCCCTCATTCATTTATCCATGCTGATCATTTATCTATGATATTTCGCTCCTCATTTGGCTTGCCCGCCTGCGGGCGGGCCTAGCTGCTGTAGTTACGGCTGAAGTAGTCCCTGCCAAGGGTCCAGCAGCTAATGGCCCAGCTGCCCTCGGGCCAGGCCCAGCTACTGATGTCTTGGCTGCCGTGGATACGCTGCCGATGACCCAGCAGCTGATAGGTCAGCAGTCGGTGTGCCGGCTGAACATGCCCCTGGGGGCCAAGCCCAGCCGTCGATGTTCAGGCTGATGTGGTCCCGGCCGACGGTCCAGCAGTCGTCGGCCCAGCTGGTGGTGTGCCAGCTGAGCATGCCCCCTGGGGGCCAAGCACAGCTGCTGTTGTTCCGGCTGATGCGGTCCCAGACGATGATCCAGCAGCTGAGCACAGCCGGAGGGCCGGAGGAAGCCGGAGAGCTTCCTGGCATTACGTTGGTACTGGATGAATATGTTAGGTTGGGCTGACCTAACCTAACTACCCTAACCTAACCTAACCTAACCAAACCAAACCAACCCGAACCTAACCTAACCTATCCGGCGCTTGGTTCGTCATGTTTAGTTGGCGTCGCCAGCTCTATATTTCGTCTAATTTTTTAATAAAAATATATTTTCCAGATTAGAATTATGCCGGAGCAGCCGGCCCATCTCCATTATTCTAAGGTACAGTCCTGCCCGTGTTCCCCTCCACGCCCGCGTGTGCGGCGCCCTGTTGTAGTTGGGATTGTCCCCGGCGCCTGGCGTGTACCCAGCGCCTGTCCCGGCTGCTGATGTTCCGGCGGAAGTGGTTCCCGCCGATGGTCCAGCAGCCGAAGGCTGGCATGCTGAGCTAGCCCCTGGGGGCAAAGCACAGCTGCTGTTGTTCCGGCTGATGTGGTGCCAGCCGATGATCCAGCAACTGTTGGCACAGCAGGTGGTGAGCCAAGCTGAGCATGCCCCTGGGGGCCGAGCACAGCTGCAGCTAGCCGGTCACCAAAACAAACCTACCGAACCTAACCTAACTGATGCTTGGTTCGTCGTCTTTATTAGGCGTCACCAGCTCTTCATTTCGGCTAATTTTTTAATAAAAATATAATTTTCAGATTAGAATTATGCCGGAGCAGCCGGCCCATCTCCATTATCCTAAGGTACAGTCCTGCCCGTGTTCCCCTCCACGCCCGCGTGTGCGGCGCCCAGTTGTAGTTAGGATTGTCCCCGGTGCCCAGCGTGTACCCAGCGCCTTTCCCGGCTGCTGATGTTCCGGTGGAAGTGGTTCCCGCCGATGATCCAGCAGCCGAAGGCTGAGCATGCCCCTGGGGGACAAGCACAGCTGCTGTTGTTCCGGCTGATGTAGCGCCAGCCGATGATCCAGCAACTGATGGCACAGCTGGTGGAGTGCCAAGCTGAGCCTGCCCCTGGGGGTCGAGCACAGCTGCTGTTGTTCCGGCGGATGTGGCCCCAGCCGATGAGCCAGCGACTGTTGGCACAGCTGGTGGGGTCCCAAGCTGAGCATGCCCCTGGGGGCCGAGCACAGCTGCTGTTGTTCCGGCGGATGTGGTCCCAGCCGATGTCTAGCAGCTGAGGGCACAGCTGGTGGTGTTCCAGCTGTGCATGCCCCTGGGGGGCTAAGCACAGCTGCTGTAGTTCCGGCTGGTGTGGTACCGCCAGCAGACGGCACAGCTGGCGGTGTTCCAGCTGAGCATGCCCCCGGGGGCCAAGCACAGCTGCTGATGCTCCGGCGGAGGTGGACGCAGTCGATGGTTCAGCAGCTGAGGGCACAGCTGGTGGTGTCCTATTATTAATTCTATTTTCTCCATTATTAGTTTCTTGTTATAATTTATTTATTATATATTTCTTTAATTTTATAATTTTATTGTGTTTGTTGTTCTAAGTCCTATCTATATAAATTTGTTATTTCCTATTGCTTCTTTACTTCCCAGCCGACGATCCAGCAGCTGATGGTTCAGCTGGCGGTGTTCCGAGCTGAGCGTGACACTGGGGGCCAAGTACAGCTGCTGTTGTTCCGGCTGATGTGTTCCCAGCCGATGATCCAGCAGCCGATGGCTCAGCTGGCGGTGTGCCAGCTGAGCATGCCCTGGGGGCCAAGCACAGCTGCTGTTGTTCCGGCTGATGAGGTCCCAGCCGATGATCCAGCATGCCGATGGCACACCTGGTGGTGTTTATTACCAGTCCCAGCTGATGTGGTCCCAGCCGATGATCCAGCAGCTGACGGCACAGCTGGCGGTGTGCCAGCTGAGCATGCCCTGGGGGCCAAGCACAGCTGCTGTTGTCCCGGCTGATGTGGTCCCAGCCGATGATCCAGCATGCCGATGGCACACCTGGTGGTGTCCCACCTGTGCACGACCCCGGGGGCCAAGCACAGCTGCTGTTGTTCCGGCTGATGTGGTACCAGCCGATGATCCAGCTCCTGATGCCACAGCTGGTGGCGTTTCCGAGCTGAGCATGACCCTGGCGGCCAAGCACAGCTGCTGTTGTTCCGGCGGAGGTGGTCCCAGCCGATGATCCAGCAGCTGACGGCACAGCTGGCGGTGTTCCAGCTGATCATGCCCCTGGGGGCCAAGCACAACTGCTGTCGTTCCGGCTGATGTGGTCCCAGCCGACGATCCAGCAGCTGCGGCACAGCCTGGGGGCCAAGCACACAGCTGCTGTCGTTCCGGCTGATGTGGTCCCAGCCGACGATCCAGCAGCTGACGGCACAGCTGGTGGTGTTACAGCAGAGCATGCCCCTGGGGGCCAAACACAGCTGCTGATGTTACGGCGGAAGTGGTCCCGGCCGATGATCCAGCAGCTGAGGGCACAGCTGGTGGTGTTCCAGCTATGAATGCCCCTGGGGGCTAAGCACTGCTGCTGTAGTTCTGGCTGATGTGGTACCAGCCGATGATCCAGCAGCTGATGTCATAGCTGGTGGTGTTCCGGCTGAGCACGCCCCTGGGGGACAAGCCCATCGGCTGTAGTCCAGCTGATGAGGTCCCTGACGATAATCCAGCAGCTAAGTGCACAGCTGGTGGTGGTCCAGCTGAGCATGCCCCTGGGGGCCAAGCCCGGCTGCTGTAGTTCCGGCTGATGTGGTCCCAGCTGATGGTCCAGCAGCCGCAGGCTCCGCTGGCAGTCTTCCAGAGGAGCGTGCCCTTCCCAGCTGCTGAGGTCCCAGCCGATGGTCCAGCAGCTGATGGCACAGCTGAGGGTGTTCACCTGAGCATGCCCTGGGGCGCCAGGACCAGTTCTGGATGTCCTGGCTGAAGATTTTCGCGCAGCTGCAAGGTCCAGTTGCCGAGGCTGCAGATGGCGTGTCCCGAACGAGGATCTTCACGAGGGAAGAAGGGAAGTAAGCTTTTTCTAACCATTCTTGCTAATAATTTTGTTACAGTTCTCATTCGTCTTGTCGAGCGTAAGTGTTTCTGCAGTTCCATGCCACTTAACCCCCTCTTGCCTTGGCCTGTTGGTGTCCCTTAGTACTTCCCGCTTACACTGGGGGCCAGGCACAGCTGCCGTTGTCCCGGCTGGTGGGGTACCACCCGATGATTCAGCGGCTGCTGGCCCAGCTGGTGGTGTTCCAGCTGAGCATGCCCTGGGGGGCCAAGCACAGCTGCTGTTGTCCCGGCTGGTGTGGTCCCAGCCGATGTTCCAGTAGCCGATGGCACAGCTGGTGGTGTTCCAGCTGAGCTTGCCCCTGGGGGCCATGCGCAGCTGCTGTTGTCACGGCTGAGGCGGTACCAGCCGATGAGCCAGCAGCTGATGGCACAGCTGGTGGTGTTCCAGCTGGGCACGCCTAGGGGCCAAGCACAGCTGCTGTTGTTCCGGCTGAGGTGGTCCCAGCCGATGATCGGCAGCTGATGGTGCCCCAAGCTGCGCATGCCCCTGGGGGCCAGGCACAGCTGCTGCTGTTCCGGCCGATGAGGTACCAGCCGAGGATCCAGCAGTCGATGGTCAAGCTGCTGGTGTTCCACCTGAGCAGGCCCCTGGGGGCCAAGCGCAGCTGCTGTTGTTAAGGCTGAGGTGGTCCCAGCCAATGATCCAACAGCTGATGGCCCAGCTGGTGGTGTCACAAGCTGAGCACGCCCTAACGCATTTTCTCTCCTTTTAATAATAAATTGTTACAGTTCTTATACGTCTTGTTGAGCGTAAGGGGTTCCGCAGTTCGATTCCACTTAACACCCTCTTTCCTTGGACTGTTGGCGTACCTTAGTATCTCCCCGCGGCATAGCGATATGGACTTAGCTGCACTCTAGGCAGTCTTCGGAGCCACCTGCAGTCCACTGGCTGAACTGTGCTTTAACATTGACTTAATTTATGTTATTTAACATAATTTACATTATAATTCTTTATATTCTA
>WNGS01133049.1:0-11018 GCA_020271785.1 Procambarus virginalis
AAGAGAACATAAGAACAAAGGCAACTGCAGAAGGCCTATTGGCCCATACGAGGCAGCTCCTATTTATAACCACCCAATCCCACTCATATACATGTCCAACCCGCGCTTGAAACAATCGAGGGACCCCACCTCCACAATGTTACGCGGCAATTGGTTCCACAAATCAACAACCCTGTTACTGAACCAGTATTTACCCAAGTCTTTCCTAAATCTAAACTTATCCAATTTATACCCATTGTTTCGCGTTCTGTCCTGTGTTGATACTTTCAATACCCTATTAATATCCCCTTTGTTATGTCCATTCATCCACTTGTAAACCTCTATCATGTCACCCCTAACTCTTCGCCTTTCCAGTGAATGCAAATTAAGCTTTGTTAATCTTTCTTCATATGAAAGATTTCTAATTTGGGGAATTAACTTAGTCATCCTACGCTGGACACGTTCAAGTGAATTTATATCCATTCTATAATATGGCGACCAAAACTGAACTGCATAATCTAAATGGGGCCTAACCAGAGCAAGATATAGCTTGAGAATCACACCAGGTGTCTTGTTACTTACGCTGCGATTAATAAATCCGAGTGTCCTATTTGCCTTATTACGAACATTTATGCATTGATCCTTTTGTTTTAAATTCTTACTAATTATAACTCCCAGATCCCTTTCGCAATCCGACTTCGCAATCTCAACACCATCTAGCTCGTATCTTGTAACTCTATCATCATTACCTAGCTTCAGAACTTTACATTTATCAGCATTAAACTGCATCTGCCAGTCCTTTGACCATTTCAAAACCCTATCTAGATCAACTTGAAGTGATAGTGAGTCCTCCTCCGAATTAATTTCCCTACCGATTTTCGTATCATCGGCAAATTTGCAAATGTTGCTACTCAAACCTGAATCTAAATCATTTATATATATTATAAACAACAGAGGTCCCAAGACAGAGCCTTGAGGCACTCCACTTACAACATTTTCCCACTCTGACTTGACTCCATTTATACTAACTCTCTGTTTCCTTTGGTATAGCCATGCCCTAATCCAGCTTAATATAGCACCCCCAATACCATGAGCCTCTATCTTTTTAATCAGTCTTTCATGTGGCACTGTATCGAAAGCTTTGCTAAAGTCAAGGTACACAACATCACAATCCTTACCACTATCAACTGCCTCAACTATGCTAGAATAAAAAGATAACAAATTTGTTAAACATGAACGGCCATTTATAAAACCATGTTGCGACTCAATTATTAATTTATGTTTTTCAAGATGAAGACGAATTTTATTTGCTATTATAGATTCGAGTAACTTTCCCACAATAGACGTTAAGCTAATTGGTCGATAGTTAGACGCAAGTGATCTATCTCCTTTCTTAAAAACTGGTATCACATTAGCAACTTTCCAAAACTCTGGCACTGTGCCTGACTCTATTGATTTATTAAATATGATTGACAGTGGGTCACAAAGCTCCTCTTTGCATTCTTTCAGCACTCTGGCAAACACTTCATCCGGCCCTGGGGATTTGTTTGGTTTGAGTTTTACTATTTGTTTAATAACATCCTCCCTGGTAACTGCTAAACTCGTCAACCTGTCCTCGTCCCCACCCACATAGACTTGTTGGGCTGAAGGCATATTGTTAAGTTCCTCTTTAGTAAATACAGATACAAATATTTATTAAAAATACTACTCATCTCTTCATCACTATCTGTTATTTGACCTGTCTCAGTTTTTAATGGACCTATCCTTTCCCTAGTCTTAGTTCGATATAACTGAAAAAACCCTTTAGGATTTGTCTTTGCTTGCCCTGCTATACGAACTTCATAGTTTCTTTTTGCTTTCCTTATCTCTTTTTTAACATTTCTAACTAGTTGTACGAATTCCTGTTCTAAAGTGACCTCCCCATTTTTAATCCTCTTGTACCAAGCTCTCTTTTTACCTATAAGATTCTTCAAATTCTTTGTTATCCACTTTGGGTCATTAGTAATCGATCTATTCAATTTGTGTGGTATACTACGTTCCTGTGCTTTGTTTAGAATATTCTTAAATACGTTATAAATTGAATCTACATCGAAATCCCCATTTACATCACCCATCGCTGGGTTCATGTCTCGCTCCAAGACCGGCCCCCACCCCATACCCAAGACTTTCCAATCAATTTGACCCAAAAAATTTCTTAGGCTATTAAAATCAGCTTTTCGAAAATCTGGCACTTTAACAGAATTTTCTCCTACAGGTCTATTCCATTCTATGCCAAATCTGATTTCTTTGTGATCACTGTTCCCTAGCTCACTCCCTATTTCGATGTCATTAATTTGTGTTTCCCTGTTAGTTAACACTAAATCTAAAATATTATTTTCCCGTGTTGGTTCCTTAATGTGTTGCGTAAGAAAGCAATCGTCAATTAATTCTAGAAAATCTTCTGCTTCACTATTCCCTGTTTTGTTCATCCAGTTTATTCCACTCAAATTAAAGTCACCCATGACATAAATACTGTTAGATCTAGATGCCCTAGATATTTCATCCCATAGATGCTTTGCTTCCATTCTGACTAAATTTGGTGGCCTATATATAACTCCAATTATAATATTATTTGCTTTTTCGTTTAATTCTATCCAAATAGTTTCTGTGTGTGGCTCAGTTTTGATTCCCTCTTTGAGACTACATTTCAAATTGTCCCTAACGTATATGGCTACTCCACCACCTCGTCTAATATATCTATCTGTGTGAAATAGTTTAAATCCATTTATTTGATATTCGGCTAATAGTTCTCTATTATCAACATTCATCCACGTTTCGGTAAGTGCAATAATATCTATTTTTTCTGTGCAGACAAGAGCATTTAATTCGTTAATTTTATTTCTTAGACTTCTACTGTTTGTGTAATATACCCTAAGTGAATTGTTATTTTGAGGCCCTTCTCTTTCCCTGATCATTTTGCCAATTCCTTTCTCCCGCAAACACATACTTTTATTACATCCTTCCTCCAAATCAATTCCCATACCTCTATCTACTAACAGTTTAAACCCAAACAAACACCTCTAACCACTTCTTCCAACGAATTTGCAACAGCAACAACCCCAGCTCTCGATAGATGCACCCCATCCCGAGCATACATTTCATTTCTTCCATAGAAGTGTTCCCAGTTGTCTATATAAGATATTGCATTAGATTTGCAATATCTTTCCAGCCTGCAATTGACACCAAGTGCCCTCGACATCCATTCATTTCCCACTCCCTTTCTTGGAAGAATGCCACATATGATCGGGATTCCTCCCTTGCTCCTAACTAATTCTATTGCTGTCTTGAATTTCAGTATTAGTTCCTCACTTCTAACTCTCCCAACATCATTACCCCCTACACTAATACAAATAATGGGTTTGCTCCCATTTCCCGTCATAATATCTTTCATGTTTCCAACAATATCACCAATACCAGCTCCAGGATAGCAAACCCTTAATCTGTTTCCTTTATCTCTGGCGAAGATACTTGTAACCGAGTCTAAGCCGAGCAGCAGTAACATCTAGAAGTCTGCTGATTTTATTGGATGAACCATAGATGTGTGGCTCCTCTTGCATGATAGTATGATGATAGATGGAATTACTGGTGTCGATTTCTCTTTGCCTCAGATCTACAAGATTTTGTTCAAGTTCTTGGTGTACTGCTGGTCTCAGTGAGTAGCACAGAATACTGCATGTGTGAGTTAGTAGCCCAAGGTGGGATCCTGTGTGAGTTAGTAACACAAGGTGGGATCCTGTGTGAGTTAGTAACACAAGGTGGGATCCTTTATGAGTTAGTAACACAAGGTGGGATCCTGTGTGAGTTAGTAGCACAAGGTGGGATCCTGTGTGAGTTAGTAGCCCAAGGTGGGATCCTGTGTGAGTTAGTAACACAAGGTGGGATCCTTTATGAGTTAGTAACACAAGGTGGGATCCTGTGTGAGTTAGTAGCACAAGGTGGGATCCTGTGTGAGTTAGTAACACAAGGTGGGATCCTTTATGAGTTAGTAACACAAGGTGGGATCCTTTATGAGTTAGTAACACAAGGTGGGATCCTTTATGAGTTAGTAACACAAGGTAGGATCCTGTGTGAGTTAGTAGCACAAGGTGGGATCCTGTGTGAGTTAGTAACACAAGGTGGAATCCTTTATGAGTTAGTAACACAAGGTGGGGTCCTGTGTGAGTTAGTAACACAAGGTGGGATCCTGTGTGAGTTAGTAACACAAGGTGGGATCCTTTATGAGTTAGTAACACAAGGTGGGATCCTGTGTGAGTTAGTAGCACAAGGTGGGATCCTGTGTGAGTTAGTAACACAAGGTGGGATCCTGTGTGAGTTAGTAACACAAGGTGGGATCCTGTGTGAGTTAGTAACACAAGGTGGAATCCTTTATGAGTTAGTAACACAAGGTGGGGTCCTGTGTGAGTTAGTAACACAAGGTGGGATCCTGTGTGAGTTAGTAACACAAGGTGGGATCCTTTATGAGTTAGTAACACAAGGTGGGATCCTTTATGAGTTAGTATTTATTTATTTATTTTATTTATTTTATTTATTTATTTATTTATTTTTATTTATTTATTCATATACAAGAAGGTACATTGGGAATGTAAGAATATATAATATGGTAATTACAATCTTGTAAAGCCACTAGTACGCGCAGCGTTTCGGGCAGGTCCTTATAATCTAAGACAATTTTAAGTAGGTAAATACTAGCAAAAATTATAAAAAAGAAATGATATCAATTACATGGCAAGAAAAAAAAAGATGAGAGAAAATTGTAGGTACAGTATAATAAAGCACTTAGGTAGCTAAGATTGATTGCAATGAAAGCTTGAATGGTAGTTGACAAAAATTGGTAGGCACAATACAGCAAATGGCTAGCACATAAAGGAAGACAGCAATGAACACAATGATAAGGTTGTTTGGGTTAAATACATAAGAATTAGGAGATTGGGTAACACTAGGTACAGAGAAAAAAATAAAGCTCAGTGTAGGAAACTAAGAAGATGAAATTAAGTACTTTTTGGTTTTGTTTTTAAATAAGGCAAAAATTTTACAGTTTTTCAATTCACTAGGGAGTGAGTTCCATAGACTAGGTCCCTTAATTTGCATAGAGTGTTTACACAGATTAAGTTTGACCCTGGGGATATCAAAGAGATATTTATTTCTGGTGTGGTGATAATGGGTCCTATTACATCTGTCCAGAGAGAGTTTCAGAGCATGGTTTGCATTTAAGAACAAGGTTTTGTAAATGTAGTTGACACAAGAGAATCTGTGGAGGGAGTTAATATTTAGCAAGTTTAGGGATTTAAACAAGGGAGCTGAGTGTTGTCTGAAAGCAGAGTTAGTTATTATTCTGATAGCAGATTTTTGCTGGGTGATGATGGGCTTAAGGTGGTTTGCAGTGGTAGACCCCCATGCACAGATACCATAATTAAGATAGGGGTAGATTAGTGCATAATAGAGAGAGAGGAGAGCAGAGTTAGGAACATAATATCTGATTTTGGAGAGTATACCAACTGTCTTAGAGACTTTCTTAGTTATGTGTTGAATGTGGGTGCTGAAGTTGAGTCTCTTGTCTAGGAATAGGCCAAGAAACTTGCCATCATTTTTATTACTGATGTTAATGTTGTCTATCTGTAGCTGAATTGCATTTGATGATTTGCTTCCAAATAAGATGTAGTAAGTCTTTTCGATGTTTAATGTTAGTTTGTTAGTTGACATCCATAAGTGGACTTTTTTTAATTCATTATTCACAACATTATTTAGTGTATGTGGGTTGAGGTCTGAATAGATAAGAGTAGTATCGTCAGCAAACAATATAGGTTTGAGAATATTAGAGACATTAGGCAGATCGTTTATATATATAAGAAATAGAAGAGGTCCTAAGATACTGCCCTGTGGCACTCCAACGGTAATTGGTAGAGTGGAAGAAGTTGTTTCATTGATGGTTACATATTGGTGTCTGTCACTAAGATAGGATCGGATGTAGTCAAGGGCAAGGCCTCGGATTCCATAATGCTGGAGTTTAAGTAAGAGGTAGTTGTGATTAACAGTATCAAAGGCTTTTCTTAGGTCAATGAAGAGTCCAATCGGAAACTCATTTTTGTCAAGGGCTGAGTAGATTACGTCAAGGAGACTAATGATTGCATCGTTGGTGCTCTTTTGGGACCGGAAGCCAAACTGGCAGGGGCTGAGTATGTCGAATTTTACGAGGTAGGAATAGAGCTGTTTGTAAATAATTTTTTCAAATATTTTTGATAGAATGGGTAGATTTGATATTGGTCTATAATTGTTTATGTCCGCCGGATTGCCTCCTTTATGGACTGGCGTTACTCTTGCTTTTTTGAGGATATCAGGGAAGGTGTGACACTCTATAGATTTGTTGAACAGTAGGGCTATGGGTGGGGCAAGGGCATGGGAGGCTCTCTTGTATACAATGGACGGAATTTCACTGGTGTTCCCTGCCTTGGTTTTTAGAGAGTGTATGATGGACACAACATCTGCCGGGCTGATTGGTGAAAGGAGTAGAGTTTGGATAGCTGCCTGAGAGATATGTGTTAATATGTGTCTGAGTCTGTGGGATTTTACTGGCAAGATTAGCACCAACCGATGAAAAGAAACTATTAAATTCATTTGCCATTTCTAAATCAGTTGACGGTATATCCCCATCCTTGTAGAGTTTTATTTGGTTATGTGAGTGTTGTTTAGTTCCTAGGATACTAGAGATGGTTTTCCAAGTGCTTTTCATGTTGCCTTTTGCTTCATTGAATCTATTCACATAATATGCAAGTTTTGCCTTTCTTATGATACTGGTAAGCATTGATGAGTACCTTTTAGCTACTTCCTTTGAAACTAGGCCAATCCTAAGTTTCTTTTCATATTCATGTTTCTTGTTGATTGAGTTGAGAATGCCACTTGTGAGCCATGGATTGTTTAATCTTTTGTCAGTTACTTGCTTGGTAAGAAGGGGACAATGAAGGTTGTAGAGGCTTAGAGTTTTGGAGAGGAAGAGGTTAGCTAATGAATTTATATCCTGGGTATTATTGAATTCAGAATCCCAGTTAATATTGTGAAGTGCATCTGTAAGATTGCCTAAAGCTGATTCACTGTGTAGCCTAAATGAAAGTTTCTTGCTTTTTGGTGGTGTTATGTCCATGTTCGCTATGAGAAAGGTAGGATAGTGGTCAGTTGTTCTGTCGTAGATTATACCAGATACAAGGGGAGCTGTTATGTTTGTCCATATGTGGTCCAAGGTAGTGGCTGATGTTTGAGTGACTCGGGTAGGTTTGGTGATTGTGGGGATTAGCATACAGGAGTTCATGCTGTTAAGGAAATAGTCAACTTGAGAGCAATTTTGTTGACCCAGGTCAATATTAAAGTCTCCTCCCAGAATGATGTGGTTTTTGTTGAGATTGTTGTTAATAATAAGATTCCTTAGGTTGTCTGAGAAAGAAGCTATGTTAGTATTGGGAAATCTATAGATGGCTCCAATAATCAAAGAGGATTTAAGGGATTTAATTG
This sequence comes from Procambarus virginalis, assembly GCA_020271785.1. Classification (NCBI taxonomy): domain Eukaryota; kingdom Metazoa; phylum Arthropoda; class Malacostraca; order Decapoda; family Cambaridae; genus Procambarus; species Procambarus virginalis. Next base: position 7,519 of record WNGS01133049.1, read on the forward strand.
TAAACTGAGCAAAAGTATATTCACAGTAGTCATCTCTGTCACTAATAACACTGTTGCAGATAAATGTATCTCGGTAATATATAGTTGTGCCACCACCTTTTTTATTAGGCCTACAGTTATGAATGGCTTTATAACCAGCTAAGTTGTAGAGTTGGGTATAGTCTTTATTTAGCCAAGTTTTCTGTGGGTTGGAACAAAACGCACCACGTGGGGGCTTATTTTATTATTAATTATATAAATTAATTACTTAAAATAATAATTATAAATTAATTACAAAATTAATTATTATATAAATTACTTACAAAGTAATTAATACGAAATTTATCACAAATTAAAATAATCATAAATGATTATTAATGAAGTTCTTGCATGAAAAAGCATAGGCTAATTATAACGACTAAATGGATAAATAAATACTGCCTCATAATGAATAGTGAATGGGCATAAAAAATTATACAGCAAATAATGGATAGCCGTTATCATGCTAATGTAATTCAATTGCCGTGAAATCTGTAATTAGACTGCGGTAATTCCAGTTCTTGGTATTCTTGGCTTATCACTTTGGGGGTTCCGTCGGAGCACCCCCCAAAGGTAACACAAATTCGTTGCAAATTGGGACAAGTGTCCTCAGCAAGCTGCAATAGCGCCTTCCCCTGTAAGGCCAGGGGAAGCAGAAGAACCTGGGAGGCGGGTGGGCGTTTTGTAGTGTAACGTCCGGGAGACGGCCAGCAAGAGTGGCCGAGTCCCCTGGACGCGCTTAAATGCCCCAGCGTGATGCGCACGCAACCATGGACGGTTAGTCACAGATATGGTATTACGTTTTCTTCTGCCCCCAGAAATTTCGCCGTTTGCTTTGCATACAGCGACTATTTCTGTTAAAATAATGAACGATAAGTTAGTACCTAGTACTGTGAGTAATGCATTTAAATCGTCAAAATGTTTACCAAGTGATCTAACATTTTGGTTGTAAACTGATAAGCAGGTGTTATTTTGGAGTTTGTTTTTAGCCTGGTGTGCTGTGAAATACTTGCAATAATGATGATCAAAGTGCTGGTTGGTGTAGATATGAGACAGAAGATTTTGATCAGGATCAATATCAGTGTGCATAGAGATGCAGAGGGATCACGATACAAGATACATGATATAGGAAAGCACAAGAATAAAAGCAAATACAATAAAATAGTACCAATTTGGAAGTAAAATAGAGATCCAATAGATAGCCAGGAAGGACACAGAAGTTAGATAAAATAAAAAACAAAAAAATCAGTAGAGACTGACAATATAAATGTAAAATAAAAAATAATATAAATGCAAAATAAAAAAAAATAAAAAAATAATAATCATAAAGTAAATGATCTTGAAGATAATTAGTTAAGTAATGGTTAATTAAAATCCTATAATTGTTATGAACCTAAGAAAACAGAGTGAGCTCAAATAGATAATTCCGAGAAAAAAAAGATGACATGTAAATCATAGTAAATCTTGAAATTTAACAGGGTGAGAGTATATTAATGTGGAAGATTTTACTATGATACTGAGGTAGATGCTTATAAAACAATTATACTATTAATTAATTACAATAAATGATTACAAAAAACAAATACCAAGTTACTTTAAATATAACAGGGTAATAAAAACCCCTAGGTTTAGTGACAAGGGGATTAATTAAGACCAAATAATTAGGAGTAAAACAGGCAAAGATGACAAACAAAAAATAAAAATAAAAATAAAAACCTTGGAAAGGAAAGGCAGAGCTTAAGTACACTTTGGTTGTATGTGAGACTACAAATTATGTTCTGGTTATTCAATAGTTATCCCACAGTCATCCAGGAAAGAAGTGAGGTGTGCCTCAGTGGTTATGACATAAGTTTTTCCAGAGTCAGTTTTCCTAGCTATTATTTTACCATCGCGCACAAACAATGTTTAATAGCAGGGGATCTTTTGCAGATTCCAGATGTACTACAGATGTTGGAGGTTAGCATGTTTGGAGCAGATGCTCTTTTGTTTATGATCTTCTTAATAATATTTCATGTACCCTGATAATTGTTTGTTATTGTTACTGGCGGAGAATAAAACCATGTGGACGAAGATTGTTTCTCTTACAACAACAATTACAATATTGTCCTAACAGCAGCTTTGTGTTGAGTAATAAGAAGACGTAAATGATTTTGGGTAGTAGAACCCCAAGCACAAATACCATAGTTGAGATAAGGATAGATGAGAGCGTAATAGAGTATTCACCTAGTTGTATTCACCTAGTTGTGTTTGCGGGGGTTGAGCTTTGCTCTTTCGGCCCGCCTCTCAACCGTCAATCAACTTTTACTAACTACTTTTTTTTTCCACACCACACACACACCCCAGGAAGCAGCCCGTGACAGCTGACTAACTCCCAGGTACCTGTTTACTGCTAGGTAACAGGGGCATTCAGGGTGAAAGAAACTTTTGCCCATTTGTTTCTGCCTTGTGCGGGAATCGAACCCGCACCACAGAATTACGAGTCCTGCGCGCTATCCACCAGGCTATGAGGCCCTCACCAGGGCAGGGCGAGCTACATAATATCTGATCTTAGAAAGAATGCCAACAGTTTTTGAAACTTTTTTTTATACATTTAGAATGTGTCCCTGGAAATTCAGCTTGTGGTCAATGAGAACGCCAAGGAATTTGCCATCTACTTTGTTACAAATTTGGGTATTGTTTATCCTGAAGTTTATTTGATATGAGGATTTGTTGCCAAACAGAATATAGAAAGTTTTGTCAATGTTGAGGGTGAGTTTGTTGGCAGTTAGCCAAAGATGGACTTTACTTAGCTCAGTATTCACTGTGACATTTAAAGCAAGGGGGTCAGGACTGGAGTAAATGCAGGTTGTGTCGTCAGCAAATAGAATTGGTTTGAGGTGTGGGAGGCATTTGGAAGGTCATTAATGTAGATGAGAAAAGGAACAGGGCCAAGTACGCTGCCTGAGGAACACAATGGTGATGGGTACGGTGGGAGAAATTGAATTGTTCACAGAAACATACTGGAGCCTGTCAGTAAGGTATGATTTGAGGTATTGCAGGGAGTGTCTCTGACTCCATAATGATGTAATTTAAGAAGAAGGTTTTGGTGGTTGGCAGTGTCAAAAGCCTTACACAGATCTACAAATTACCCAACAGCGAACTCATTTTTATCAAGAGCTGCATGAATCAAGGTAATCATACAATAAGTGCATCGTTAGTGATTTTTTGGGTCTGAAGCCATATTGACAAGAGCTAAGTATATTGTTTGGCTAGATAAGAGTAAAGCTGCTTGTAGATTAGTTTTTCAATATTTTTGACAAGTTTGGCAGGATTGATATAGGTCTGTAGTTGTTAACATCTGAGAGATCACCACATTTGTGGACAGGGGTTACTCTCTCGCTTTTTTTTAGAATACTGGAAAAGTTTAGAGTTCTTGTGATTGTTGAAGAGCAATGCAATAGTAGGAGCTAAAGATCTGGAGGCTTTTTTGTAAATTAGAGTTG
>WNGS01133051.1:0-16050 GCA_020271785.1 Procambarus virginalis
GTGGTACATAAAGGCAAACTAACAAAATCATTAGAGAAAGGGGGAGTGAAAAATAAGAAGAGGGGGAACAAGTTCCTGAAGATTGAATACACCAACATAGATGGAGTAAGATCAAAATGCTGGAGTTAAGTGATGTAATGCAGCTGCATACACCAGACATGTTGCACTCACGGAGACAAAAACTTGAAGATGTTATTTTAAATGAGGTCATATCCCAAGGGGCTACTCAATTTGGAGATGGGACAGAAAAATTAGGAAAGGCGGTGGCGTTGCTGTGCTGGTGAAAGAACACCTAAAGGTGAACGAAATAATGACTGCCAATCCACAAGAAGTTGACATAATAGCACTAGAGATCTGCCATGAGGATTATAAACTAATGATCATAAATGCATATAGTCCACCGCTAAGCAGACATGGTCAAAGGAGGAGCTAGATAGTAAACGAGAAGGTCTTATAACAATAATGAGAGAGATCATAGCGAGAGCGGATAACGATAGTTCACGACTGTTGATAGTCGGCGACTTCAACTTGAAATCCATAGACTGGGAAGCATATGAAGCTAAAACAGAAGATTTTGGACTTGTAAATTTGTAGACCTCATCCTGGAAACATTCTTGTATCAACATGTTAACCCTCAAACCGCTAGGGGCCCAAATGGAATTCACACCCACAGGCGCAACAAAAAAAAAAAATCCAAAAAATTCTTTCGTCTTATAGAATTGTTTTTTTTGTTCCCATCACGGAAAAAAAAAAAAAAATCGTAGGTAGATATTTAGCCGCAGTAGGGTAGGGAAGTGTGGCAAAAAAGGGGCGTTGGCAGAGCCTTCGCCAGACGAGGTCTACTCCGCCCGAGCTGTCAGACGGCAGTTGCCACAAATATATTATTCCTAATTATTTCAATGTCTGATTGATTTTTCTTAGTTTTTTTGCAGTAATATTATTCCATACAGTGAATTGTGGTATATTTATATTATAAAATGTGTGAACCATCGCTGTACTCAAAATTATGGTGTGCATATAAGTGATTCAATTATTATGTTCATAAAACAATAAACAAATAGTTTTGCTGTTGTTACACTATATACACAGGTTATATATAAGTATCTGCATGTTTTGTTCACCATAACGAACTACTAAGTTGGTCTTGTGAGTCAAAAAGCAACGAGGAGTGGCCGCCACACACCAGCGAGCCACTCACTGCCACGCCCTCCCTCAACACCACCTCACTCACCCTCATTTACCTCCCACAATACTGTTTTTGCATTTATTCACTATACACAGACGTTATATATACGTATTTACATGTTTTGTTCACCATAACTGTACATCTAAGCTTGTATGGTGAGTAAACGCACAAAGACGTAGCTACTCCACAGTCAGCTGATCGGCGGCCACCCTCAAGGCCACACGCACTAATATTTCTCCTCCAACAATATTGGTTGTGGTGTTATTATGCTATATACACACATTATATATAAGTATCTACCTGTTTTATTCACCATACTTGTACAAATAAGCTGGTATGGTGCCCAAAGACCCTTTGTGGTCACCAGTAAACAACACGATAATTCCTGCAGACGACGCTCCTCTCACCAAAATGGCGGCTCCCAACCTACTCCTCTCGCTGTTATCTCACACTATACACACGTTATATGTAAGTATCTACATTTGTGTTCACCATAGCGAACCACTAAGCTGGTATGGTGAGTGCAGTCAATAAATGGTGGCCACACACAGTCAGAAGACAACGCCACAATCCTCCCTCCACAGCCGTACTCCTCCTTCCATCGAGCACAGCGCTAAATATCTCCACAATCAAGCTGTTATCAGAATCCTGGTCAGTTTTATCAAATTCAGGGGGCTTCAGTAATACTATCACTGCTAAATAATAGCAGTATCACTTATATTTTGGCATTTGTAGGCGATGCTGTGGTCACAAGCTGAACAGCGGTGCTGTGAGCTCGTGCTGCGTGCGCCAGCCTTGGTGGGTGGCGCAATACTGACGCTCTCACTCCCAAGAATGTTGGGCTGGATTTTTTTTCTAGGTGGGATCTGGCAACTATCAGTCGTGGCTGTACTATAGCTGCCCCTATCCCAGGCGGGGTGTTTAAATTATAGCGCTAGTCACGAAATCATATATAAATGATGTGTGCGATTTCGGTTTTGTCACTGATATCATTTATATATGATATGCGCGGTTTGAGGGTTAAACAAGCTACGAGGATGAGGGAAGGGGACGTTCCCTCCATGCTAGATTTGATATTTACCAAGAAGGAGGAAGAAATATTTGACATTCAGTACCTTCCTCCCTTGGGTAAAAGTGACCATATCTTTTTGGGAATAAAGTATGCAATGCGTTATAATCTGGAAGAAAATATGACGGTCGATGCAATTGAAAACCCTGACTTCAGGAGAGGACATAATGGCAACCTTAGAAAATTTTTTAGTGAGTATAATTGGACAGACTTGTTGCTAGGAAAGGAAGTGAATGAGATGTATGTCAAGTTTTGTGAAATATATGATAAAGGCACAAAAAAATTTATACCAAAACAGAGAAGCAGAACTAGGAAACAGGATTGGTTCAGCAGAAAGTGCGAGAGGGCCAGAGACCAAAAGACACAAAAATGGAATCAATACAGGAAGAGGCCAAACCCCCAAACATACCAGCGATATAAAGATGCGAGAAACAACTACACGGCAGTGAGGAGAGAGGCAGAAAGAAATTTTGAAAAAGGGATTGCAGACAAATGTAAAACAGAACCAGGGCTATTCTATAAATTCATAAACAACAAATTGCAGGTAAAGGATAATATTCAGAGGTTGAAAATGGGAAATAGATTCACGGAAAATGAAAAGGAAATGTGTGAAACATTAAACGAAAAGTTCCAAAGTGTGTTTGTACAAAATGAAATCTTCATGGAACCAGATACAATAAGAATTCCAGAGAACAACATAGAGCACATAGAGGTGTCTAGAGACGTCTCGAGCTAAATAATAACAAAGCAGTTGGTCCAGATGGAGTTTCACCATGGGTTCTGAGAGAATGTGCACCTGAGCTCAGCATTCCTCTTCAACTGATTTTTCAGGCATCCCTGTTTACAGGAGTTGTAGCTGATGTGTGGAAAAAGGCTAACATAGTTCTAATTTATAAAAGTGGAAGCAGGGAAGACCCCCTTAATTATAGACCGGTATCATTGACTAGTGTAATAGTCAAAATATTGGAAAAAATAATTAAAACTCAATGGGTAGAACACCTGGAGAGAAATGATATAATATCAGACAGACAGAATGGTTTTCGATCTGGAAGATCCCGTGTATCAAATTTACTCAGTTTCTATGATCGAGCAACAGAGATATTACAGGAGAGAGATGGTTGGGTTGACTGTATCTATCTGGACCTAAAAAAGGCTTTCGACAGAGTTCCACATAAGGGGTTGTTCTGGAAACTGGAAAATATTGGAGGGGTGACAGGTAAGCTTCTAACATGGATGAAAATTTTCTGACTGATAGAAAAATGAGGGCAGTGAGCAGAGGCAATGTATCAGACTGGAGAAATGTCACAAGTGGAGTACCACAGGGTTCAGTTCTTGCACCAGTGATGTTTATTGTCTACATAAATGATCTACCAGTTGGTATACAGAATTATATGAACATGTTTGCTGATGATGCTAAGATAATAGGAAGGATAAGAAACTTAGATGATTGTCATGCCCTTCAAGAAGATCTGGACAAAATAAGTACATGGAGCGCCACTTGGCAAATGGAATTTAATGTTAATAAATGCCATGTTATGGAATGTGGAATAGGAGAACATAGACCCCACACAACCTATATATTATGTGAGAAATCTTTAAAGAATTCTGATAAAGAAAGAGATCTAGGGGTGGTTCTAGATAGAAAGCTGTCACCTGAGGACCACATAAAGAATATTGTGCGAGGAGCCTATGCCACGCTTTCTAACTTCAGAATTGCTTTTAAATACATTGATGGCGATATACTAAAGAAATTGTTCACGACTTTTGTTAGGCCAAAGCTAGAATATGCAGCGGTTGTGTGGTGCCCATATCTTAAGAAGCACATCAGCAAACTGGAAAAGGTGCAAAGACATGCTACTAAGTGGCTCCCAGAACTGAAGGGCAAGAGCTACGAGGAGAGGTTAGAGGCATTAACCCCTTAACTGCGTTGCCTCCAAATATGACACCCCGGTGGTGCGCAGGAATTAAGTTCTCTGGAAAAAATTCTTTTTTCTTTTTAGAGTGTCAAAAACCCTTCCCTCAGTATGGGTATGTATAAAAAAAGTCGAAATTGTACTTACTTTGGCTGCTATGGGGTCCGTAAGTTGGGGCGTGACGTCATGATTCCCCGTGTGCCCGTGCCGTAAGCTCCCGGGGTGGGTGAGGTGCTCTGAGCGGGGCGGGTAGGGTGCTCGGGGCGGGGCGCGCGAGTTGCCGCGAACATATTTTCGGTCATTTTTTGCTCACCTTTCTAAATACATTTTCATTGTTTTTACATGCCAATCCAATGTATAATGAACACGTACACTCTATTATCGCAGTACAACATCCGTACTGTCCGTAGACACTGTGTTACGTGCATCGCAAACTACGTCACTTATCCTGCACAATTTCCAATGTATCATGCCTAATATATTTATATTTACACTTTATATACTCACTGTACAGTATCACACACTATATACACACACTATAAACACACTCAGTACTCCGCGAGTGTGTGATATGCTGCGAAACAGCCAACGGGGCAGAGTGGCACCTTGCACTCCACGCACCAGTTGCTGATGCATCTTCGTTTTTGTTCTCTGCGGGTAGTGTTCCTGCATACTATACAAGCACGTTTACCCTTCTCCCGTGATGCTGTGCCTGGCATATACTCGAGCATATGTACTCCTAAGTTCTCATTACCCCTCAATCTGTCTGGAGCTGCATGTGGCATTGTTGCTTGCACTCCGCGCGGTACAACAGAACCCTCCTTGCCATACTTTACTTGCAGCTGTGACACAACACCAGCACTGAATGTACGTATAGACGGTCTCCTGCCAGATTTTACTAGGTACATATTGTAGTAGTTGAGCACTGCAACATCCATGAGGTGGAAGAAGAACTTTTTCGTCCACTTCACAGACTTGCGCACGCACTCCACTCCACCAAGCATCATGTCACACTTATCGACGAGGCGCATGTTCACGTTATAGTCTATGACACAGTCTGGCTTATACACGGTGTTGCGTGTCTGAAAGTGGACTTTCCCACTGTCCAACATGGCACCGGTGTGAATCGTAGTCAGCATATTCACCTCGCGTCTGTCCTTCCACCGCACTGACAGCGTTTTGTCACACTTGCGCAGCTGGCACTCACCCACGGCTATAGCTATACCGAACACTGGCATTTCCTTCCTGTGGCCCTTCACAGTGCCACATACGCCGGTGTTGTGGGCAAGGAGGTATCTGGTCAACAAGGGGCGGGTGTAATAGTTGTCGGTGAACAGTACATGCCCCTTGTTCAGCAACGGTTCCATCAGGGTTTTTACGACACTGCCTGAGAACCCGTGTTCATCTTGAGCTGGTATGTCGACGTCTGTACCAGAATATAATATCATGTCCAAAACGATACCAGTCTCACAGTCACACAGCACAAAAAACTTCAGTCCAAATCGGTGCCGCTTTGATGGGATGTACTGCTTGAATGCCAGTCGTCCCTTGAACAGTACAAGCGACTCGTCAATAACCACATTCTGTCCAGGTACAAAATAATCCCTGAACTTCCCTCTCATGTCACTGAACATCTTCCGTACTTTCCACAGTCTGTCTTGCCTGTCCTCATTTGCATTATTCTCGAAATGCAGGCACCTGAGAATCAAGAGAAACCTATCACGCGACATGTACCGGTTGAACACGGGCGATGGAACAAGGCTGTCTTTGCTCCAATAATCCTGGATGACAGCTTTCTCAGAGTGCTTCATCATCATACAGAGTGCGAGAAACACGTACATTTCGTCGATTGTCGTGTCCTTCCATCGTTTGAGGCGTGAGGCAGGTAAAATGCCGTCGTCTATGAGGCTGTGAGCGAACCTGTTTGTCTCAGTCACAAGATGCGTCATGAATACATTGTCAAAATATGCCTGAAAATATTCCATGTCTGCCATATCATCACCAGTATATGGGAATAATGGTGTAACACCAAAATCGCTATCATCAAATGTTGGTATTTGAGGGACAAATGTGGGGCAATCCTCCCACACAAGTACACCAGGGGGTTTGGTGTTGGCGCCAACACCACGGCCAACACCACCACGAGCACCATAACTACGGCTACGTGGTCTGCTGCTTCTGCTGGAGCTGTGTGAGGGTATGCTAGGCGCTGAGGCAGATTTACGTACTGTAGACCTACCACGAATAAATGATGTTGAGGGGCCACTGTCATTGTTGTCCACATGCTGTGAGGCACGCCGACGCCTGCCGCGGCGTGTTGCTGAGGCAGCAAAACCCCGCCTGGTAACACCACCGCTGCTCGTACTCGGGTCGTCTACACTACTCGTATCAGAGCCAATGTCACTCAAGCCCGAGAATGATTCGTCACATGTACTATCACTGAATAAACTACTAGCGTCTGGGGACATACATGATGGTGGGGATGATAACGGTGTTGACCCAGGGCGGCGAGGCAGGCCGGGCGAGGCACGTGTACCATACACACTCGCCGCATTTTCAAATTCCGTCTCCTCCTCACTCGTATCAGATCTCTGAGTAAGGTCTTTTTCTGGATCATAGTCTAGGTCATCATCCAGAGCACCGTCATCATACAAAATGTCGCGTATTTCCTCCTCAGAGAGTCTTTTTCCATGACCGTGGGTCACTGTGGAGCGGGAGCTCGTAGAGGATGCGTCAGACATGGTTGCTGCTGTGAAACTGAGGCTCCCCACGGCCGCAGGGCATGCTGGGATTTTTTTTTAAGATGGCGGACGATCACTGGGGCCCCCACCCACCCATACCATACCCACGTCACCGCGCGCCAGTTTTGAATGGAACGTGAAAAATAAAAATACCCGGAGGCGCGTTGCGCAAACCAGACGCGAGCCTGTCGGATGGTAATCTTGGGCTTAGCATTTACCCATACTGGCAGTATGGGTTCGAGTCACTTCTGGGGTGTGAGTTTTCAGTTGTATCTAGTCCTGGGGACCATTTAGGCTTGTTTGCATTTGTGTTCCTCACGTGTTGCCCCAAAAAATGAGGTGATTTGATAAAATGCTATGCCCAAGATTACCATCCGAGTGCCGGTGGGGAAGTGGTTCATATAGCCTCGGCTATCACTTCCTTATGTCCGGTCGTGACGGTCAAGTGGTTTAAGGCGTCCCTGTACATACCAGTTGCGTTGCTCCTGGCAGAATGGGTTCGAGTCACTTCTGGAGTGTGAGTTTTCAGTTGTATCTAGTCCTGGGGACCATTCAGGCTTGTTTGTATTTGTGTTCCTCACGTGTTGCCCCAAAAAATGAGGTGATTTGATAAAATGCTATGCCCAAGATTACCATCCGAGTGCCGGCGGGGAAGTGGTTCATATAGCCTCGGCTATCACTTCCTTATGTCCGGTCGTGATGGTCAAGTGGTTTAAGGCGTCCCTGTACATACCAGTTGCGTTGCTCCTGGCAGTATGGGTTCGAGTCACTTCTGGGGTGTGAGTTTTCAGTTGTATCTAGTCCTGGGGACCATTCAGGCTTGTTTGCATTTGTGTTCCTCACGTGTTGCCCCAAAAAATGAGGTGATTTGATAAAATGCTATGCCCAAGATTACCATCCGAGTGCCGTCGGGGAAGTGGTTCATATAGCCTCGGCTATCACTTCCTTATGTCCGGTCGTGATGGTCAAGTGGTTTAAGGCGTCCCTGTACATACCAGTTGCGTTGCTCCTGGCAGTATGGGTTCGAGTCACTTCTGGGGTGTGAGTTTTCAGTAAATATATATATATATATATATATATATATATATATATATATATATATATATATATATATATATATATATATATATATATATATATATGTCGTACCTAGTAGCCAGAACGCACTTCTCAGCCTACTATGCAAGGCCCGATTTGCATAATAAGCCAAGTTTTCATGAATTAATTTGTTTTCGACTATCTAACCTACCTAACCTAACCTAACCTAACTTTTTCGGCTACCTAACCGAACCTAACCTATAAAGATAGGTTAGGTTAGGTTTGGTAGGGTTGGTTAGGTTCGGTCATATATCTACGTTAATTTTAACTCCAATAAAAAAAAATTGACCTCATACATAATGAAATGGGTAGCTTTATCGTTTCATAAGAAAAAAATTAGAGAAAATATATTAATTCAGGAAAACTTGGCTTATTAGGCAAATTGGGCTTTGCATAGTAGGCTGAGAAGTGCGTTCTGGCTACTAGGTACGACATATATATATATATATATATATATATATATATATACACATATACACAATATATATATATAACTTTTTAACACTCAACCCACCAGGAGACTCGAACCCTGGCCCACAGCGTGGCAGGTACACACTGTATCCACTGCACCATGCTTCAAAGCCATAAGAGAGTTGGTGGGTTGAGTGTTAAAAAGTTATAAACTTCAGCTTGCGAGTTATATAGGCAAGTCTGTGCATATATATATATATATATATATATATATATATATATATATATATATATATATATATATATATATATATATACAATTGACGATCACTAAACACTGATCATTTGTATGCGAAAAACCACAAAGAATTGGAGAAGGGAGATGAACGTTTCGGCTTGTTAAGGCTGCTGTCAACATCAGACAGTCTGATGTTGACAACGGGCTTAACAAGCCGAAACGTTCATCTCTCTTCTCCAATTCTTTGTGGTTTTTCCGCATATATATATATATATATATATATATATATATATATATATATATATATATATATATATATATATATATATATATATATTTAAAGGTTACAAAACATACAAGACAAATGCCTAAAGGTTATGGATCTGTTGAAGCTCCTCCGCTTCCGGACAGAAACCGAGGACGTAGCAAGCATTTCCCCTCTGGATCGCCACACTGAGGCGCTGAAACAAAAAACTGCAAGCCCTTGGGTCTCTGGTGACGTCAATGAGCTTGGAACCCAATTCCTTGAGAAATCCCTATATATATATATATATATATATATATATATATATATATATATATATATATATATATATATATATATATATATATATATATATATTAGTATATTTTGGTAGCAGTCTTTCCTGTAGACATATATTATTAAATATGACCGAAAAAGTAAGATTAATAATTCTAACACAAATTTTCTCAATACTTCTTATGTTTCTTTTCACTGTTTATGGTAATTGAAAAATCAATTCTCCAAAATTCATTTTTATTTCTAGTCTGACGCGACACTTGAACGCGTTTCGTAATAACTTATTACATTTTCAAAGACTTTTAGTTTACACACACACACACACAACTCTAACCTGCAAACACTAAACATAGTTCTTACTTATGCTATGATTTAAACAGCTTTCATTTTATTTTATATCCGCATTTGGGTGAGGTGATATGTTACAACAGTTTTGGATGAGGTGAACAAAACTTTCAACACAGGATAGAACACGAAATATTGGGGTATTAATTGGGTAAATTGAAGGTAAGAATGGAAGTAACTGCAGAGGGCCTATTGGCCCATATTTCTTGATGCATTATTGGACATTTAGAAGTCCTGGAGACAGGGTAGTCGTTGAAACAGTTGACAGCACACAAAGGAACGGCACATGCTTCACACCATGTTTGCACTACTTTACATTTCGGTGGTCTCGTTTGTGTGGCTTTACAAACCATGCACTAATGCTGGGCTATTGCATCTTTCCAGATGGTGGCAATTTTTTTAATATGTGTACTTAAAAGCCCCCCCTTTTAGTGAGCCTGGGTGTAGCAGCATGGTGCAATACTGGGTTTTGAATGGGTCTTTGTATGCTAGGAATGTTTTTGCCAACCTTTTTTAGTAACTGCCACAACTAAAATGTAAGAACACAGAATGTTGGTTTACGACCTGTTTTCACCAGATACATGTTGAAACTGTTCAGCATGGTTACGTCAACAAGGTGAAAATCATCTTTTTGATCCACTTCACTGTTTTCCGCACACACTCGACAACACCCACCATCATGTCACATTTATCAACTGAACGCATGTTTATCATATTGTCCATAACACAATCTGGTTTATATTTTGATTGTTTCGTTGTTCTGTTCACCTTGCCACTGTTCACCAGTGTAAACGGTTGTCATCATGTTCACTTCTCTCCTGTCTTTCCACTGCACTGAGAGTATCTGATCAGTTTTTCTTACCTGGCAGTCTCCTATTTCAATATTATTGTTCAACACAGGCATTTTCCTTCTTCATGCCTTTACTGTCCCACACATTACAGTTCTATTTTCAAGCATGAACCTAGCGCCTGACAGCTGAGTGAACAGTGCTTCGGATTCGTAGTGCTGAGGTTCCTGGTTCGATCCCCGGTGGAGACCGAGACAAATGGGCAAAATGTTTCTTTCACCCTGATGCCCCTGTTACCTAGCAGTAAATAGGTACCTGGGAGTTAGACAGCTGCTACAGACTGCTTCCTGGGGGGGGGGGTGTAACAAAAAGGAGGCCTGGTTGAGGACCGGGCCGCGTGGACGCTAAGCCCCGAAATCTTCTCAAGGTAACCTCAAGATAGTTAACAAGGGACTTGTATAATAGTTATCTGAGTATAAAATGTGGCCTTTGTTCAGCCATGGTGCCATCAGTGTCTTCACCACACTACCTAAGAAACCATGTTGGTCATTACTGGGAATGTCTTCATTGCTAGCAGAATACAGAATCATGTGTAACACAATACTTGTTTCACAGTCACAGGGAACAAAGAATCTCAATCCAAATTTGTGGCATTTGGGGGGAATATACTGCTTAAAGGCAACACATCCTTTGAAAAGCACAAGGGATTCATCAATCACCAGCTTCTGAGCTGGTATAAGGAAATCTCTGAACTTTCGAATCAGTTCATTCAAAACGTGCCTCACTTTCCAAAGTCTTTCATCCTCTGTCCAGTCTTCATTACTTGCAAAATGAAGACACCTGAGGAGTATCTGAAACCTGTCTCGAGACATATATTTTCCGAACATAGGTGTTGGAACACAATGGTCTTTGCTCCAATAATCTGAGATGATGTGTTTTACACAATGCCTCATCATCATACATAGTTGCAAGAAATACATACATTTCACCTACATTAGTGTTTTCCAATGCTGTAATCGTGAAAACTCTGTTAACTCATGTTCAATGAGATGAGCCACGTAAAGTTTTGTTTCCTGAACAATATGTTCCATGAGCAGCTCATCAAAAATGCAGTAAAAGAGTCCATTTCATACATGTCCTTACCAGTATCAGGGAAAAAGTCTATAATCTCAACATCCTTATTGTCAAAGGCAGGAATTAGTGGAACAAAAAATTCACCATCACTCAGTATCCACTCAATTTAACGACCTATATGGGGCTGTACCCTAGTCGTTATTTCCGGAGCTCCGTTATTTCCGAAGTTAGGTCGGGTCGGGTAATTTTTCAAGTAACATTCAGGTAGGATATATTTTATACTGTATAACTAAAATTAAATAAAGTTCATTGTGTAATTGCATTCCAGTTTAGTGCCACGCCGACGATTAAGCCAGCTGGTGGCTGCTGCATGGATGATATGTAAACACGGTCTGATCAAGTCCAGATGGGTGGAAAAAAATTGATTCATTCCTTTGTATTGCAAAATATTTCATGTATCAATCAGTGATTGTTAATATTTTCTCAATAAAATTTTAGAGATGTGTTTTGATTTACCCTGAACAGTGCAGGTAATGTATTTTTAATGTTATGACACAGGGCGTGGCGGCCAGGCCATAACAATGGCGATCGAGCCTTGTCACTGAGAGCTAGCCAAGACGAAATATTTTGAGCTCACCTTTTCTCTGCTAACGATAGAATATACATTTGCAGAGATTAATATGTAGCGTTTGTTGAAAAAAAAATTAATATCTTGTAATACTATAATAAAATTGGTAAATTGACTTACTTTTATTGAAGCTGAAGATTACGAAGCTTTGAAGATTACGTCATCCTCTGCAGCACTTGTTTTATATTGTTTATATTGCATACAGGGTACATACAGTATGCACACTTATTTTCAGGCATTCACTTCACACAACAGCTAGGCTTACTACTAATTCACATGAGTTCTAATTCTACTTCACTATTGACAATTATTTCTACTGTATATTTACACTGTACAGTATCTTTTTGTCTAGGCTTAATTAATCATTAACACTTACAATACTGTACTCTATCAACACTTTTTACACTAATTTATATGCCTTTCAATCATAATTTATATCGTTAGTGGATGACTCGTCACGACTTGTCGATGAGAATTCAGCATCGGCGGGTGCAACATGGCTTGTAGAGCATTCATTGCCGGTGGATGCTCCATGATTTATCGATGAGAGTTCAGCATCGGCGGATGTAGCATGACTTGTAGAGCATTCGTTGCCGACGGATGCTCCACGACTTGTCGATGGTAATTGAGCACCGGCGGGTGCAGCATGGCTTGCAGAGCATTCGTTGCCGGCGGATGCTCCACGACTTGTCGATGGTAATTGAGCATCGGCGGGTGCAGCATGTTGCAGAGCATTCGTTGCCGGCGGATGCTCCACGACTTGTCGATGGTAATTCTGCATCGGCGGGTGTAGCATGACTTGTCGACGAAGATTTTTCACGAACCGTTGAAATCATGAATTTATCTATTTTTGTTTGAATCTGATTTTCTCTGGCTAACGTTCTGAGACATTGCTTAAAGGCTGTAAAGTGTACATAAAAATTTCCAACAACCTCATGTTTACTTTTTCTTGAATATTCAATGAGTTCCTCAATTTGTTCCAATCTTTTCTGATATCCGACACCTCTAGGCAGAGCCTCACCAACATCGTCCGAGTCATCATCAGAGTCATCAGAGTCATTTCCGAGAACACTTTGTGCAATCTGTTCTTCAGTTAACAATTCATAACCAGGATCGTAATCATTTTCTAACCATTCATTGATATCATTCACTTGTACACCCTGACCAGCTTGGAGCAACATTGTTCGGATCGTTTCTTCAAACCCTTCAAAATCATTGGCTTCATTTTCAAAACCTTCGAATTCACTATCAGATACTGCTGCGTCACATCTAGGCCTCTCTGTTAACAGTTTCTTCCATGAATTTGTTAGTGTGGTTTCTTTCACTTTATTCCAAAGCCTAGCCCAGTGGAATATTGCTTCCCTGATTGTGTACTTTTTGAGATTTTCTAGTGTTCTTTGAGCCCTTGTATCCTTTCCTGTCAATTCATCTTCCTCGCTAGGTAAAACAACTAAAACATCTTCAAGCATTGCTGTTTGGTACATACGTTTAGCAGCAAGGATAACACCTTGGTCCATGGGCTGGATCAAGGATGTTGTGTTTGGTGGAAGTGCCATGCATTTTATTCTGCCATCCCTTGAAATTAACTTGCTAATGGGATGAGCAGGGGCATTATCTAGCAGCAATAATGCCTTAACCTCACTGGCCTTTATTCCACATTTGTTGATCTGGAATTCTCTAACTTCTTTGCAAAAGTGGTTTTCAAACCAGTCCGTAAATATTGTTTGATTAAACCATGATTTCTTAGAACTGTAATATATTACGGGTAGTGCCTGCATTATATTTTTTAAGGCTCGAGGATTTTTAGACTTGCCTACCACGGCACATTTTGTCCTGTGAGAGGCATCAGCATTAGCACAGAGCAAGACTGAGAGTCGTTCCTTGCTTATCTTTCGTCCAGGAATATTTTCCTGCATCCTACTGGTTAAGGATGTACAGAGCACCACTTGGTTTCCGAACTTTAGTTATCCGAAACTTCCAGTTTCCCGATTGGGGTTGGGCAGTCATGCTACCCGAACAAAGTTCGGGTAGGAAGGGGTCCGCCAAGCGTCACGCTGGCTTGTGGTGGTGGGTGGGAGATGGTCCAGTTTGCCCACTGTGACTTCACAGATCACGGCCTATTATTCCTATTATTTTGAATTGCCATAAGGCTGGAATGTTCATTCTGTGCTTTTGTTTTACATATCTGCACAATCAAGAAACATCTGTGCACCATGTTGGCTCCAAATGCACACATTGCGTCAGTGATGGCTGACCGGTGGGTGGATGGATGGGAGAGCTTAGGTGGGAGGCAGTATGAGAGGGGGGGGGAGAATCAGTGAGGGGGAGAATTAGTCAGAAAGGGAGGGAGAGAGATGCTAGGAGGGAGGGGGAGGTAGGGAGAGATGTTAGGAGGTAGGGAGAGATGCTAAGAGGGAGGGGGAGGTAGGGAGAGATGCTAGGAGGTAGGCAGGAAGGGACGGAAGTAGTGAGAATTAGGGAGGGAAAGGAAGGCTGGCAGGCACAGGCAGGCAGGCACAGGCAGGCAGGCACAGGCAGGCTAGCTGGCAGGCAGGGAGTGAGTGGTAGTCACGCGGTTGAACCGCGTGACCTTGAGAGTATGGGATGTAGGGGCGGGTGGTTTGTTGGTGGTGGGGGCGAGACCGGCTCATTCCCGAAGATAAGCCTAACACACACTACCTGTTAGCATGATGGCAGGGAGGGAGGGAGGCAGGCAGGCAGGCTGGCTGGGAAGGAGGCAGGCAGGCAGGCAGGCTGGGAAGGAGGCAGGCAGGCAGGCAGGCAGGCTGGGAAGGAGGGGAGGCAGGCAGGCAGGCTGGGAAGGAGGGAGGCAGGCAGGCTGGGAAGGAGGGAGGCAGGCAGGCTGGGAAGGAGGGAGGCAGGCAGGCTGGGAAGGAGGCAGGCAGGAAGCGATATATGGGTGTTGAAGTGAACCGTGAATCACGTGACCTTTGAGTAATTACCTAAGTGTAATTACCTAAGTGTAGTTACAGGATGAGAGCTACGCTCGTGGTGTCCCGTCTTCCCAGCACTCTTTGTCATATGACGCTTTGAAACTACTGACGGTTTTGGCCTCCACCACCTTCTCACTTAACTTGTTCCAACCGTCTACCACTCTATTTGCGAAGGTGAATTTCTTACGTTTCTTCGGCATCTGTGTTTAGCTAGTTTAAATCTATGACCTCTTGTTCTTGAAGTTCCAGGTCTCAGGAAATGAGTGTGTGTGTGTGTGTGTGTGTATGGGTTTGGGGTGGGTGGTGGGGGAGGTGTGTCGGTGGTGGGGGAGGGACCGGCTGACTCCGTAAGCCTAGCCACACTCCACAGACCTGTGACCCAGATTTGTTTCTTAAATGTACAGTACATCATATATTTTTGGCAGGATGTGCCTGCAGGCTGGCAGGATGTTCCTGCAGGCTGGCAGGCAAGCTGGCAGGCAAGCTGGCAAGCAGGCTGGCAGGCAGGCTGGCAGGCAAGCTGGCAGGCTGGCAGGCAGGCTGGCAGGCAGGCTGGCAGGCAGGCTGGCAGGCAGGCTGGCAGGCAAGCTGGCAGGCAGGCTGGCAGGCAAGCTGGCAGGCAAGCTGGCAGGCAGGCTGGCAGGCAGGCTGGCAGGCAAGCTGGCAGGCAGGCTGGCAGGCAAGCTGGCAGGCAGGCTGGCAGGCAGGCTGGCAGGCAAGCTGGCAGGCAGGCTGGCAGGCAGGCTGGCAGGCAAGCTGGCAGGATGTTCCTGCAGGCTGCCAGGCAGGCTGGCAGGCAGGCTGGCAGGCAGGCTGGCAGGCAAGCTGGCAGGCAGGCTGGCAGGCAAGCTGGCAGGCAGCTGGCAGGCAAGCTGGCAGGCAGGCTGGCAGGCAGGCTGGCAGGCAAGCTGGCAGGCAGGCTGGCAGGCAAGCTGGCAGGATGTTCCTGCAGGCTGCCAGGCAGGCTGGCAGGCAGGCTGGCAGGCAGGCTGGCAGGCAGGCTGGCAGGCAAGCTGGCAGGCAAGCTGGCAGGATGTTCCTGCAGGCTGGCAGGCAGGCTGGCA
>WNGS01133055.1:0-10724 GCA_020271785.1 Procambarus virginalis
ATATATATATATATATATATATATATATATATATATATATGTCGTACCTAGTAGCCAGAACACACTTCTCAGTCTACTATGCAAGGCCCAATTTGCCTAATAAGCCAAGTTTTCCTGAATTAATATATTTTCTCTATTTTTTTTCTTATGAAATGATAAAGCTACCCATTTCATTATGTATGAGGTCAATTTTATTTTATTGGAGTTAAAATTAACGTAGATATATGACCGAACCTAACCAACCCTACCTAACCTATCTTTATAGGTTACGTTAGGTTAGGTAGCCGAAAAAGTTAGGTTAGGTTAGGTAGGTTAGGTAGTCGAAAAAACATTAATTCATGAAAACATGGCTTATTAGGCAAATCGGGCCTTGCATAGTAGGCTGAGAAGTGCATTTTGGCTACTTGGTACGACATATATATATATATATATATATATATATATATATATATATATATATATATATATATATATATATATATATATATATATATACATATATCTGAAAACTCACACCCCAGAAGTGACTCGAACCCATACTCCCAGGAGCAACGCAACTGGTATGTTCAGGGACGCCTTAAACCACTTGACCTTCACGACTGGACATAAGGAAGTGATAGCCGAGGCTATATGAACCACTTCCCCGCCGGCGCTCGGATGGTAATCTTGGGCATAGCATTTTATCAAATCACTTCATTTTTTGGGGCAACACGTGAGGAACACAAATGCAAACAAGCCTGAATGGTCCCCAGGACTAGATACAACTGAAAACTCACACCCCAGAAGTGACTCGAACCCATACTCCAAGGAGCAACGACACTGGTATGTACAGGGACGCCTTAAACCACTTGACCATCACGCCCGAACATAAGGAAGTGATAGCCGAGGCCATATGAACCACTTCCCCGCCGGCACTCGGATGGTAATCTTGGGCATAGCATTTTATCAAATCACCTCATTTTTTGGGGCAACACGTGAGGAACACAAATGCAAACAAGCCTGAATGGTCCCCAGGACTAGATACAACTGAAAACTCACACCCCAGAAGTGACTCGAACCCATACTCCCAGGAGCAACGCAACTGGTATGTTTGCATTTGTGTTCCTCACGTGTTGCCCCAAAAAATGAGGTGATTTGATAACATGCTATGCCCAAGATTACCATCCGAGTGCTGGCGGGGAAGTGGTTCATATAGCCTCGGCTATCACTTCCTTATGTCCGGTCGTGATGGTCAAGTGGTTTAAGGCGTCCCTGTACATACCAGTTGCGTTGCTCCTGGGGGTATGGGTTCGAGTCACTTCTGGGGTGTGAGTTTGGTCTCACAAAACAGTGAGACCAAGCAGGTGAAGCGTTGGTCAGGACATATGCTAACATCAGTAGAAGACATCTTCAGCGTTTGAAGTCCCTCCATCATCCCAGTCAACGGTATTTTACAATTTTCTCGGGCTTGCCAAGCTTGAACTCACCAGCAACAGTGCCAGTGAGGGAGGCCTACCACCTTAACGGCCGGGGCGGGATGGGGGAAGGGCGGGGGCGGAGGGAGGCGCGTGAGGGAAAGTGAACCTTAGAGTAAGGCGTCACTAAGAACACCCGCTCACCGGTCAGGCGGAGGAGGCTGGTAGTGGCCGCATTTCAAACTCCCCTCACCACCACACCACCCCTCCACCTCCCTCGTGGGCTCAGTGAATGATAGTGAACAATTTGTGTCTGTTTAGTGTATCCTTTGCAGCCCCGACATACAAAGTGCATACCATGTATATATAGTGCCATAGTGATATATACATCTCAAAGTGCCAACTCCGATACTCAGTGCCATACACACCACAAAGTGTCAACCCCAGTTTATAGTGTCATACACATAACACAGTGCCAACCCCATATTCTCAGTGTCATACATATACCCTGGTTTGCATATATATGAATGTATATTGTGTGTCATGTATATAGCCCACTCGATACTACGCCTCCCCCCCAAACCGACCCCATCCCCCCCCCCCCGCACCTCACTACCTGAGCTGACCCTCGCCCCACCGGCCTCCACACCCAGCCGCGGCCTCCACACCCAGTTGCTGGCTCCACACCCAGTTGATGCCTCCACACCCAGTTGCTGGCTCCACACCCAGTTGATGCCTCCACACCCAGTTGCTGGCTCCACACCCAGTTGCTGACTCCACACCCAGTTGCTGGCTCCACACCCAGTTGCTGGCTCCACACCCAGTTGCTGACTCCACACCCAGTTGCTGGCTCCACACCCAGTTGCTGGCTCCACACCCAGTTGCTTGCTCCACACCCAGTTGCTGGCTCCACACCCAGTTGCTGGCTCCACACCCAGTTGCTGGCTCCACACCCAGTTGCTGGCTCCACACCCAGTTGCTGACTCCACACCCAGTTGCTGACTCCACATCCAGTTGCTGACTCCACACCCAGTTGCTGACTCCACACCCAGTTGCTGACTCCACACCCAGTTGCTTTCTCCACACCCAGTTGATGCCTCCACACCCAGTTGACACCTCCACACCCAGTTGCTGGCAGTTGCTTGGCCATGACCCAGTGTGTTTGCCCCCTCTAAAGAACAATGCACAGTTTAACTCTCCCAACTGAGTTGAAATGGAAGGGGTCCCAGCGGTCGGGCAGGACTCCACAAGCCTTGAGGTGCCAACAACTACTCCTAAAAGAGGTTTTTGTCGAGTATGCAACAAAAACACCGCCATAAACTCCAACGGTGGTGTCATCCGCTTTCATACCCTCAACGAGGTAAGATGCAGTGGTTCCCACCAGCTTCCAAAGGGAAGCAATGGCCAGCTGCCATTGACAGTTAGGGAAGAGACTCCCATTAACCTAATCTCATCTGCAAACCTCACCCAAGCAATCATAGCGACGTCTGCTAGAACATTACCACACATCCCAAAAGCAGCCCGCCCAAATGCCAACAGCCAAACTCTGTAATCTTCTGAAAAGGGTTAATGATGCTCCGGAAAACATTCAAGCGTGGCATAATGTCCTTCTGTTTGGCAATGTATGCTTCACCGTCCCTCCAAGGAGGGACAAATCACTTGCTTCCTCGGTCCAGAGGGCGATAATGTAATGTAATTATCAAAAGAAGGCACCAAACCGGGAAGGCTATGTAGCACCATCAAAGTGCGAAATAATCAGAGGGCGCTAAATATTACTAAGAAAGCCAATACGAGAACAAAAACGCATAAGGCGAACGATATCAAAAGTATCCGATTCACCTAGAATTCTATCGAGGAACAAGTGACCGCGAGGGACGGTCGGAAAGCAAGACACACGCTCGTCCTGGAAGGCAGGACATTCAACAAGGATATGCATAACCGTAAGAGGGACAACGCAATTCGGACAACAAGGAGCAGGGCGGCGCTCCATTAAGTGACCGTGGGTTAAGCGAGTATGGCCAACCCGCAGCCGTGCTAAAGCAGTTTCCCACCGCCGATTACGGTGGTAGGAGGAAGGCCACGGGGACACACTACGTTTGAGAGTACGCAGTTTGTTACCAACCACAGAGGACCAACAACTCTGCCAACGGGCAAGGATAGAGGAATGAATAACCGGATAAAAGTCAGAATAAGGAAGACCCTTACGGGAGATGGGACAAGAACGGATGGCATCCTTAGCGGCAGCATCTGCACGCTCATTCAAAGAAACCCCAATATGGCTGGGAACCCAGCAAAACTCTACCGATTTAAACTTGCTAGAAATAAGAAACAGCCATTGCTGAATCTCGATGACCACTGGGTGGACAGGATTAAAGGACCCAAGAGCCATTAGGGCACTACGAGAGTCAACGACAACCACAAAGGAGGAATGAGAATGAGAAAGCAAGAGACGGAGAGCATAGAGAATAGCATAAAGTTCCGCCGTAAAGACGCTAGCCTCCGAAGGGAGGCGACACATATAAGTACGGTCAGGAAAAACAACAGAGTAGCCCACACCGTCCGCAGACTTAGACCCATCGGTAAAGATGGAAATAGAGCGGGAGTGCGAAGAAAAGTGCTCAAGGAAGAGGCTTTTCAGAACTGAAGGAGGGGTAAAGGCTTTAGTAATACAAGTCAAGGACGTACAAAACTTGGGAAGGGGGACTCTCCACGGAGGCAAGGAAGGAACAATACGAGGAGAAACATTAGAAAGACGAACAGAAAGAGAATCCTGCAAGCGAGATAACCGGACAGAAAGTGGGAGACAATGAAGAGGAACAGGAGCTACAGGAGGAGAAAAAGTCAAAGCACGACAGAGGCGAGAGGAAGGATGCTGTAAGGACCGCGCAAGATAGCGAAGACAGTAGCGGTCACGGCGGTCCTGGAGAGAGAGAAAGCCAGTGTCAACATACAAACTGAGGGCGGGAGTCGAACGAAAGGCACCAGAGCTGAGACGCAACCCAGTATGGTGCAAAGCATCAAGACGGCGAAGAGTAGAAGGAGAAGCAGAAGAGTAAGCAGGGCAACCATAATCGAGTTTAGACAGGACGAGAGAGGAGTGCAAATATAGGAGCGTGCGTCTATCTGCTCCCCAAGAAGTATGGGACAAAACCTTAAGGAGGTTAAGGGCCTTAGAGCACTCAACTCGGAGGCAAGAGATATGGGCTGACCAAGACAAACGAGTGTCAAAGACTAACCCCAAGAGCTTTGCGGAATCCCTGTACACAATGGGATGACCATAAAGCGACAAAGAGGGACGAAGAACAACATGCTTCCGAGTAAAGGTCATAGCACAAGTCTTAGATGCAGAGAACTTGAAGCCATGATCGGTGGCCCACGACGACACGGCATCAATCGCAAGTTGAAGCCGCCGTTGAAGGAGAGGTGAATCATCACCCTGACAGCAAAGGGTAAGATCATCAACATACAGAGCAGAGAAGACACCAGAAGGAAGAGAAGAAAGAAGACCGTTGAGGGCAACTAGAAAAAGAGTAGTGCTCAGAACACTACCCTGGGGTACACCCTCATACTGCCGAAAAGGGGCAGAGAGAGCAGTACCAAGCCGCACACGAAAGGAACGACGAGAGAGGAAGCTCTGGAGGAAGAGAGGGAGGTTCCCACGAAGGCCAAAAGAATGAAGTTGAGACAGAATGTGATACCGCCAGGTAGTGTCGTAAGCCTTTTCTAGGTCAAAAAGGACGGCAACAACGGAAGTCTTCGCAGCAAAAGCAGTACGAATATAGACCTCCAAGTTTACCAGGACATCCGTTGTGCTGCGGCACTTGCGAAAACCAAATTGAGAAGGAGAGAGGTGGTTATAGTGTTCTAAGAACCACATCAAACGAACGTTAACCATACGTTCAAAGAGCTTGCAGACACAACTCGTGAGGGCAATAGGGCGGAAGTCCTTGGGGGATGACCCGAGAGACCCTGGTTTCCGAACAGGGAGGACAACAGCATCGAGCCAGTCTTCAGGGACTGACGACGACTCCCAGACCCGATTGTACAGACTCAGTAAATACTGAGACGTGCACGGAGGGAGATGGCGGAGCATTTCATAATGAATGCCATCAGAGCCCGCTGCCGTAGAACCACAAAGGGCTAGGGCAGATTGAAGTTCAGAGAGAGAGAAGGGATCATTATAGGGAAGGTGGAGAAAAGTACAGAAATTTAAAGGACGAGACTCAAGGAGAGGCTTACGAAGAAGGAAGGATTGGGGGAGATGAGAACCAGAACTAACAGAGGAGAAATGGGAACCCAGTTCGGTCGCAACCTGCAACGGGTCCGCCACAAGAGCACCATGGAGGCGAAGGACTGGGGAGACATCGGGAATGAACTTGCCCGCAATCTTGCGGATACGCTTCCAGACCAGCGGAAGAGGAGTTTCGGAAGTAACGGTAGAGACATAAGTCGCCCAGCAAGCACGTTTAGCCGCACGGATGGTCCTACGGGCCACCGCACTCGCCTTCCGAAACAAAAGAAAAGACTCAACCGTCTGCCGGCGGCGATGTCTCTTCCAGGCTGCACGCTTACAGCGGACAGCCCGAGCACAGTCCAAATTCCACCAGGGAACGCACTTTCGCGTTCCCCGAGAGGAAGAGCGAGGAATAGAGTGCAGGGCAGCGTCAAAGATAGTGTCATGAAAAAGAAGGAGGGCGCGAGGGAGAGGTAAAACGGAGAGCTCGGAAATAGTAGCACGGAGAGTAAAAGGCGCCAGTCAGCCTCGGCAAACCGCCACCGAGGGAAGGAGAGAGGAGGGCGAAAGGAGAAAAAAGTGACAAGGATAGGAAAATGGTCACTGCCATGGAGGTCATCAAGGACTCGCCACCCGAAATCTAAGGAAAGGGATGACGAGCACAGAGAAAGATCGAGACAAGAAAGGGAGCGAGTCCGAGAGTCCAAATGAGTGGGCTCACCAGAATTAAGAAGGGATAGGGAAGAAGAGAGGATGAAAGGTTCAAGTAGGCGACCCCGGGTGTTTGTCAGCACATCACCCCAAAGGGCATGACGACAATTGAAATCACCCAGCAGGAGCACAGGCTCCGGCAAGGAGTCTAGGAGGTGTTTAAGATCGGGAAGAGAAAGTGGGACAGTGGGGGGAAGATAAATGGAACAAACCGTGTACCATCTACGCACAAAGACACGGGCGGCAGAACAGTGGAGAGGCGAGGAAAAAAGTAAGGGGACAAAGGGAACATCGGAACGAATCAAGAGAGCAGAAGAATTATGGACCCCAGCGACAGCTGGGGGAGGGAGAGAAAAGAATAGCCACGGAAGCGACCAGAACGAGAACCAAGCATCGGCTCCTGGAGACAGACACAAAGGGGCGAAAACTGTGAGATGAGAAGTTGAAGGTCAAGGAAATTGGCGTAAAATCCACGGATGTTCCACTGAAGAAAAGACATCACGAAAGAGAGAGAGGAGAGTAACAGAGAGCAAAGAAACAAAGGTGAAGAAGGAACACAGCACGCTAAAAAAGCACAGAGTCAGGATCAGGGTCAGCAAAGTCAGGATTAGGGGGCATGGGTAAACTGAGTAAAGAAGGAGGGCAAGAAGCGGAAGGACGGACCAGAGGTGGACGAGCAGGGCCTGGAGGAGAAGGAAGGGGAGGAGGGGGAGCAGAAAGAGGGGAGCGCACCTCAGCAAGGGCAGTAACCGAGATGGAACTGGGGGCTAAAGAAACCCCCACAGTAGGAACAGGGGGCACCACCACCGAAGCGGGAGGGGAAGGAACGATAGAAGCAGAGATAGGGGGCGAAGAAGAAAGCGAAGCTTTCTTACCGACAGGGGAGGAGGAAGGAGAGGACCCAGGTTTCCGCTTCTGACTCAAAGAAACAGGCGTCCCAGCAGCAACGTACTGGGCAACAGACTCCAGAGTCTCGATAGGAGAAGAAGAGCGAGAGCGAACAACACAACCATCAGGAGAGCGATGGACGTCGGCCCGCACAGTCAGGCGGCGTGGAGAGCCAAGAGACGGAGGAGAAGGACTAGTAGGAGAGGAAATAGAAGACACAGGAGATGTGACAGACTGGGTAGAATGAAGGGGAGCCCTAGACAGAGAACCAGGAGGGGGACCCTTCGGGACAGAACTGAGGGAAACAGGGAGGCGGTGGTGGGCGTGTCTGGGTCTAAGGCTCGGAAACGGTTGTGAGACTGAGGAAGGCGGGAAGGACGAGGAGGGAAGAGCGCACCACTCGAGCATAGGAGACACCAGCGAAAGAGGGGAGACGATGAACTTGGCGCCGAGCCTCAGGAAAAGACAAACGGTCCCGGTGCTTCAAGTTGAGGACAGCCGCCTCAAGTTTGTAACGAACACACGCACGGGAGAAGGTAGGGTGGGCCTCACCGCAATTGAGGCAGCGGGCCTGGGGGAAGTGCACTCTAACTTAGAGTGACCCTCGCTTCCACACAGGGGACAGAGAGAGACAGGACTAGAGCACCTGAGGGTACCATGCCCAAACTTCCAGCACTTACCGCAGAGCCGAGGAGATGGAATATACTCCTGGACGGAGCACCTGGCACCAGCGAGAATAACAGAGGATGGAAGGGTCCTACCATCAAAGGTAACCTTCACAACCCGAAGAGGCAGACGGCGATGACCACGAGGGGACGAATAAATGTATCCACTTGGAGGACAGAATGACCTTGGGCCTCGAGGACATGTTTGATATCCTCGTGGCAGTCCCTAAGATCCCTAACACCGGTCGCAACATGGTGCGGGAGGAGAACAGTGCCCACACTGGCATTCAACCGGGCGTTCTTCGAGACCCGAACAGGGGTTCACCAAGGCAGGATAAGGCGGCCAAGCGAGTGGCCGCATCCTGAGAAGGAGCAGCAACGACACGGGTACCAAGACGAGTGGGGTTGAAGGTGACAGAGGCATCCACGGAATCGACAAGATGCCTATGAAGGGAAAAATCGTCAGGAGGAGTTGAGTCCAAGGGTTGGAGGTCAAAATACTTAGTCCATGTAGCAGGACCAAACAAAGCATGGAACGAAGTAGGATGGGAAGGAAGCATACGAGAGCGGCCGCGGCGGGGACGGCGATGAGAACCCGTAGAGAGAGACGGGTCGAAAGGCGCAGTAGTCGCAAGAAGAGATGGAGCCGTGCAAGGGGACGAGACGGTCACCACAGCAGGCTTGGAGCTCGACCCAACCACAGAGGAGGGAGGGGAGCAGGGAGGAAGAGTCCGGTCTGGGCCTAAACCGGGCTCTGCAGTGGAGGCTACAGATCCCGGTCTTCCAGGACGGTCCGACTCAGGGGCCTGGTCGCCCACCCCATGAGCCTGGTTAGAAGTAGTCAAGTCGTCATCCATATAGCAAACTAATAAAAGGGATGGGACCCGGAACCAAGGGATACCACCTACCAGGGCAGCCAGGGAGGCCGAGCGCGGGCCAGTGCAGGAAGGGTGTGTCGTCCCCAGCGGTGCTCCCCCTTTTCAACAGGGGAGTCCTACTACTTCGTGCATTCTCCCACACTGGTGCTAAGACCCCAGTCCCCCTATCGCCCTAGCCTGGACACCCAACCATCCACTCAGGGCGGCCTCTCACAGGCGACCCCTCCAGCGGGTGGTCCGATGGCTCACAAGGCCCCTACATGGTGCCCTTCAGCACGTACACCACCCAAAGAGGGGGCAGGAGAGGGGGCACAGGCAACCCACACCGGTCCCAGGGAGGTGTACGTGAGCCCCTCACCACGGCAAGGAGGCACCACGGAGGGGTAGTCTGGTAAGATTTGGATTGATTCTGGACGGCAGGAATGATGCTGGATATCATTTCGATGTCTGCACACTGATATCAAATACATGTAAAGTTTCGAGCGGTTATTAGCCAAACAAACAACGTCAGCAAATCTGCGTAATATAATGGTCCTTTGGCTACTTTGCCGGCTGGGAATGTAATAAGGATAACTAAGTCGTTACTATATGTCTTTTTTTAGCCACATAAACTGTGGAGCTTCCTGAATGTCAAAACTAGTTAATATAGTTAACATGTAGATGTAGTGATCATGTGGATAACCAGCTGGCAGCACGTGATATCCTGCTGGCTGTGATAACTCAGTAGCACAAAATTAAAGAATAACATTAATTCAACGCTGATAACGCTGATTCATCGTTGAATTAATGTTCTTAGATAAATATGCTAACTGTAAATCGGGCTGTTTAAAGAACAGGATATGATAACAAGCGGTTTGATAACCATTTCGAACTGACGATATCTCAGTACCGTCTTCCTTTCAAGTGATCGTTCTTCACCTCAACTTTAAAATGTAATAAAACATAATCTGAATTATAATTATTATTAGTCGTAAACAATGTTTCAGAAGCTGGTATTACCGTATTGGTGGCGACGGCCGCCCTGGCGACCGTTGTGGGTCCCCGCCCATCGACACCCGCATCGACTTAGTCAAGCTCAGGACGGAGGAGCTGATCAACCCAGAGGGGCGGAAGGCCTCCTACAAGTACTACTTCCCGACTATTACCTGAACGTGGGAAGGTGTCGAACATCGTAACATTCGGCGTGAAGACAGGCGGGTCGGCGACGCTGTTGCTACACGACGCGAAGGATCCCAGTAAGACGACATAATGCTGGTCTGGAGCGATGTCAGGAACCAGCGTTGGTCACTGCTCGGCCGCTGCATGAAGAGCACGGTCAAGCAGACCTACCGGTGCAGCGGCCTCGACTCAATCGCTTCATTGGTTCACATCGAGAGGACCAACGGCTACGCCTCTGTCTACAGAGCCGGCAGCAAAAAGCCGGTCGTGGAACTGAGCAACACTGACAAGAACCGGTTCCTTAACATTAAACCTATACCAATTCAGCGTGCTGTCCCAGTATGACGCAATATGGGATTCATGGGGAACTTTAGACCAAAGGACACGATTTCCAGCAAAGCGGCGCTCCAGCTCGCTCTTCGAAATAGGCTCAAGCACGCCAAGAGTAACTACAGGCATCTACAGCAGTTTTTCCATAGCTGCGACTATGCAGACATGGGGATCTGAAGAGCTTGGATCCATATGTTGTGTATAAAGTCAATACGTTCGCTTCTACCCTGTAGCCCAGTCAAGCCCAACTGATCAAGGAAGCGTAATCAGGCACGAAGCTGTCATGAGGTCAAGGTGTAGTTGAGCGCGTCATCACTGAGAGGAAATTGTGCGCTTCTTCATGGATGTGTATACGCCCTGAGGCGCCCTGTTCAGAATGATCTCTTTTTTTATGGTATAGATAAAGACCTTGAGTGAGGAGAGTGTGTGTAGTGAGGAGTGTGGGAACTTGTGTAGTGAGGAGTGT
>WNGS01133056.1:0-11663 GCA_020271785.1 Procambarus virginalis
TCACTATTATAACGAGGAACAAATGGTTGATTGAAAATAAAGTATTTATATTGTATTTTCAATCAATTACGGGTTTGCATCATATTTATCGTATATTCAATGAATAAATAACAATAAACTAAAAATTCTTAAAAAGTTTGAAAAATAGCAAAATATTGCCGAAATCGTTGATATTTAGTGTAAATCGCATAAGAAAAAACAGAATGATATATATCAAAATATTGCTAAATTCGACGTTTTCAGTACAAACATAAATCAAGAAAACTTGCTTAAAAACGCAATATTATGCGAAATGTTGAGATTTGTAGGCCAAATCGCTAATCGCGAGAAAACATGAAGTAGTATGAAATTATTAGTAAATTCGAATATTTTTCCCTAAACACACACTACATGAAAAAACGTGGAAAAAATCACTAATGTTTTGCGATTTCAAATTTTAATCGTTCAGGGAGGTTTCGTGTTATTTAGACCATTAAAAGGGCATATGAAAATGTTGTTTTTAGTACAAATGATAAAAATCAATGTGTTTTCATTAGAATTAACTAAAATATTCGTGATTTTCCATTTACATACCGAGAGAACTGTACACGTAAAACTGCTCTAATCCGGCTGAAACGTCGAAATATGCAATAAAAACAGGATTGCTCTCCTAATCAATATTTTTCTCACTATTATATCGAGGTACAAATGGTTGATTGAAAATCAAGTATTTATATGTATTTGCAATCAATTGCGGGTTTGAATCTAATATCGTATATTCAATGAATTAATAAACAATAAACTAAAAATTCCCAAAACGTTTGAAAAAGGACAAAATATTGCCGAAATCGTTGATATTTGGTTTAAATCGCAAAAGAAAAACAGACTAATATACGTCAAAACTATTGCTAAATTCGAAGGTTTTCAGTACAAATTGTGAGGAGATGTAGAATCTCCTCAGCTAGTTTTCCTAGTTTCTAGAATAGGCTAGTCGCTCTAGGGACTCTAGAAACTGAAGCTTTCAAATTTACATATACTTGTTGGGTGTCATATGAAAGCTTATGTTAAATGCTGTCAGTTAAAACTAATTAGAGGTCTGTGATTGCTCTGTAGAGAGAATTACAGCAAAATTTTCCTGTTCTGTGAAACAGAGAGATTTGAGGGGTAGTATAACACAAAAACCGTTACGGGTGGGGGGGAACAGTGGGGGAACGTTGCCTTCCCCCCCACCAAGGGAGACGTTGAGACGTTGTGTTAGGCCTCACCCTCCTTGTGACGTCACGCCACGCCACAGGCGAGGGGCACTTGTGATTGGTCTAGGCACCCCTGCTCCTATGCCGAGTTTTGGCGCGAAGAGCTGTGATTGGAAGCGGCATGAGGAACAGTGCCGGCTTCCTGCTGATTGGTCAAGACAAGGTAGGGGGAGAAATATGGGGATGTGAGTCTCTCTAGCCCGCCAAGAGTTTAGTTTGAATTGGGCAGCCAGGGTGTAAGAGTGTCTAGGTGGGGGTGGCGGGCCTGCCACCCCCACCACCGTTATCGCTCCTGTCGTTCAGTTTACTCATATTGCATGGCACTCCAGCCACCCTGGGTGTGTCGAAGCCCAAATTTGCGAGAAACTGGGACTTGGACTTTGAATTCCGCCCGACGTCGTCCATGGGGAGGTGACGCCGGCCAGTGTCACTCCTGTCACCCCAGTGTAAGAGCGAGTCATGCTCTAGTGTGTTGGGGGGTAGTGGTGATTCCCCATCCACATGTGTGTATGCCACGCGGCCACCCAGGCCGCCCTCTGGCCGCCCGCGGCCACCCGGCCGCCCAGTCACCCACCCACCTTACCCCGCGCGCGAGCAGCCCGGGTGGGGTGGGGTGCTGTGACGTCACGCGCCACCCGTGGCCACCCTCCTGAAGGCCACGCAGTGGCCACATGTTGGCCACCACCTTTGGCCACCCCCTTGGCCACATTCCCAGGACAGCCTAAGGCCACATCTTGTCGACGCACGAGGAGCAAGCTAAGTGTTGACAGCCAGGTGGTAAGGACCTGGGAAATGAGGAAATGTGTGGACGGAAACGTGAGTACTTTAACAGTGTATAACAGGGTCTCAGTTAAAAGAGAATAAGAGAAAAGTTGTGTGGGCCCCTAGCCCGGCCAGGCTAGGGAAGCAGCTGAGACACCCGTCTGTGGCACGCCCAGGTGACTGTGGGGCAGTACCTGGAGAGGGAAATTGTCACAGTAAATCATGTAGTGATATAATTATATATCTGTAGATATATTGTTGTGTGTAGACTGACTAGAGTTTGGGACCAGTCAGTGTAGAAAATCATCATATAAATGATCCAGTCTGTCGATTCTGTATAATCGTCCAGCCTTGGTTAGTGCCATGGTACCTCATTATGTAATTAGGCCAGGTTAGAGTTAATTAAGCAGGCCCGTGGGGCAGGGTTATTAGTGGATATCCTGAGGTCTGTATATTGTCCTGGTGATTAATTTGCATTGTTTATGGAGGCCATTTCCATATGTTTCATTTGCATGTTGCATGTATGATGTTGTGTGGTGAGTCAGTAGATGTGATCGCTGACTGATTGCCTAATGATGTCATTAGCATGGGGGGCATGCTGACGGTATCATTATGTGCAGGTTTGTGCAGTGTATCAGGTATACGTTATTACTGTCCTAGGAACTGTGTTGAGGATTTAAGGGGACCCTTTGAGTATTCAGGGAAATTCTCAGTCACTTAATGAGAGCGAGCAATTAGTTAATTTGCCTAATTATGGGAGAATTAGTGCCAGCTGTCCGCGTAGAGCGACGGTGTCTTATATTAACGTAAATTGTCTTGCTGAAGCAACCGGGATCGGGCGATCTTTTGCAACGTTTGCAAGATTAGAGGGACAGTAAGATTGGTATACCTTGAGTGTTGCAAAACCGTGTGTATTACTGTGTGGGCATAGTAATTAACGAGTTGCAGTAGTCGCAACCGTATGTGGGCAGTGCTATTTTATGTTGTTTTGCATGCCATTATATGTGTGACCTATGTAACCTTAGGGTTACTTTGTTTCTTTAAGTTGTGTTGAGAACTTGAGGATTCAGTGAGTTAATTAGGGGTAATTAACTGGATAAGGGGGTGCACACTTGAAGTTGTTGAATGAGTGAGTGCTGTTATGGGAGAACAGTGTTGAACTTGAGCTTGTGGGAATACGTTTCCGGTGCAATTAATTGTCCGTGTGACAATTAATTGACCACTCTAGCTAATTATGTAATTAGCATTCTCATCATGAATTCACGTAGTGGGAGAGGATCTGTCAGAGTCTGTCAGTGATAGTGTTAACGTCAGTTGCTCGAGACTAACTGCCTTTCGGGGTTAGGGCAATTAGTGGCTCATGATAATTAGTGGAGTAATTAACGTCTGGAGTCTTGAGGACTCAGATGACTCGGTAAAGCGAGGTCATGGGGTTAGCATAATACGTTATATTAATCATATTCTGTCTGGTGACAGTGGATTAAGTTGCACTCATTGTTAATTAGTAATTAACTCCTCTTCCGTGAATTCACAGTGTTTGATGAGACCTGCTTAGGCAGTGCGGAGTGAGACGTATTTATGTATGATTAATTATCGGTCCTGGTGACAGTTAATTAATTGCTCGAGGTTAATTAGGGTAATTAGCACTCATTAGTAAGTAAAAGTAATTAATGATACACAGACTGTTGAGAAGCCACCCACTTGGGGTAGGCTTAGTTAACGTAACTCAATTGGGATGTAATTAGTGGTCCGTTTGACCTTAATTAAGAATTACTCACTGAATACTTGCAAGGAGTCAAGTGTGATGTAATTTAAGAGTTTGAGTTATTGTGACAAGAGGACTTGTGTTAACGTAGAGTACTATCATGTTGTTGTCTAGCGTGAGACACTTGTTGTGATTAAAGTAGTACTTGTTGCTGACTGCTGTGATCAGTCAATTTCCATCATTATTCACATAATCAATGTTGTAATTGATTAAGGCAATTTCTTTTGGTTATCGTCTAGTGACGAGGGTAAAGTAACTTAGGGATGAGTGGAGCTGTGTCCCAGAATCCCACCTTGCCTGACTTTGTTCACTTTAGTTGTGATAGGGGGAGTCACTGTTAGACTACCCACCTGATTACGGGGGTCGCTCCTGTTGGGCGGGAGGACCTTAAGCTTGTGATTAGAGTAGCTGCCACTAGGAAGTCGTGTCACTATTGATTGCTTGCTTGTGTCATCAGTGGACAACTTTGTTCAGTTCATGTTGTCAGCCCGAAGTGTCAGCAGGATGGAGCCTGCTGTCATTTCTCGAGGGGCTGTTGAATAGCTGTGTTGCAAATGCCACTGGATTGACATTAACGTAATTAAATCACTCGCTGTGGTGTAACTTAGTCTGTGATATTTTTCTTTGATTTGCAATATTGCGTCATCAGTGGGCACACCTGTGTTCAGGTTAGTTCAGTATGCAGCCACACAGCAAGGGTTGCTATTTAGCTGTTGGTTATGGTGCCACTGGATGGACATTAACGTAAAGATTAATTTGAGGAAGGGTGCTGGAGTTGCCAGTGAACCCATTAGTTATTGATGTCATTGAAAGGCTACTGATTTGATTGCATTGCAACCGCTATTGCAGGTGTAGACTGCACTGAGGCGTAGAACAGTTAGGAGGTTACTGGAGACGTGTTTCAGAACTCACTGTGTCATTTGTTGTAATTGTGATTATAGATCTGTTAGTTCTTGCTTGCTTGTTGATTCCTCTGTGGGCACGCTTATGTTCGAGTTAGTTCATTATGCAGTCCGAGGGGCTGGTGTCTAGCTGTCATTGATAGTGTCACAGGAAGGACTTCGAGTAACGTCATTGACATTCTTTTGTTTTAATGTAGTAGTCTAGTCTCTTGTTATTAATAAATTGTTATTGTACAGAAAACGGTCTTTGATGTCAACCTTCAACTATCCTGTGCCACACCCATGTTCTGATATATTGATATTGTTGTTTTGATCTTTGATATGACGGCTGTGCTCTTGGGAATTCGAATTCCAATTCATAGCGCCACACAACAAATAAAAATTTGATTGTGAGAACCCGTCGGTTACCCTTTATTGGTTTTAACGTCATGTTTAACTAGGAGGAACCAGCGGCCTATTGTGGACAGGTTTTCACCCCTGCTGGTGGAAGCCTGGCGGTTTGCTCCCGCTTCTCCTTTTTCTACTGGACTCATGCTTAACTGCCAAGAGCAGCCTTTAAACTTGTAGTCCACCTCCTAAGGGAGGTAGGCGTAGAGAAAAATCTCACAAAACATATATGCAAGAAAAACTTGCTTAAAAACGCAATATTGTGCGGAATTTTGAGGATTTGCAGGCCAAATCACGAGAAAACATGAAGTAGTATAAAAATTATTAGTAAATTCGAATATTTTGCTTAAAATCACACAACATGAAAAAAAACGTGAAAAAAGTTACTATTTAATCATCTTTTGCGATTTACTTCAAATCATTCAGCGAGGTTTCGTGTAATTTAGACCATTAATAGGGCATATGAAAATGTTGTTTACAGAAAATAATTATATAAATCAATGTGTTTTCATTAGAAATAACTAACATATTCGTGATTTTTCATTTATATTACCGAGAGAAGATGTACACGTAAAACTGCTCTAATCCGGCTGAAACATCGAAATATGCAACAAAAACATAATTGCTCTCCTAATCAATATTTTACTCACTATTATAAGGAGGTACAAATGGTTGAGTGAAAATCAAAGTATTTAAAATGTTTTTGCAATCAATTACGGGTTTGCATCATATTTATCGTATCTTCAATGAATTAATAACAATAAACTAAAAACTCTTAAAATGTTTGAAAAAGGACAAAATATTGACGAAATCGTTGATATTTGGTATATATCACATAAAGGAAAAAAAGATGATAAACGTCAAAATATTGCTAAACTCGAAGATTTTCAGTACAAAACATAATTCAAGAAACTTGCTTAAAACTCAATATTATGCGAAATTCTGAGATTTGTAGGATTTGATTTTGTAGGATTTGTAAAAATCATCGAATTTAGCAATATTTTGACGTTTATAATCCCCTTTTCCTTTATGCGATTTAAACAAAATATCATCGAATTAGGCAATGATTTTCCGTTTTTCAACGTTTTTGTGAATTTTCACTTTATTGTTATTAATTCATTAAATATACGATACAAATGATGCGAACACATAATTGATTAGAAATTACCTTAAATACTTCAATTTCAATCAACTATTTTTTCTCGTTAAAATACTGGGTAACATATTGAAAAGGGGAGAAGTTCTGTTGTAATGCATATATCGACGTTTCAGCCGGATTAGAGCGGTTTTACGTGTACATCTTCCATCTGTAATATTAACGGAAAATCAGGAACATTTTAGTTAATTCTAATGAAAACACATTGATTTTTATAATTTGTATTGGAAACAACATTGTCATATGTCTTTTCTTAGATCTAAATAATACGAAACCTCGCTTTATAATTTGAAGTTAAAATCCTCAATTTGGTATAATAGTGACTTTTCATGTAGTGTGATTTTACGTAAATATTCGTTTCTACCTATATTTCGATACTGCTTCATGTTTTCTCACGATATGTGATTTGGTCTTCAAATCTCAGAATTTCGCATAATATTGCAATTTTAAGCAAGTTGTCTTGCATTTTGTTTTGTACTAAAAATCATCGAATTTAGCAATATTTTGACGTATATCATTGCCTTTTCCTCTATGTGATTTAAACAAAATATCATCGAATTAGGCAATATTTTACCGTTTTTTCACGTTTTGTGAATTTTCAGTTTATTGTTATTAATTTATTATATATACGATAAAAATTATGCAAACACATAATTGATTAGAAATTAACCTTAAATATTTTTTTCAATCAACTATTTGTTTCTCGGTGTAATACTGAGTAAGATATTGAAAAGGGGAGAAGTTGTTTTTATTGCATATATCGACTTTTCAGCCGGATAAGAGCGGTTTTACGTGTACATCTTCCATCGGTAATATAAACGGAAAATCAGGAAAATTTTAGTTAATTCTAATAACAACATATTGATTTTTATCCTTTATATTGGAAATAACATTTTTATATATCTTTTCTAGGAACTAAATATACGAAACCTCGCATTATGATTTGAAGTTAAAATCCTCAAATTTGGTATAATAGTGACTGTTTTCACGTATTTCATGTAGTGTGATTTTACGTAAATATATTCGTTTTACCAATATTTCGATACTACTTCATGTTTTCTCACGATATAAGATTTGGCCTTCAAATCTCAGAATATCGCATAATATTGCATTTTTAAGCAAGTTTTCTTGCATTTTGTTTTGTACTAAAAATCATCGAATTTAGCAATACTTTGACGTTTATAATCCCCTTTTCCTTTATGCGATTTAAACAAAATATCATCGAATTAGGCAATGATTTTCCGTTTTTCAACGTTTTTGTGAATTTTCAGTTTATTGTTATTAATTCATTAAATATACGATACAAATGATGCGAACACATAATTGATTAGAAATTAACCTTAAATACTTCAATTTCAATCAACTATTTTTTTCTCGTTAAAATACTGAGTAAGATATTGAAATAGGGAGAAGTTCTGTTTTATTGCATATATCGACGTTTCAGCCGGATTAGAGCGGTTTTACGTGTACATCTCCATCGGTAATATAAACGGAAAATCGGGAACATTTTAGTTAATTCTAATGAAAACACATTGATTTTATCATTTGTATTGGAAACAACATTTTCATATGTCTTTTCAAGGATCTAAATATTACGAAACCTCGTTTTATGATTTGACGTTAAAATCCTCAAATTTGGTAAATATACTTTTTATGACTTTTTCACGTTTTTCATATAGTGTGACTTTACGTAAATATATTCGTTTTTACTAATATTTCGATACTGCTTCATGTTTTCTTACGATATGTGATTTGGCCTTCAAATCTCAGAATTTTGCATAGTATTGCATTTTTAAGCAAGTTTTCTTGCATTTTCTTTTGTACTAAAAATCATCGAATTTAGCAATATTTTGACGTTTATAATCCCCCCTTTTCCTTTATGCGATTTAAACAAAATATCATCAAATCAGGCAATGATTTTCCGTTTTTTCACGTTTTTGTGAATTTTCAGTTATTGTTATTATTTATTATACACGATAAAAATGATGCGAACACATAATTGATTAGTAATAACCTTCAATACTTCAATTTCAATCAACTATTTGTTTCTTGTTAACCTACTGGGTAAGATTTTAAAAAAGGGGAGAAGTTCTGTTTTTATTGGATAATCGACGTTTCAGCCGGATTAGAGCCGTTTTACGTGTACATGTTCCATCGGTAATATAAACGGCCATATTATTATAACTGGGATCCCAGCTTTGGGGCTATTGCGCATGCGCCTCTCTAGGAGGAAGGGAGACACACTCAAGAACCGCCATCGTATAGTGTTCTGCAGTTTGCTTATCGACATCGGTCTAAATTTGGAGCATTTGGCTACCAACAGGTGCAGACTGATTCTGCAACTTCATTTGCTTACGGACACCACGTTCGGCAGGGACGTTTTAGCTAGATTAGAGCGGTTTTACGAATTCAAAATATAAACGGAAATTCAGGAACATTTTGTTATATATGATGCAAACACGTAATGAATTACAAATTACCCTTAAATTCTTGATTCTAATCAACTACTTGTACCTCGTTAAAATAGTGAGTCAGATATTGATTAGGAGAGATTTCTGGTTTTTTTGCATATTTCGACGTTTCAGCCGGATTAGAGCGGTTTTACGAGTACTTCTTCTTTCAGTAATATAAACTGAAATTCAGGAACCTTTTGTAATTCTAATGAAAAGACATTGATTTTTATCATTTGAATTGGAAAACGCCTTTTCATATGATCAAATAAAACACATAACCTCGCTTAAGATTTCAAGCAAAAATCCACGTAATTGGTAGTTTTGTGACTTTTTCACGTTTTCATGTGAAAAACAGTGTCATTTACAACCCGTCCTCACACAAGACATCACATATATGACTTAATGCTTAAAGTCCATATGTTACATGTGATTTAGTACATATGTGGTATATTCCGAGTTAACTTTTTTACCAGGCCCAAACTCTTCATCACGTACAATTTACGTCTCACAGTACCCGTCCATCAACGTAGATAGCAGAATAGTCGTGATTGGTTCACGTATAATGAAAATTGTAGTTTTCAGGTCACACATGGGTTGTGAAATTTACCTACTATTGTCCATGCTCTTAGAATATTACAAATCAGCTACATCCTATTGAAGGCTTGTAGTTTTGTTTTGAGAAATATTAGTTGTTCTTAGTAAATTATAATAAGCACTATAAATGATTACATAGAATACAATGCTTCACCAATCAATATAATATACATAGTTTGTGCCTTAAAATATTAAAGAATGTTTTGTAGGAACGCTAACAGAAAACGATGTTACGTTGTCTATGGGGTAAATACTGCAAATGGTGTGGTGTCTACTATATACAACTATAGGATGCGTATAGGGTCCACTAAAACCTGTTAGGTGGGTAAGGGGTCCAATACCGCAGGATGGGTATGGGGGTCACTCCACCCACAGGATGGGTATGGGGATCATCCATCCACCCACAGGAAGGGTATGGGGTCCAATACCATCCACTGGATGTGTATGGCGTCCACTACCACCGACAGGATGTGCATGGGGCTCACAACCACCCACAGGATGAGTATGGGGTCCAATACCACCCACAGGATGAGTATGGCGTCCACTGTCACCCACTGGATGTGTATGGGGCTCCAACCACCCACAGGAAGGGTATGGGGTCCAATACCACCCACAGGATGAGTATAACGTCCACTGTCACCACTGGATGGGTATGGGCTCCAACCACCCACAGGAGGGTATGGGGTCCAATACCACCCACAGGATGAGTATGGCGTCCACTACCACCCACAGGATGTGTATGAGGCTCACAACCACCCACAGGATGAGTAGGGGTCCAATACCACCCACAGGATGAGTATGGCGTCCACTACCATCCACAGGATGTGTATGGGGCTCACAACCACCCACAGGATGAGTATGGGGTCAAATACCACCCACAGGATGAGTAGGGCGTCCACTGTCACC
Source organism: Procambarus virginalis (assembly GCA_020271785.1). Taxonomy (NCBI): domain Eukaryota; kingdom Metazoa; phylum Arthropoda; class Malacostraca; order Decapoda; family Cambaridae; genus Procambarus; species Procambarus virginalis. Next base: position 10,158 of record WNGS01133056.1, read on the forward strand.
CACTGGATGTGTATGGGGCTCCAACCACCCACAGGATGGGTTGGGGGTCCAATACCACCCACAGGATGAGTAGGGCGTCCACTATCACCACTGGATAGGTATGGGGCTCCAACCACCCACAGGATGGGTATGGGGTCCAATACCACCCACAGGATGAGTATGACGGTCCACTGTCACCCACTGATGGGTATGGGGCTCCAACCACCCACAGGATGGGTATGGGGTCCAATACCACCCACAGGATGAGTATGGGGTCCAATAATTATGTAAAACTAAAATAATGTAAAAACTAAACACTACCTGATAAATTCCCTGTAACCTACCTTACCCCCTCTATTGTCAACCCCTGTCTTATTTTTTTATTCAACGCTGTTTGTCTACATATTGTATTTGTGCTGGTTTTTCAGTCATGTTACCCCTTTTTTATCTTTATTTGTATCTGTTCTCAAAACTTTATTCTTTTTGCTCAATTAGTATTAAGTTTTAGATATTAATGTTTTCTTGCCCGAAACGCATTAATTGTGTAATAGGATTTAGGCATTGTATGTACTAGCTCTATCTAAAAATCGATCCACTTATGTAAAATCACTTTATGTATGTACCTTTCCTGAATAAACATATTTATTATTATTTATAATAACACCCACTGGATGTCTATGGCGGCCATTGCCGCCCAGAGGGTCGCTATGAAGTCAACTACCGCCTATAGTGTTTGTATAGTGTCCACTACCGCCCATAGTATTATTATGGGGTCCACTACCCCTCATAGGGTCGGTATGGGGGTCCATTTACCCACAGGGTGTCTGGGGTCTATTTTGGCAATACTGCTTTTCCAATCTCATTTGTTGTTCAATGTAAAATATATGTTGCTCGACTTGCAATAATTTATATATCTATATATGTATATAGTATAGTGCCTTTGCAATAATGTACCAATGTGTGTATTTTCATAACCCATTTAAATTGTTGAAAAATAAATAACTACATTGTGAATGCAAGTCAATGTTTACATGCTAAATCAGAGTTGCCAGATTCTGTTAAAATAGCAAATGTGCTTATTTTCAAAGCTTGAGTGTTTAGCTTAAAGTCGTTAAAGCTACGAATTTCGCAATTTGCTATGTACTTTAGTGTACTATTTTAAAATAAGGTTGGTTTTTAATCTGCAAGTCATATGAATCTCAAAAAAAAGTATATTATTAACAATCTCATCTCCATAGTTCACTAGTTTCTACAAATCAGATCTGGTAACTCTGTAGGCCAAGTACTGGAGGACTCATACACATGTGTGGGAAGCTGTTAGTCTCTTTAAAGAAGTCATCTCGACAGGATCTTCCAGCTCCAGCTATAAAACTTCAGCACACATGGATCATCCTGGTACATCAAACGGTAAGAAATTAATAAACTGTACAAAGTTTTATGATAGAACATTTGTTACAGAATTGTCCCTGTCAGGGACAATTCAGTCCCCTGCCTATGTGTACTCCATCACATAGTACGGAGTATGTG
>WNGS01133058.1:0-11284 GCA_020271785.1 Procambarus virginalis
CTTGACACTAACCTAGAGCTAGCCAATTCGAAATCTTGCGAGTTCACCTTTTCTCTGCTAATGATAGAAAATACATTTGCAGAGACTAATGAGTAGCTAGTTGTTGAAAACACATTAATATGTTGTAATCTATGTATAATAAAAATGTAAACGTTCGTTTGTTCAAAATCGCTAATCTCCGAAAGTTTTTCACCGATTGTTTTTGAATTTTCACACAACGTTCCATTCGCATCCGAGCGGTTTTTATATACGTACTATTAGATGTCACACCTGTGACAGATAAAAACATGCTTTTTTGAAAAAACGCCCATCTATTGCACATAATAACAACACTTCTATACTAAATACGTTATGATTCCATTTCATTGTTTCCGATTGCATCGATAAATTGAATTTTCATAGATTTCGATTTATTTCCATTTTGATATATTATTTTTGTATGACATTGTGCTGGAATTGAGTTGTTGTTTACCATACCGTTCATTTTGTAAGTTATAGTATTTGTAGCCACTCTTGTGACAGGTAAAACTCAGCGTTTCGGCAGGTCCTTAACCCTTTACCCTTTAACTGCGCAACGCGCCTGCAGGCTTGCGTCTGGTTTGCGCAACGCGCCTCCGGGTATTTGTATTTTTCACGTTCCATTCAAATCTCCCGCGGCTACATGGGGTTCACATCAGCTTCCTCAGGGCTCTTGTAAACAGACGCCATCTTTAAAAAAAATCGTGGTCCACATTCCCGGGTGTGGGAGCCTCAGTAGTGTGTGAGCAACCAAGGCTGGCGCTCGCAGCATGAGCGCACAGCACTGCTGTTCAGCGTGTGACCACAGCATCGCCTAATAATGTCAAAATATCTATATAACTTGTATCATTTAGCCATGATAGTGTTATAGAAGAGCCTGAGTGTGATAATGACTGGGTACAATGTTCAATTATCAGTGATTCAATGCTGTTCACGATGTTCACAGCACCACAGCATTATTTCGTCCATCTAGGAATTTTCAAATGATTTCTTAGGTTCTTTTCAAAATAAACGTGTGGTCAATTATTCATTTACAGGAATTAGTGACCAGGATTGTGATAATAGCAGGATTGTGGTTATAATTAGCGTTGTGCGTAGTATTGTGGAAGGAGGAAAGTTTGGTGAGGGAGGGAGGGCGAGAATTGAGGTAGCCTCATTGTGTGTGTGTGGCTGCCACTCTTGTTTTGCTCACCATAATAGCTTAGTGGTTCGCTATGGGCAACACATATGTACATGGGTATATATAGTGTGTGTATATAGTGTAAGAACAGTAACAGGAGAATGTTGAGAGGAGCTATTTTGGTGAGGGAGGTGACGTAATCGTAGCGTCGTCTGCTGTCTGCTGTGTGATTTTTCATGCAGTGTATGGTGGCCACTGTACTGTTTGGACACAATACCGGCTTACTTGCATAGTTCTGGTAAATAAAACATGTAGATAGGTATATAGAACATGTGTAATAAGAACTATAACAGTATGGTGGGAGGAGCAATGTTGGCGAGTAAGATGTTGGAGTGAGGGAGACTGGCTGGGTGTGGCTGCTCTCACTCGAGGTGTTCTGAGTGTGTTGGTGAATGTATATAGTGTGTGACAGTGTGTAGTGTGTAAATAGATTATATGTATACATAAATTAGCATGATACATAGTAAATATGTGCAGCATATGTGTACACAAGTGTCATGCACGTAACACAGTGTCTTCGGACAGTACGGTTGTTTTACTGCCATAATATAGTGTACGTGTTCACTATACATAGGATTAGTACGTAAAAACAAATAAAATGTATTTGGAACTGTGCGAAAAAAATGAACGAAAATATATTCGCGGCAACTCGCGCGCCCCGCCCCGACCGCCCCACCCGCCCCGGGAGCTTACAGCACGGGCGCACGGGGAATCATGACGGACCCCATAGCAGCCAAAGTAAGTACAATTACGACTTTTTTTTTACATACCCATACTGAGGGAAGGGTTTTTGACACTTTAAAAAGAAAAAAGAATTTTTCCAGAGAATTTATTTCCAGCACACCACGGGGGTGTCATATTTGGAGGCAACGCAGTTAAAGGGTTAAATGGCGCATAGCTATATACCATTTGACACCCACAGGCGCATACAAAGAAAAAAAAATATATTTTTTCTTCCTAACCTGTTAATTTGTGTTCACTGATCACGGGAAAAATAATAAAAAAATCGTAAGTTGAATATATTGGCCGCTATAGGGCAGGGAAGTCTGGCACAAAACAGGCGCTCACTCGGCATGCGTCCCAGGCGGTCTGTTGATCGCCAGCTGTCAGGCCGGAGTTGCCACAAAGAGATAATTGCCTAATTATTTCAATGTCTGATTGATTTTTAGTAGTTTTTTTGCTGTAATATTATTCAATAGTGTGTAGTGTGATATATTTATATAATGAAATGGGTGAATCATCGCTGTACTCAAAAATATGGTGTGCTTATTGTTGATTCAATTATGTTCATCAAACAGTGAACAAATACTTTGTCGGTTGTTACACTATATACACAGGTTATATATAAGTATCTGCATGTTTTGTTCACCATAACGAACCACTAAGTTGCTATTATGAGTCAAAAAGTAACGAGGAGTGACCGCTGTGTACCAGCCAGCCACTCACGCCCTCCCTCAAGTCATCTGACTCGCCCACATTCTCCTCCCACAATACTGTTTTTGCTTTTATTCACTATATACAGACGCTATATATAAGTATCTACATTCGTGTTCACCATAACGAACCACTAAGTTGGTATGCTGAGTGGCAGTGGCAGCCCACCACTGGCTGCCACTGCCACTGATGGACCTCACAGTCAGCTGATGGCTGCCGCCCTCAAGGGCAGACGCACTAATATTTCTCCTCCAACAATACTGCTTGTGGTGTTATTACGCTATATACACACATTATATATAAATATCTACCGGTTTTATTCACCATACTTGTACAAGTAAACTGGTATGGTGCCCAAAGACCATCGTGGTCACCAGTAAACAACACGATAATTCCTGCAGACGACGCTCCTCTCTCACCAAAATGGCGGCTCCCAACCTCCTACTCTTGCTGTTTATACCCTCTATACACACGTTATATATAAGTATCTACATTTGTGTTCACCATAACGAACCACTAAGCTGGTATGGTGAGTGCAGTCAATAAAAGGTGGCCACACACAGTCAGATAACAACGCCACCACCCTCCCTCCCACAGCATTACTCCTCCCTCCATGGAGCACAGCGCTAAATATCATCACAATCCTCTTATTATCAGACCCATGGTCAGTTTTATCACAGTCAGGGGTCTTCTGTAATAATATTATCGCTACATAATAGCATGAACAAGTATATTATGGCATTTTTAGGCAATGCTGTGGTCACAAGCTGAACAGCAGTGCTGTGAGCTCATGCTGCGTGCATCAGGCTTGGTAGCTTACTCGATACTGAGGCCCATAACACCCGGGAGTTTGGCCCACGATTTTTAAAAAAATGGCATCTGTTTACAAGAGCCCTGATGAAGGTGTGGTGAACCCCGTGTATCCACGGGCCGTTTAAATCTTCCGTAGTACTCCAACGCATCATATTATGTGATGCGCAATGTACTGCAAGTCGGTCAAAGCATCATATGATGCGATGCGCAATTGAAGGGTTAATCTAACAGATAATTTTAAGTAGGTAATTTCTATCAGAATTAATAAATGATAAGAAATATATTGCAAGAGAAAAATGAGATGAGAGAGCTTAGTAAGTATATTAAAGCACATTGGTATATTAAAGCTCTGATTGATTACATTGACAGCTTGATTGGTAATTTAAACAAGATTAATAGACACCATACAGCAGATTGACAGCACACATAAGAAGACAGCAATGATCACAATGATAAAGATGTTCAGATTGGGTACATAAAGATTGGGAGACTGGGTAGCAATAGATACAGATAAACAAGATTAATAGACACCATACAGCAGATTGGCAGCACATATAAGAAGACAGCAATGATCACAATGGTAAAGATGTTCAAATTGGGTACATAAAGGTTGGGAGATTGGGTAGCAATAGATACAGTGCAATTTTAAAGCAAAAGGTAAAAAACTATGAAGATGAGATTAGGTACTTTTTATTATTGTTTTTAATGATGTAAACGTTGGACAGCTTTTCAATTCAATAGGGAGTGAGTTCCATAAACTGGGTCCTATTACATCTGTCCAGGAAGAGTTTCAGAGCAGGATTTATATTTAAGAACAGGGTTTTGTAAATGTAGTTGACACAAGAGAATTTGTAGAGTGAGATTATGTTTAGCATGTTTAGGGAGTTAAACAAGGGGGCTGAGTGTTGTCTGAAAGCAGAATTTGATATTATGCTGATAGCAGATTTTTGCTGGGTGATGATGGACTTGAGGTGGTTTGCAGTGGTTGAACCCCATGCACAGATACCATAGTTAAGATAGGGATAGATTAGTGCATAATATAGAGATGAGAGCAGAGTTAGGTACATAATATCTGATTTTGGAGAGTATACCAACTGTTTTAGAGACTTTCTTAGTTATGTGCTGTATGTGGGTACTGAAATTGAGTCTCTTGTCTAGGAATAGGCCAAGAAACTTTCCATCATTTTTGTTGCTAATGTTTACATTGTCTATCTGAAGGTGAATTGCATTTGTAGATTTGCTTCCAAATAAGATGTAGTAGGTCTTTTCTATGTTAAGTGTTAGTTTGTTGGTTGACATCCATAAGTGGACTTTTCTGGGGGGAGCCCCGTCGGCTCCCCGGAGCTATCCCAGGCTGATATGCTAATGTCAGACTTTGGCATCAGTCATGTGTATGGAGTTCTTAGGCCTACCGGGAACCACGGCCAGAACCGGGCCCCCTCAGAGAGGCAAGGGGAGCAATGGCCTATAGAAGCCCCCGTGTGGTTGGAAGTCTGCCATCTGCCATCGACCGGGACAGGCACCCAGAAAGGTAAGCGCCCCAAAACAAACCCCTATTCTGGTTAAAATTGCTACCAAAAGCCGAACTAGTGGATAGAACTCCCCAAAGAAAAACGAGCAAACTAGTGTGACGTCACACGCTGCCGCGCCGCTGTCTGCGCAGCTCCCCCCTCCCCGGGAGGGGGAAGGGGGAGCCCCAGACCCTCCGCGCCGGCTACCCACACCTCAGTTCTTGAGGCTGATGCTATAGGCGAAGGTCGTGTGCTCTGGCTCCGGTGTTCGCTACAACACTGTGCTTGCGTGTGGTGTTTGTTTTCTGGGTGCGAGAGCCAGGAGTAATTTTGGTACTCGGGCTGCATGCGCCTAGGGTTTCCTTCCCTAGGTGCCCTGTAAGTACTACCCTTGGGGCTTGGGGCCACCTTCCACAGGCTCCTTGGGATCTGCCTCTGCTGGTCCGTTTTACCTTTTTCGGTTTTTCGGCCGCCTGTTGGGCTCTTGGGTGTTCTGTTCTCCCTTGTTACTGGCAGGTAAGAGGCAGTTTGCACTGGTAGGGGCGCAGGGTGCTGCACAGCTTGTATTCCCGACATAGCGGCCGGCTCTGTTCCCTGGGGCTCGCTGTCCTCTTGCGGGGTTTTGTTTTTCTTTTTGTTTTTGCCTGGTGGGGGGTTCTCTCATATTCATTCCTTAGTTCTAACCCTTTCACGGTTATACTCGATGGCGCCCCCTGCTAGGTCCCCGTGAGTGTACACGTCCCTGGGGTACAGCTATAGAAGTTCGATTGGTAGTTTTGGGCGCCGGTTAGCAGCTCCCTGCCTGGGACTACCTGAGCGCGAGTCCTCTTAAAGTAAACGCTCAGGACCCTGGGAATCCCCTAGGGGGCGCGTGGGTCCGATGGATGTGACCCCGGAGTCCCCACTCGCTGTGTGCGAGTTTGAGGGTTGCTCGGTCCCTTTGTCTCAGGGTGACCCTCATTGTTTTTGCCTCTGCCATGCTGCCTGTTGGGTCGGTGATACTTTCGACCCTGAGTCCTGTGAGTGTTGCTGCTTGCTTGTGACTCAATTTACCCAATCCTCTGATGATTCTCTTCGGGTACAGGCGGCGCGTGCGTTGCAGTCTAGGTTTCGTCTGTTGCAACGCGCTAGGTTGGTTGCTCACCCGGATGCCCCGGGGCTGCCCCGCTTTGCTTTTCGTGACCCGGACTTGGGGGTGGGGGTCGCTTCGATCCTGGTTCAGTCCGCGCCTCCTCGTCCTTCCCCTACTGCTCGTTCTGGTCCCCCCCCCCTTGCTTCCAGCCCCGAAACGTCTGAGGGTTTCGGGGTCGGAGCAGGGGTTACTTGATCTTGAGACTCGGGCAGCTTCGGGGGGTGCCCCTTCCGGGGGAGCGGCAGAGGCATTCGAGTCTTGTCTCCCGGCCGAAGCTTCGGGGTCTGACCAGTGGGCCCCCCTTCCTTCAGCTGTTCCGGCTGCTCCGTCCTTGTCTTGTGGGGTCGGGGCTTGGGGAGAGGACTCGGCCTCGGGTCCTGTGGTGTTGGACCTCGAGGCTGGGGAGGGGCTGACTTGGGGGCCTTGGGCTCCGCTGGACCCCGCCTGGGTTTTTCTTCCCTCTGAGCGGGGCTTATTGTTACAAGGAGTGGGGTTCTCTTTTCCCCCCTCTGCGTACGAGTTGGATTTGGTGTCGGCCCCTCCCCGGGTTCGGTTCCGTGTTCCCCCGGGTTCGTCGGTTCCGTCTTTCCGGAGGTTTTCGGCTTATCGCATCCAACCTGGTGAGGTGCGAGCGGCCTTTGCAGCTTACCTCCTGCGGGACCCGGATTATGCCTCGGAACTGGATCCATCTGAGTTCAGGTTTGGGACTTCGTTCCCTTTCTGGCTCCGTTACGAGGTTCCGGAGTCTTCCTGGCTAGCAGCCTGCCCCTTGCTTGTTTTGGATTCCTGGCATTCCTTCTGTCGTTCCCGCACGTTGGAGTGGCGGGAAGCTTCCACGGTGATTCAGGTTTTCCTGGGGGGCGAGCTTGAGTACCTGAATGAGTGCTTGTTTGCCCCTGCCCTCCCCCGCGATGTGGGCGTTATTCAGCTCCATGTGCAGGTTCCCGTCCTTTCGGCGGCGCTTGTTGCGGAGGACTTGCGCGCCCGGGGCCTTTTGGCTTCGGCCTTGCGGTTCTTTTCCATCCTGGAGCTGTCCTCGGATTGGCTCGTGGAGGATGTGAGGACGCTTGGGTCCGTCCCAGGGTCCGGCGCCTTGTCCTCGGCTGCGCGCTCGTTCGCTGCCTTGTTGAAGCTGTTCACGCCGATTTTGCGGGATGCGGTTTCCCTGTTTTATGCTTCCCGTCTCGCGTGTCGGCAGGCGGTGCTGGGTTCCTCCGTGGAATCTGCTTGGGCTCTGGCTCTTAGGCGTTCTTCCCCCTTTTGTCCTCTTCTTTTTGCGGAGTCGGCCGTGGCGCAGTTTATTCAGGCTGCGTCGGCGGCTTGTCGTCCGATGTCGGACTTGTTGGTCTTCCGGGGGTCCCGGGGTGGGTCTTCCCGGAAGGGTCGTGCCAGAGCTCGGGGTTCCTCTCGTCGTGGTAGGCCTCTGGTGTCAGGTTCGGGTTCGGCTCCTGCTGCGGACCCGCCCTCGTCTGGTCGGCGCGGTGTTCGCTCTGTGCGGGGTTCTGGGTCTCGTAAGGGTCGCCGGCCCTTTCGCGGTTTGCCCCGTTGACGGGGCGAGGGGGGGGCGGCTTGCGCTGTTCGCCCGCGCCTGGTCCCACGATTCGTGGGCCTTTCAGGTCGTGTCTTGCGGTCTGCGGTGGCGTTGGGTGGCCCCTCCCCCTTTGGGGGGGTCGGGGCTGGCAGGGCAAGTTTCTTCCCCTGCGCTCCGTCGCGTCGTCTTGGAGTGGGTACGTTTGGGCGTCGTCGAAACGACGTCGTCCCTCAGATGGGTTTCCCGTCTGTTTCCGGTTCCGAAACGGGACTGCGCGGACCTGAGGTTCATTCTGGACTTGTCCCGTCTGAACCCCTGGGTTCATTGCCCCTCCTTCCGGATGACTACGCTGTCTCAGGTTCGGCTCCTTTTGGAGCCGGGCGCTTGGATGGTGTCCCTGGACCTCCGGGACGCTTATTGGCATGTCCCGATTCATCCGCGGTTCAGGGACTGGCTCGGTTTTGTGGTGGGGCGTCAGAGTTACCGCTTTCGTTGTCTCCCGTTCGGGTTGAACCTGGCACCTCGCGTGTTCACGCGCCTTACACGGGTAGTCGTGGCTCGGTTGCGTCTCCTAGGAGTTCGGGTGTTGGCCTACCTCGACGACTGGCTGGTTTGGGCTCCCAGCCGGTCCGCTTGCTTGCTAGCCAGGGATTTGGTTCTTTCCCAGCTCGCCGGGTTCGGGTTCTTGGTGAACTGGAGGAAGTCCCATCTGGTTCCCTCTCAGGTTCGGACTTGGCTGGGCCTCGTTTGGGACTCTCGCACCTCCTCCTTGTCTCTCCCTCCGGAGTCTCTCCAGCGGCTGCGGTCCCGCCTTCGTCTGTTTCTGGTGGGCCCTCGGGTCACCCGGCGGTTGCTCGAGGGGCTGTGCGGGAGCCTGAACTTCGCGATGCTGGTCTACCCGCCGGGTCGGGTTTGGCTTCGTCGGCTGTTCTGGTTCCTTCGGGGTCACCCCTTCCGCCTCTCTCGCGATCGCAAGGTTCGACCCCCGGGGGCCTTGCGTCGGTTGCTGCGTCACCGGCTTCCTCTTCGGGTTTTTCGGGGTTCGGTGCCATGGCGCCTACCCGAGCCCTCGCTCGATGTGTACACGGATGCGTCGTCTCTAGGCTGGGGTTTTGTGACCAGTGCTCACCAGGCCGGCCAGGGGCGTTGGGGTCCGTCCTTCCGTCGAGCTCACAGCACGGTGCGGGAGTTCGCGGCGGTGTGGTTTGCTCTTCGGAGGATTCGGGTGGCCCGCGGATCAACGATCCGGCTCCATTCGGACTGCTCTCCGGTGGTTCATTGCCTGAACCGCGGGGGTTCGATGCGGTCCTTGTCTCTTTGGGGTTGGTCGCTTCGGGTGACTCGTCTGCTGAGTTCTCGGGGTTTGGCTCTCCTGGCTGTTCACGTACGGGGCGTGTCCAACGTCTTGGCGGACGCCCTGTCTCGCTTCGTTCCCCTCTCCACGGAGTGGACGGTCGACGACGAGTCCTTCCGCTGGCTTTGCCAGACGTTCGGGCGTCCCGAGGTGGACCTCTTCGCGTCGGCGTGGTCGCGGCGTCTTCCCGTGTATGCGGCGCCCTTCCCCGATCGCGAGGCCGTCGGGGTCGACGCCTTGCGGCTCGACTGGTCGAGGTGGAGGTTCCTGTACCTCTTTCCCCCGGTTCAGCTGTTGCTCCAGGTCCTGACTCGCTTAGAGACTTACCAGGGGAGAGTTGTCCTTCTGGCCCCTTGGTGGCCGGCCCAGCCTTGGTTTCCGGTGCTAGTTGCTCGGTGTCCGAACCCGAGGGTTTTTCCGCGGCTCCGCCTCTTTCAGCAGATCGGGCCGGTGCGTCACGTGGCTGGTTCGATCTTCTCCTCGAGTCTTCGCGTATGGTATTTTTGACTCGAGTTTATCATCATCTCTATGGTGATCAGGTGGCCTCCTTGTTGGTGTCTCACCTGCGGGCTTCCTCTCGGCGGCAGTATGAAGTTTCCTGGCGGTCCTTCTCTTTCTTTTTGCGTCTTCGTCGTGTTCATTCCTTGTCTGTTCGGGTGGTCTTGTCCTTCCTCTCGTGGTTGTTTCAGGACCGTCATCTTATGCCTAACACTGTCGCCTCCTATCGTGCGGCGCTGGCGGAGCCGCTTCAGCTTGCTTTCGGTATCGATGTCACGTCTGCGCCGTTTCGCAAGCTGTCTCGTGCTTTGTTTCACCTCCGGCCTGCTCATGCGCCGCCTGAGCCGTCCTGGTCTTTGGACAGGGTGCTCGCTTTCCTTTCGTCTCCTCGTTTCGTTGTGGCCCCTTCGGTCCGGGATTGTTTTTCCAAGGCTCTTTTCTTGTTGGCTTTGGCCTCTGGGGGTCGGGTCGGGGAGCTTCATGCTCTCCTCCGGCGCAGGGGCTTCTGCTCTTTTGGTCGTGGTGATAGTTTTGTTCGCTTGCAGCCGTCTCCTTCTTTTCTGGCAAAGAATGAGACTGCTGCGTTCCGGAGGGGTCCGTGGGTGGTTGATGCTTGGTTGGTCAGGCCGGGGGTGCATCATGTTTTGTGTCCGGTTGCGGCGCTTCGCCGTTATTTGCGCGCCACGGCTTCTGTGTCCGGGGACGCGCTTTGGGTTGATCCGGTTTCCCTTCTTCCCTGTTCGCGGGTGCGGGTCTCTCAGGTCGTCCGCAGGGTTATTAAATGCAGCCCGTTGTCTCGGCTTCGAGTTGAGGAGTGAGCGACGACCGCCTCCCGGGTAAGTCCCTCTCTTTTTTCCGTCTGTGGGTAGTTAGCTCCGGGGAGCCGACGGGGCTCCCCCCAGAAAACCAGCGTTGAATGTAATGAAACGCCATTTTCTGGGTGAGTCCCGGAGGCTCCCCGGCATCCCTCCCTCCCTCCGGTCGGCGTTTTTTTCGCGTTTTTGACATCCAGCCTCAAGAACTGAGGTGTGGGTAGCCGGCGCGGAGGGTCTGGGGCTCCCCCTTCCCCCTCCCGGGGAGGGGGAGCTGCGCAGACAGCGGCGCGGCAGCGTGTGACGTCACACTAGTTTGCTCGTTTTTCTTTTGGGAGTTCTATCCACTAGTTCGGCTTTTGGTAGCAATTTTAACCAGAATAGGGGTTTGTTTTGGGGCGCTTACCTTTCTGGGTGCCTGTCCCGGTCGATGGCAGACATAGAATGCTTCCAACCACACGGGGGCTTCTATAGGCCATTGCTCCCCTTGCCTCTCTGAGGGGGCCCGGTTCTGGCCGTGGTTCCCGGTAGGCCTAAGAACTCCATACACATGACTGATGCCAAAGTCTGACATTAGCATATCAGCCTGGGATAGCTCCGGGGAGCCTCCGGGACTCACCCAGAAAATGGCGTTTCATTACATTCAACGCTGGTTTTTTATATTCATTCAAACATTATTTAGTGGGGTGATCTGAATAATGTTCATCATCACAACAATATGTTGAACGGCTTGGCACTGAATGGACATCCGACAACTTGTCCCTCTGGGTTTTACCATAGAGTTGAAGCTGTGACTTTGTGATAGGGGCCGTTTTTTTTTTTTTTTTTTTTTTTTTTTTTTTTTTTTTTTTTTTTTTTTTTTTTACTTTGGCCAGGGGATAGATTAATTAGTGATGGCGGCTAAATTGCAGGAACTGGCAAATGATCCTTCAGTGGTAGAGATTAAGAAATCACCAAATCTAATTTAGTGTGTTAGGCAATGAATTTGGCCTCGAGTTAAA
>WNGS01133066.1:0-10746 GCA_020271785.1 Procambarus virginalis
CCTATTCCAAATCCTTATCCTCATATCTCTTCCAGGCGGTGTGTCCACTCACAGGATGAGTGGCGCTGCCCAATACTGTCACTATGGTATGTGTGTCCACTCACAGGATGAGTGGCGCTGCCCAATACTGTCACTATGGCGGTGTGTCCACTCACAGGATGAGGCGCTGCCCATACTGTCACTATGGCGGTGTGTCCACTCACAGGATGAGTGGCGCTGCCCAACTGTCACTATGGCGGTGTGTCCACTCACAGGATGAGTGGCGCTGCCCAATACTGTCACTATGGCGGTGTGTCCACTCACAGATGAGTGGCGCTGCCCAATACTGTCACTATGGGGTGTGTCCACTCACAGGATGAGTGGCGCTGCCAATACTCACTATGGCGGTGTGTCCACTCACAGGATGAGTGGCGCTGCCCAATACTGTCACTATGGCGTGTGTCCACTCACAGGATGAGTGGCGCTGCCCAATACTGTCACTATGGCGGTGTGTCCACTCACAGGATGAGTGGCGCTGCCCAATACTGTCACTATGGCGGTGTGTCCACTCACAGGATGAGTGGCGCTGCCCAATACTGTCACTATGGCGGTGTGTCCACTCACAGATGAGTGGCGCTGCCCAATACTGTCACTATGGCGGTGTGTCCACTCACAGATGAGTGGCGCTGCCCAATACTGTCACTATGGCGGTGTGTCCACTCACAGATGAGTGGCGCTGCCCAATACTGTCACTAGGGCGGTGTCCACTCACAGGATGAGTGGCGCTGCCCAATACTGTCACTATGGCGGTGTGTCCACTCACAGGATGAGTGGCGCTGCCCAATACTGTCACTATGGCGGTGTGTCACTCACAGGATGAGTGGCGCTGCCCAATACTGTCACTATGGCGGTTTGTCCACTCACAGATGAGTGGCGCTGCCCAATACTGTCACTATGGCGGTGTGTCCACTCACAGGATGAGTGGCGCTGCCCAATACTGTCACTAGGCGGTGTGTCCACCTCACAGATAGTGGCGCTGCCCATACTGTCACTGGCGGTGTGTCCACTCACAGGATGATTGCGCTGCCCAATACTGTCACTGGCGGTGTGTCCACTCACAGGATGAGTGCGCTGCCCAATACTGTCACTATGGCGGTGTGTCCACTCACAGGATGAGTGGCGCTGCCCAATACTGTCACTATGGCGGTGTGTCCCACTCACAGGATGAGTGACGCTGCCCAATACTGTCACTATGGCGGTGTGTCACCCACAGGATGAGTGAGGCTGCCCAATACTGTCACTATGTTGGTGTGTCCACTCACAGGATGAGTGGCGCTGCCCAATAAACTCGCTCCTCAGGGCAAACAAAAAAAATTAATTAACAGCTGTGTAACTCCTAGATACCGATTTACTACAAGGTCCACTGGACATCAATGTAAGGAAACGCCTATTCCTGCCAGGGAATCGAACCCAGGAGTGTTCAACAAGTACCATGTCCGAAGACAAATAATAGTTTAGGTTTTGTTACAAAATATCAAAGATAGATAATAATCGGTGAGGGAATCATTGTTTTGACCTTGTTACGTTCGCTGCTGTATTTTAGATCTGTATTTTGAATACAGATCTAAAAATACAATGCTGTAGTTTTAGGCCATGATGCGCTACCTGAATACTACATTCGGTACCATTAATTATGACGTAAACTCTTTGTTTTTTAGTCCAGAAAGTGCAAAGACACGTCTTTGCAGAATAACATAAACGCTACTCTGACATTTCCCGCAGCGCTGCCACGTTTAAATTACAACTTCAAATACAGACTGCCTAATCTGATCAACAGTCTAAACATCTCTTAATCTATCAAAGTTGTGCGTATTAATAATACAAACCGCAGTGATTTGTTGCAACGTTTGGCGCTTGCGTGACGACCTCGTATACCTTGAAGGGGTGTAGAGGCGGCACAGCAGCAGCAGTAGTAATAGTAATATGGAGGCGAGGTCGTCAGTGGGTCAGTGGGCCAACATTCCCGCGCCGCAACCCCTGCCACAGAAACGGCCAGCACCCCGCGCGAAAGAAAACTGACACAATAGTGATGCGACACGTGGCTTTGTTGACATTCCCGTTTACGCGCGAAATTTGGCCCCACTTAGCGGAGGAGCGGAACGATCGGTCAAGATATACATATAATATGAAATAATATAATACATATATAAAAATAATAATATATTTATATACATATATAATTATATAGTACATAATATATAGGTTATACATATAGATTAAAAATTGTGTAACTAACTTTAAAAGATTTACTTGCTTAGCTAAATGAACGAACTATTTGGTTAAGTTCCCGAAATGGGCAGCCCGTTCTCGCGAGCGTTCCCATCGTAAAGAAACTGTCATACTAAAGTGCCTTATCCTAACCTACCAGAGAACCCATGAATAGAAACTAGGACATCATGGCAATTTCACAAGTCGCCACCATTTTCTAATACGACACTTTTTGGCTTTAGGTAAAGTATAGGTCAAAATGCGACGAAAATTAGGACGGGTTGACCCAATGTGTGCCCATTTCACCACCGCCTTCAGGATGGGTATGGGGTGCATAATAAATGACTATACTAACTGCTAATCGTGTGTATGTATATTCATCTATTTGTGCTGGCAGATTGAGTTTCAGCTTTTGGTCTATGCCATTTCAACCGGCGGCTGCCAAATTTAACATTCTTCAAATTTTTCCCCCCGACCGGATCCAAGACTATCAAACTGCCCGAAACGCTTTGCGTATAGTGGCTTTAGGCATTGTATGTACTAGCTCTATCTATCAATCCATCACGTTTTGTATCTCACTTTGTATGTATGTACTTTACCTGAATAAATATTTTGTATTTGTATCATATATCCCTCAGGATCCTATTTCTTTGCTTAGCCTAGCACTATTTGCTGTATAATAAAACAAAACAGGATTGCTAATTTAGAACTGTTGACTAAGTCAAAGTACTGTATTAAATTAATTAATCCAATATACAACACAAAACAAATGTTAAATTTACCTCTAGTGTGACTGAAGCCTGTCTCTTCCTTGTTATTTTAGCAGTCTGTTTACGTATGATAGTTTCGCTACACTGTCAAGCCGATTTATTTTGTCTTTAGCGTTTAACCTTGCCAGCGGAGAATCCACAGTTTTATAACAAGTTACAATGTAACTTGTTATAAATAAACATTAACAAAACACTCATCTTGCTTACAGTGGATATTCATAGGAAACACCGATTCAAAATGGTGACAAAACCTGTGCGTGACTCAATGTACTCTTCACAGTACACATGTGAACTGGAGCAGTTTATTTTCTTGTTCAGGTGTTAGGTTAAACCCTACGATTGAATCTGGCGTCTCTATAGCGATGAGGGCGGTGAGTAGTGTGAATGTCGAGGGTAAGAAATACCAAACCTATTCCAGAGTTCGTTAAAAACGGTGATCACGTATATTTTTGCTCGTAGCAATTTTAGAATTAACACAGAAAGACGGAAATTGACTGTAGAGTTACATAAATATGTAAATTGTCGAATTCTTTGTTATTAGGGCTGCATAAATGGTTTACTGATAGCTAGATTCTTTGTGTTGATGGAAAACTAAAGCTGCATGATAACACAACTTGATATAAGATATGATGTCTACTTCTGCTACCATTAGATCCACAATTAGCCATATTCCGTAAAATTTAAAACATTCCACCTAATTTTTGTTTACTAAATTTGTGTTGGTACGTCTGGAGCGAGGAAAGCAGCTGGCCCACTAACGTGTAACAATTCCACTCGAAAGATACTTTAAGAATTTTGCTTTCTCTGTATCCTATATATATCGATTTTAAAGATTAAATAAAACCCACAATATCTTTGATAGAGTTTTAAGGTAGTAATTATAAGATTAGAGCTGAATTATGCAAAAAAAAAAGATATAGCAAACTGATCCTATACCAGTGCTTTTTCTTCAAAATTTCAAATCTTTTAAAGAAATACTGATGAAAACTGGCAAAGAAGTGATGTAACTGCATTTTGCTCTTTTCATTCGTTATATATTTTTTTAGTAATGCTCACATCACTGGAAGAGAGAAGAAACAGGGGAAACATGATTACCATATACCAAATACTATAGGGGAATAAATAGGGCAAACAAAGCACAGGCTAACTTAATATCCATATGAGACATAGACACAAATAATTCTTCAATGTCAAAATAGTGACCAAAAGAATTGTACTAAGTGAAATGGTGGAGGCAGAGTCCACACACACTGCCTTAAACGTTGATACAAAGCCTAATAGGCTCAGGAACCTAGGCAAGTCGATAAAGAGTTGAGAGGCGGGACCCAAGAACAGCAGCACATCCCCGCGCACTTACAACTTAGCGAATACAGAGTTACAAATAAGTGCTAGTTCGTTCCTTAAGGCAAAAATATATGTTTAATTGTCATTACAAAACAAATATGCCGAATCAGATTTGTTTACATCTAGGACTCCCAGGTTGGGCCAGATTCACGAAGGTACTTACGAATGTTTTTCTTCTTAGCTACGAATGCTTCCCTTCTTAGCGCCTTCGTGGCGGCTACGTCGGTATTCAAGTAGCTACACTAAGCGAAAAACCTTCGTAAGTTTGGTCCGGGATGTAAGTGTGGTGTCGACCACTCGTAGCTTTACGTAACTGGATATAACTCAATTTTCTCTACTACATAACACTTGGATCGATTTTAAGATTTCGGAACATAAACAAAAGATTATAGCAATTGAATCTCGTGAAGAGGAGTCCTTCGTGTTAGTTATATATGCATTCTCTGCTTGAAACTTTGAGTAAATATGTCTTTTATGATATTAGAATTAGTTTTATAATAGCAAGATATTATACCAGTAGTTATTAAGTAAAGAAACACTGGTGAACATGAAATATGAGAGAAGGTGATGAGCCCTGCCTGATGGGATCATTTACTATCACCAAATGCCCCTGTTCACCTAGTAGTAAGGGTGTGTCTTAGCTATACATACCCATTTCTAATTTATTTAGTTTGGTTTTATTTTGAAATTAAATCTGGGTGAGACATAAAATAAAAATATGCTGCACAAATGATGTTAGGTAAGAGAAGGGTAAAAATGTCAAAAACTTTATTCATTGAATACTTAAAGCTATAATTATGACTATATGGACTATTAAAAAGAAAGAGGGAAGTAAGGGTCCAAGACCTCTTGCTGTTATACAATTTGGGTGTGGAACAAGTAATTATCAAAAGAAGGCACCATGCTGGGAAGGCTATGTAGCAGTAAGGCAGTGAGGTGAGGCAGCTACTTATTTGAGAAATGCTTATTTTATTTACCTTATAAGCTGGGGCAACTTATTTGAGGAATACTCAGCTGATTCCTCTACATTTAGCACGGAACAAATTTGTGTCCAAGACCTCTTCCTGTTACACAATTTGGCTGTGTGTAACCAAACTAGAAGTGCTCTACAAATCAAGAGACCCAGAATGTGGAATGACCTCCCGAATCATGTACCTCTCAACCAGTTTTAGAGTAAAACCAAGTACTACCTAATTAACTCCATATAACCTACCTTACCCCCTAAATGTCAACCCATGTCTTGCTATTTTTTAAACAATGCTGTTGTTCACCAACGTGTACAATTGCTGATTTCTGCTATGTTACCCCCCTTTTTTTTATTCCTCCTTTCGACACAATTTATACCTAATTCCGATTACTATTAAGTTTTAGTCTAAGTGTTTTTTCCCCCACACCTTGCCCGAAATGTTATGAGTATTAGTGGCTTTAAGTATTGTATGCACTAGCTCTGTCTATAAATCCAACATTATGTTTGTAAATCAACTGTATGTACTTTTCCTGAATAAATTTATTTATTATTATTTATTTATTAATCAGTAAGTAAGTATTAAAAGAAGGCACCAAGCTGGGAAGGCTATGTAGCACCATTGTGTGTAACAATAAACCAATTTTTTTTAACAAATAATGCACCTGTATGGTAAAACAAATCCTGTCAGCTGTAAAACTATGATGCAGTTATTTAAATAAAAAAATATAATGAAAGAATATCACTGGTTTATTTTTATCCTATCTTTTGTACTGTACAGTATATCCAGGAAGTGAAAAATTGAGACATAATGCACAATTTAATGAATGATTCAGAATGATTAGCATGGATTAGCAGTTCAAAACACATATGACTATTACATATCACATGAGATCTTAATGATCCATGGTTAACATGATTTAATAAGGATAATACAGAACTGTATTTGTAATAATACAAACTATAATTTAAAATCTTTATTACTGATTTTTTTATTAAGAAGATTAGGTATACACAGCAATGTGCTGCTACCCTATTCTATATGGAATATTACACAGTGTAGATAAAAAACTAGCTATAAGTTTATCTAATACTTCCATCTCACAGGATGGTTAGACATACTGTACATGGAATCAATTTAGAAATACCAGCCTCAATACAAAAAATGAATCAACTCTGACTAAACAACTCTTCTCAATTTTCACAAGAGGTAAGCACTGAATCATGGAAACATTATATTATAATTACTCTTACCAGTTTCTACAAGACTCCTCTCAAACATTGTTTTTAAACATGTTTAGGTATACACAGCAATGTGCTGCTTCCCTATTCTGTATAAGGACCACACAGTGTAGATCAAAAACCAGCTACAAGCTCATCCAACATCCTCACCTCAGAGGATGGCCAGTCATACATGGAATTAGGAGAGAACTAAATACTTAATGCTGATCTATTAGCCTCCACTGGCAAAATCTGGGTACAGCACAAGAATATCTTCCAATATTCCTGAGTGTATAAAGTAATTACAGAGCTCAAAGTACCTCATACCATTTGGTATGAAGTCACTGATAACAGGACAATCACAGATATAGTGTTGGAGAGTATGTTCTCTCAAGTAGGACTGAAAACAGATGTTTTTCCACCAAGAGGGTTATAAACCCATGGAACTGCCTACCCGCTGAAGCCGTAAATGCCAAATTCCAGCTAAAAAATATCATTAAGACAATTGGCGGGCCCTTTAACAAGCCGCCGGCTTTCTGTCCTCGTTCGAGGCCACTAGATAGTTAGTGGCCTTGGGTAAATTCAGTAAATATATACAATAATTGTCAGCGTATCTTCCGAGCAACAAGGACAGCTACACAGTATCTCTTAGAATTACGTAGGTAAACAACAAATGTAACATATTTGTTTACTACAATGTCGGTGCTGCCTGTAGAAGTTGAAAAAACATAGTTTTACTTCGAAATATACTAATTTTATAAGAAAATTCGACGTAAATAGGAGGCAGTAGAGCTCCGATAAGCCAGCGCTAAATCTTCAATATGAAGAATGTTGCTGCTCTCTGATTGGCCAAACGAAACACAGTAGTGACCTCAATCGGCACGCAGGTGAATCAACAAATATCTTCCTAAGCGGACCTTGTTGAATTGCACCTAAGCATCTTCTTAGGGCACACTTAGGAACCTTCGTAGCAAACCCACTTACGAAGAAATACATGGAGCGTCATGAATCTAGGTGCCCGTGACAGCCGGACTAGGTAATATTGTTACCTGCTCGGACTAGGCAATATTGTTACTTGCTCAGACTAGGCAATATTGTTACCTGCTCGGACTAGGTAATATTGTTACCTGCTCGGACTAGGCAATTATTGTTACCTGCTCGGACTAGGTAATATTGTTACCTGCTCGGACTAGGTAATCTTGTTACCTGCTCGGACTAGGCAATATTGTTACCTGCTCGGACTAGGTAATATTGTTACCTGCTCGGACTAGGTAATATTGTTACCTGCTCGGACTAGGCAAATTGTTACCTGCTCGGACTAGGTAATATTGTTACCTGCTCGGACTAGGTAATATTGTTACCTGCTCGGACTAGGTAATATTGTTACCTGCTCGGACTAGGTAATATTGTTACCTGCTCGGACTAGGTAATATTGTTACCTGCTCGGACTAGGTAATATTGTTACCTGCTCGGACTAGGCACAATTATTAATTTAATTATTTGATTGAATCTTGATAATTTATCCTAAATTTGCTTGTTCATATTATTTTTCTTATCAATAAACAAACGAAAGTTGCATTAACAACTCGTAATTGAAAACTTTTATAATATCCGACGTAGTAGATTGTACTTATAATATATGAAACAATAAATCTAAATCTATAATTCAGATCAACTTTGAACTTATCATTGTAAATTTATCACTGCAAACTTATATATATATTACTTACCATATTTAGTGACATGTTTCAGCAAATGAGTTGATTGTGATTTACTGTTTAGTGATGTTAACTTAGTAAAAAATTCGTGTTGATAACTTTGTTTATCCTTGCGAGACATTCTAGAGGTTTGTCCAAGACGTTTGATTGTTTTGTTTACAAGCGCCTCCGTAGCTTTTGAGTGTTTTGTTTACAAGTGCCTCCGTAGCTTTGATTGTTTTGTTTACAAGTGCCTCCGTAGCTTTTGAGTGTTTTGTTTACAAGTGCCTCCGTAGCTTTTGATTGTTTTGTTTACAAGTGCCTCCGTAGCTTTGATTGTTTTGTTTACAAGTGCCTCCGTAGCTTTTTAGTGTTTTGTTTACAAGTGCCTCCGTAGCTTTTTAGTGTTTTGTTTACAAGTGCCTCCGTAGCTTTTGATTGTTTTGTTTACAAGTGCCTCCGTAGCTATGAGTGTTTTGTTTACAAGTGCGTCCGTAGCTTTGAGTGTTTTGTTTACAAGTGCGTCCGTAGCTATGAGTGTTTTGTTTACAAGTGCGTCCGTAGCTTTGAGTGTTTTGTTTACAAGTGCGTCCGTAGCTATGAGTGTTTTGTTTACAAGTGCGTCCGTAGCTTTGAGTGTTTTGTTTACAAGTGCGTCCGTAGCTTTTGAGTGTTTTGTTTACAAGTGTCTCCGTAGCATTTGAGTGTTTTGTTTACAAGTGCGTCCGTAGCTTTGAGTGTTTTGTTTACAAGTGACTCCGTAGCTTTTGAGTGTTTTGTTTACAAGTGTCTCCGTAGCATTTGAGTGTTTTGTTTACAAGTGCCTCCGTAGCATTTGAGTGTTTTGTTTACAAGTGTCTCCGTAGCCTTTGAGTGTTTTGTTTACAAGTGCCTCCGTAGCCTTTGAGTGTTTTGTTTACAAGTGCCTCCGTAGCCTTTGAGTGTTTTGTTTACAAGTGCCTCCGTAGCCTAGTGTTGACAGGAGAGTGAGACATCAATCAGCCTCTCTCTCTCTCTCTTAGTCAGTTTTCTATTCTCCACTTCACCGATTGTATTTCAAACGAAACTGATGAATGAGCATCTGATTTGCCTTTTCTGGCAAGAAACACTCATTCTTATCCTCGGTGGAGGGACAATTACAGGGGGAAAATGTCTTAAGAATGTTCACGACTCACTGCCACTTCGACCACTGAAACATTCAGACCGTCTTGCTCGTCACGTGTTCGAAGCCGTGAACGAATCTCCAGAATCTACATCAAAATCAAAGCTCAAAATGTTTATTCAGGTAAAAGTACATACATAGAAGATGAGTTATAAACATATTGTTGGATTTATGGATAGAGCTAGTACATACAATATGTAAAGCCACTAATACGCACAGCGTTTCGGGCAAACACATATATAGATGGGGGGGTTACATATATTACATAAGCTACATAATATGTCTGGTCTTATTAGCATTGTAATTTTTTTCGTCAATCCGTATGCCAAACACACTATTTGTAAATTATAAATAGGTGATTACGTTAGAATTTGTCCTTTACACACTGGTTCCCTCTCATCGTGTGTACGAACTCTCTAAATGCTTCACTCACTGCCAATACCAGACTCTAAAAAGCATCAAAATACCTAAACTAACATTTTCAAAGCCTAACTATACAAAACAAATTATAATATACATTAATATTATTATCTTATGCGTCTTAGGCTTGAATATAAGCAGTTTGTACGAGGCGCACCAGCCAAGGGTCCATTTATTCTTGCTTAATATCCTACTAGTTAGCTTAAACATAAATTTTTCGCTAACACCTCACGATGAAAATATATAAATGTTAAAATAAATATATAAATATTATGTTAGCTAGATATAATTGATATTTCAATTATTTCTTCAATGCCATGATAACGCGAGGATGGACAGCCAAGATACTTCTACAATATTTCCGCTATTAGCAATTTAGCTAACCAAGATAAACATTTTCTTAAATAAAGATAAAAAAAAAAAAATTCCCCCTAGTATGCTATTACTATGACTAGCATACTTTTTGATAGCCTAGTAATTTCAGTTCAAAATTTCGATAATACGAATCCAGCGAGTTAAAAACAATTACTACACATTGTCTAGTGTTGAGAATGTTCTATTCAGCACTACAACTTCCACACGTGTCAATATATTTTCTATCTGATAGTTGCTAACATTAAGAAAGTCTAGTTCGTTTGCCAATAACTAAGAAAAGCAGCACTGAAATACAAAGGTTATCTTGAGATGATTTCAGGGCTTAGGATTCCCGCGGCCCGGTCCTCGACCAGGCCTCCTTTTTGTTACACACCCCCAGGAAGCAGCCCGGAGCAGCTGACTAACTCCCAGGTACCTATTTACTGCTAGGTGAACAGGAGTATCAGGGTAAAAGAAACTCTGTCCATTTTGTTCCCGCTTCCACCGGGGATCGAACCCGGAACCTTAGGACATAGAGCGCTGTCCACTCAGCTGTCAAGACCCTAA
>WNGS01133076.1:0-11144 GCA_020271785.1 Procambarus virginalis
AGTGAACCTATACAACATACAACCAAGGCATCTTTCACTGGCTAAGCAGTGAAAGATGTGAATGCAAAAGTCTCTCTACCTGATATTATGCTGAAAAATCAGGAAAGTTGTGGTGGGAGTCTATCATCACACAAACACCACCATCAATTTTGCTATCGATTACCGTACATCCAAATATTTTATATCATTCTACATTATAGGGTCCAGTAGTACAGTGGCTATTTTCTCAAACTTCAAATTTTCTTCTTATGGAATGATAAACCTTTTTATTGCATTACAATTATTTGAATTTCGAATAGAGTCATAACTAACGAATTTTATCAAACCTAACCTAACGTGTGCTACTCATGGTTGCTGTCTTAGTACTAAGACCCTCACACCCAGTAAAGGTGACCGCAATTTTTGTCCAAGATGGCGTTTGTTTACAAATGACATCTCGCATCCACCTGGCTGAGGAAGTGGATACGAGCCACACGCTAGACCTAAAGACTACCTAGGATGATATATGCACCACTGATGAAATGAACTTAGCCGATACATGCAGTTGAAGGGCTAAAGAAACAATATTCACTAATCATACCCTGAAGTTATATAACAAAATTCCGACCATTAAATATGCTCAATGGCTCTTCCAAGATGCCAATTATTTATTCTGTTGTTGAACTCGTGTACAAAAATAGTTAAAAATGTGATTGGAGCAACAGTCAAGGATAATGGTCTAGGAGGGACCGAAGCATCATCACTTACTTTCTTTTCAGATGTGTGGCTGGGTGTCTAATATTTCAAGGAGTCGTATACAGTATTAATTTATCCCATGCTCAAATGGCTGAATTTCCCTGAGCAAAACTTTAAATTGGTCTATCATAGGATGAATATCTACCAGGAAAACTAGACTGTAAAAAGGATTTGACCATCATCTCTGCATTTCCCAGGAAATATAATTTTTAATTAATTTTTTTAAGTTTATTTTGCATTTTAATTGTTATAATTATTGTGAAGTATGAAGCCCCTGAAGTTTATTTTTCAAAGGTTTGATGTCATACAGCATAAGCAATTGTTGAAGGATTAAATTTGAGAACATGCTAAGTGTTGCACCTGATACATGAAGTGAGCCAGCTGAAGACAGTAATTCCAGTTGCGCACAACATGAGTCAACTGTGCAGTTGTTGGCTGCCCTGTTCCACCACTTGCAGGTACTACACTTCCAGATCCTGACATTCCTGAAAAGCAAACAAAAATATTTAAACATTTGATTCAGGACCAGAAAGAAATACCTGTACAAAAATCAAGCAATGCATGTATTTAAATGCTCTTTTTCTGGTTGACGCCTTAGAAACTTTTCCAGGACTTTAGTGATGTCTAATTCTCTCCTGAAAATGTCAACCTTTGTTCAGCTATATTTCTTATTTTTGCTGAAGAAAGATAAAAGTCGTTGGTCTGTGATATTAAGAAAGTGTTCTCTGATTGTGCATCCAGCACCTCCAACTCTTCACTGGATTTACTCAACACTTTTTCCTTACAAGTTTTATTGTGAGATTAGCTTTCATATTATGATTGTTGTGACAGCTTTTAATCATCTTGCATTTAAGTATATATATATATATATATTCTGTGATAATTCTATTGTTTTCATTTCACAGCATATTCTGAACTATTTGAGATGGTCTCAGTGTTTTAAGAGTTTTACTGTATATGATTACAGTACAGGATCTCTGCATACATTCTGTTTCGGATATCTTGCCTGCCTTGATAAGCGCAGTATTTCAGGGAAGATATCACTAGTGGTGAATCATTGGAGTGGTATCCCTTATTTTGAAGGTTCTCATAATCCACTCTCATTTGCCTAAAGGAGTAACCAAGTGAAATAGCTTGTAAGCTCCAGCAAATGTTTAATAGAAATATATTACACTTCCAAATACAGTACAGTTGATATGTTTTTCACCATATTGCATAAATCCGATATAATGCATAAATCATAAACCCCATTAAAAAACCTCCTTTCATGTCAAATTACCCTGTCTATCTGTTGCTTCAAATTCTACAACCATATCAGTCATATCTCTACCAATATTGAATTTCAGTCATACCAGTTACTCATCCTTGACAAGCATTTCACACAAATATCAATTCCATCTAATGCACTATGTTCCTCTTTTACATCCTTACCAGGACACAAAATACATTATCATCTCTTTCTTTTGCATTCTTTCATTTTGCTTTGTCTCAGACTCGCTACAATAAATTGACCTTCATAAACATATCCCAAAATTTAGTCCCTTTTTGTGCACTTTCCAGCATACTCTTATCACTATCATACAGCTCCACACTTAAAAAAAAAATTTTTTTAGAAGGGTGAAGTCGTTTTTAAAAAGAGCTCTCGAATAATGAAACAAGAAAAGACCAATATGTTAACTTGGTTAAAGCATATTGTGGCTTCTTATACGTTTAATACCAAACAAAACTACCATACTAATAATTTTATGTACCGTTATCACAATATTGTCCATGAATCCATTTTTATACATAATGGGATCAATAAAATCCAAAAGGTCTTATCTCACTCGTAACTCCAGGAAAAACAGCAATACTAGACACAGTGACAATAGACTAGTACCTTGATTGTGAGGAGATGACTGTGGAGGTTGAGTTGTGGGTGGAGTTGGGACTGCTGTAACAGTACTATTACTTGGGGCAGATGCTCCGCTGGTGTTGGCATTAGGAGTGGAGCCGGCAGATGAAGCACCCGAGGTTGAACTAGGATTGCCTAGATAAATTTCTGCAATTTTATTGTGCTGTTCACGCAGGAGTCTTGTGAGAGTCTGTGTCCATTCTGGTAAACAATAAGAATATTTTAATGCCATCCTAATTCCTAGAAATGTAGCACGTATACTGTACTTAATGTTTAACATTGTTCAAGGAGGCGTACAACATTCACAAGTATCTATACACATTTTACTCCAGCAAATTAATATTTTTGCTCCAACATTAATATAAGTAAAATGGATTTCTGAATGTCCCTTATATCCCAAATTTTATTCTGTTGTAAAGGTGTAATGATGATAATCATTTGATACTGATACTGTCTTATTAACCCTTAAAGTGAAATAGATTCAGACAAGGGCAGGAATTACCAAATTATGACATGACAATAATACCAGTACATTGATAAACTAATCACATAATAACCATTTAAAAATTATATATTTTTTATGGGCTAAAGTTAACTATTACATCCTTATAAATGTATTATAACCACATTTACATTATTTGTAAAAAAAAAATCAGGCAATAATAACTAAAACCAACACATGATAAATGCAATACTCAGGGATCAACATTATAGATTCAATAACTGCACTTCAAGGGTCAACTTTATCAACACAAAATAGAACATGAAACAATGGATAAATTGGGTAAGTTTAGATTCAGGAAAGGCCTGGGTAAATACTAGTTTGGAAATAGGGTTCAAAACTTACGAAACAAATGACATATAACATAACAAACATAGGGATCACTGCATTGTTTCAAGCATAGGTCAGACATATATGAATGCTTGGGAGGCTATAAATATGAGCTGCCCAGTATGGGCCATTAGTCCTTTATTTCTATGTTCTTCAGTGTACATATGATTATGAACTAGAGCATTAAGAGAGGCAAATGTACTAGGTAAAAATAGTTAGGTGGGCCTCAAAGAGCTAGATCTAACTCTTAGACACACTGATAGGTAAGAACTCATATTAAACATTGAACAAAATTGAATCAACAATGCAATATTCCTTTACTAAATCATTATTTACTAATTCATTAATTATGTAGCCATGACAAACTGCACCTTACCACCACCACCTAATGACCATTAGCAATGTGTCGTCATCACACACACACAAAACTAACTTGCCTTGTGCAATATCAGGTTGTTGGCGCTTCTTAATTTTAGATTCTGCAACCTTCGATTCATGGTATGCTGAAGTCATTTTTATAAACCAAGTTGCTCGTAGCATAGGCACAGAGTACTCACACAGTGTCAAGAACATGTCTTCTCTCTTGCTGAATATGGGAACCTGTCAAGATTCATGACAAATTATTTTAAAATAGTTAATACCTATAAAGATAAGTATTACAATAATGCAAAGATAAAATATAATACAGTACAGTATTGTATATTAGTGAATGAGGAAGGTGTAATAAATTTGTTAAATATATAATCAAGCCCTTAAAACCTATGCATACTGTACAGTAAATTTAGAGAAATAATAAAACTAAAGTACTATATAATATACAGTATGGCGGGTATATATATTATTATATGGTAAAATTCACATCCAAACTTTTCAACTTACTTTTTTGGCGAGGGATGTGAGAGCCTTTGAGCCAGCCAGATCTTTAAACCATGCCTCTATGGCTGTTTTGGATCTTGGTGTCACCAGCCAAAAGTTATCTTTAATGTTATTTGTTGCTTCTTCCTGGCTGTATCTGGAAGCTGGTTAGACTCTGCTTTCTTCTTCAAGATGGCATTAAAGTAATTGGCCACCTGAAAAACACAAGAAACCTATTATTTTTAACAATTATTTAATAAGAAAAAAATATAATGTATTAACTAAAAGAAATTTTACCCAAGTACAAATTCTGCATACATGATCCCAGACAAGGCTGATACAGTAGCACTTTTAACTCCTGACACTTTGTGGCAGAATCTTCCACTGTTTTTAATTTAAATAATGCAAATATTAAATATGTGACATCAGTGTTTTTATTTAATCCTTTGCTGTACATCAATCTTCATAATTCATACAATGTACATAACATGCACTACAATACAGGCAAATATACCGTTTTGGAGAGATCGGCCCCAGGAGGTAACGAATAGAATAAGTAACTCACTTTTCCAATTGTAAAAGCCCAAGCCTTCAGGAAAAAAATTACATTCATTACTGCATGGCACATTTCAATTAATTTCTTCCCTGAATGCTTATTTGTGATATTTCCATCTTACATTATTTTTAATAAAATATCTTGGTTGGGTTAATGTACAAATAATGTATATACAGTATACTGTATATTATACTGCATTCGTGAAACAAAATATATTACAGTACATATTGACCAGACCACACACTAGAAGGTGAAGGGACGTCGTCGTCCCTTCACCTTCTAGTGTGTGGTCTGGTCAACATACTTCAGCCACGTTATTGTGACTCATCGCCTGCTTACAGTACATATGTACAATATATGGCAGCCAATACCAGTACAGTATCGTAGGTAACTCCATCAAAATATGTTTATAATGTTAGTAAACATTACCAAATGAGAGTTATATTTGGTAGGTGAATAACCAAAGCCATGATTGTTTTCTTAATGTAAATACTGTGCTGTACGAGCTCATTTATCTGGACTATATGGGAAGAGACGTTTAGAAAGTATGAATAAGGTGCTAAACAAAAAACAAACAATATCACTGCATATTTTACAGGAAGGATCTATTATGAGTTTAATATTGGAATATAAACTGATACTTACTATATGACAAGCATAATACTGTATTTTTAAGTTATATTCTAATAGTGAAATTGGAAAAGGTATGAGTAAATGCAGAGTGCTGAGCAAGGTAAAACTTGAGAAAGTAAATGAATTTATGTGGAAATGGAACAAATGGGGGCTGGCTCAAAAATGTATTTCTCTGCATAAAGTGGTAGGAGTACAGGAAGGGGTTCATATTATGCTAGGGAATATGGTTTCCCATTACCTAAGGATGACAATATTCTTCAGCACTTATTCCTTATATTTCCTTCTGACAGAAGATTTTGTTATTGGAGGCCATGGCATTGTCAAGTTTAGCTAGTACAGGATAGTGATTAATAGTAAGAAGAGGCACTGAGGCCCCATAGAATGTTTGAATGGAAAGAACCCAGTTACTGGCTAAGTGAGGCCATAACAGAATGGCTTGAAGAATGCCTACAAGCTACCTCCATTATACAGCAGAGGAATAGGGTACAAAGGTTCATCAAACTGACATACCTTAGCGGGCGTGATCGAGGTATTTTGTGCGCTGCCATACTCATCCTGAATCTGTGGTCGGTGGGTGAACCCCTGCTTAACACTGACATCATCCAATTCATCCTGAAACAGAGTTAGATGACTTAAACAGTAAACAAATACTGCAGTTGAATCTTCAAACTCAGCCTACATTTAATTATTATTAATTATACTGTAATTACCTAAGTGTAATTACCTAAGTGTAGTTACAGGATGAGAGCTACGCTCGTGGTGTCCCGTCTTCCCAGCACTCTTTGTCATATAACGCTTTGAAACTACTGACGGTTTTGGCCTCCACCACCTTCTCACTTAACTTGTTCCAACCGTCTACCACTCTATTTGCGAAGGTGAATTTTCTTACGTTTCTTCGGCATCTGTGTTTAGCTAGTTTAAATCTATGACCTCTTGTTCTTGAAGTTCCAGGTCTCAGGAAATCTTCCCTGTCGATTTTATCAATTCCTGTTACTATTTTGTACGTAGTGATCATATCGCCTCTTTTTCTTCTATCTTCTAGTTTTTGCATATTTAATGCCTCTAACCTCTCCTCATAGCTCTTGTCCTTCATTTCTGGGAGCCACTTAGTGGCATGTCGTTGCACCTTTTCCAGTTTGTTGATGTGCTTCTTAAGATAAGGGCACCATACAACCGCTGCATATTCCAGCTTTGGTCTAATAAAAGTCGTGAACAATTTCTTTAGTATTTCTCCATCCATGTATTTAAAAGCAATTCTTAGGTTAGAAAGTGTAGCATAGGCTCCTCGCACAATGTTCTTGATGTGGTCCTCAGGTGACAGTTTTCTATCTAAAACCACCCCTAGATCCCTTTCTTTATCAGAATTCTTTAAAGATTTCTCACATAATTTATAGGTTGTGTGGGGTCTATGTTCACCAATTCCACATTCCATAACATGGCATTTATTCACATTAAATTCCATTTGCCAAGTGTTGCTCCAAATACTTATTTTGTCCAGGTCTTCTTGAAGGGCATGACAATCATCTAGGTTTCTTATCTTCCCTATTAACTTAGCATCATCAGCAAACATGTTCATGTAATTCTGTAATCCCTCTGGTAGATCGTTTATGTAGACAATGAACATTACCGGTGCAAGAACTGAACCCTGTGGTACTCCACTCGTGACATTCCTCCAATCCGATACCTTGCCTCTGATTACGGCCCTCATTTTTCTGTCAGTTAGGAAATTTTTCATCCATGTTAGTAGCTTACCCGTCACCCCTCCAATATGTTCCAGTTTCCAGAACAACCTCTTATGGGGAACTCTGTCGAAAGCCTTTTTTAGGTCCAGATAGATGCAGTCAACCCAACCATCTCTTTCCTGTAAAATCTCTGTTGCTCGATCATAAAAACTGAGTAAGTTCGTTACACAGGATCTTCCAGATCGAAAACCATACTGTCGGTCTGATATTATATCATTTCTCTCCAGGTGTTCTACCCATTTAGTTTTAATTATTTTTTCCAATATTTTGACTATACACTTGTCAATGATACAGGTCTATAATTAAGGGGGTCTTCCCTGTTTCCACTTTTGTAGATTGGAACTATGTTAGCCTTTTTCCACACATCAGCTACAACTCCTGTAAACAGGGATGCCTGAAAAATCAGCTGAAGTGGAATGCTGAGCTCAGGTGCACACACTCTCAGAACCCATGGTGAAACTCCATCTGGACCAACTGCCTTGTTCTTACTTAGCTCCTTGAGCATTTTTTCCACTTCGTCTCTAGTCACCTCTATGTGCTCTATGTTGTTCTCTGGAATTCTTATTGTGTCTGGTTCCCTAAAGATTTCATTTTGTACAAACACACTTTGGAACTTTTCGTTTAGTGTTTCACACATTTCCTTTTCATTTTCCGTGAATCTATTTCCCATTATCAACCTCTGAATATTATCCTTTACCTGCAATTTGTTGTTTATGAATTTGTAGAATAGACCTGGTTCTGTTTTACATTTGTCTGCAATCCCTTTTTCAAAATATCTTTTCTGTGGGGAGCCCCTACGGCTCCCTGGAGCTTATCGGGCTAATGTATGTTATGTTAGACCGGGACACTAGCTATGGAGTTCAGACCTACCAGGGACCAGCGCCAGAACCTGGCCCCTTCAGAGAGGTTTCAGGGAGCAATGGCCCTGGAAAACCCCATATGGTTGGGGGTTTTCCTTATCTGCCATCGACCGGGGTTAGGCACCCAGAAAGGTAGGCGTAACAAAACAAACCCCACATGGTAGAAAACTACAACAAACCGAACAGAGAGGTAGAAAAACTCCCTACAATCACAAGGAAAACAATCAAACAATCACTTTACTGCCGCGCCGGTTGTCCGCGCAGCCCTCCCCTCCCCGGGAGGGGGAGGGGGGGGCCCCGGACCTCACCGCGCCGGCTGCCGTCAGTTCGTAAGCTAGTGTCAACCGGGATACACGCTTCTCTGGCCTCAATTTCCTTGGCGGTGTTTGCCTCGTGTGGCGTTCTCTGCTGTTTTTGTGGTTTGCGGTGGCCAGGAGTATTTCATCAGTGCCGGGGCTGCATGAGTCTAGGGGTTCCCTTCCCTAGGCGCCCTGTGAGTACTGCCCTTGCGTGTCAGGGTTATCTTCTCTGGGGCGTTCGGGAACCGCTCCCGTAGGGGTTCTTGCTGCTCGGCATTTGCCTCGCCCTTGGGGCCAGCTGGGGCTTGGGGCCCTTGTTTGGCCTTGGGTAGGGAGTTGGTGTTGTGCTGGTTAGGGCGCCAAGGTGTTGCACTGCCTGCCACCTACGCGGCGGCCGGTTCCTGTTGCCTCTGGGGACGGTGTACTTTTGCGGGGTTTTTCTTTTGTTTTTATTTTCTTGCCTGGTGGGGGTCTGCATAGTGTGGCTATAGTTCCACTAGTAGTGTTTGGCAGCCCTCTGCTAGGCCCCCGTGCTTGTACACGTCCCGGGGGTTTTCAGTATTAATCTTTACCCTTGTTTTCGGGTTTCTTAACCGGTTAGCAACACCTTGCCCGGGCTTCCCGTAGTTGCTAACCTACGGGCCTGGAAACCCCTGTCTGGGCTCGGGAGACCATTGCATGTGTCTTCCGGGTACCAACCCGTCTTGTACGGGATCGTTGGTTGCTGTGCCTTTGTCTCTAGGTGACAGTCGCCATTTACCTCCGTCATGCTGCCTGTTGGGTCCCTGACACCTTGACCCGGAGTCTTGCGAGAGAGTTTCTCTGCTTGTTCTCCAGTACTCCTGATGTTATTGCTATTCAGAGTACAGGCGGCATCCGTGTTGCAAGCTAGGTTAGGTTGCTGCAACATGCTAGGTTGGTTTCCCACTCGGATGCCCCGAGGCCGCCCCGTTTTGGTTCGGTGCTGTTCGCCCTCCTCCCTCCCTGTTCCCGGTTCCGGACTGTCTGCGGGTTTCGGGGTCGGGGCGGGGTTTAGTTGGGGCAGAGGCTCGGGCGGTTTTCGGGGGCTGCCCCATTCGGGTTGGGGGACGGAGGTTTTAGAGCCTGTTCCTCCAGCCAAGGCTTCTGGGGCTTACCAGCGGCCCGTTTCTTGCTGCCTTTCCCATGGACTCTTTCTTTTCTTTAAGGGCGGAGGGCTTGGAGGACGGCTCTGCCCCGGGGCCTCTGTTGCTGGTTCCCGGGGCTGTGGGGGATGCCTGCTAGCAGTTCTGGGGCGGTTTGCCCCTGCCGGGGTTTTTCTGCTTTTGGGCGGAGTTTTTAGCCCATCCAGTCTGCTTGCTTCCCACTTTTGCTGGCGTGTTTTGTCTCTTAGCGTCCAGCACAGCCCCTGCTGGCGGCCATTTTCGTCTGCCTGTTTCCCGGCGTGGCCACCAGGGCGGCGTTGCGGTTTGTTTACATACGCCTGGGTGTGCGAGCGAGCGTCTGGGGTGAGTTTTCACCCTTTTTTCAGGGGGTTTTCTTCTCCTGTTGCCGTTTTTTTCTGCCCGTTATTGTTCCTTTGGGTGTTTATTTCCACCGGGCTTCTGGGCCCATGGGTTTGGGCTCAGTGTTTCTGGCTGTTAGGCTTGCTCCCAC
Source organism: Procambarus virginalis (assembly GCA_020271785.1). Taxonomy (NCBI): domain Eukaryota; kingdom Metazoa; phylum Arthropoda; class Malacostraca; order Decapoda; family Cambaridae; genus Procambarus; species Procambarus virginalis. Next base: position 10,042 of record WNGS01133076.1, read on the forward strand.
ACCTTGTCCCTCGGTTTTCGGTCTGTTCTGACTGTTGCCCAGAGGGTTCTGTAGGGGGGCTGCGCTTGCCTTTTGTGGTGTTCTCCGCCGGCAATTGTGGTGGTTTGGCTTCCCCCTGGTTCGATTCTGGGTTCCTTTGGGTTCTTTGGTTTCGTTCCAGAGGTTTCTTCCTCTTGGGCCCCCTTTTTGTGGGTTCAGGGGGCTTTGTTTCCTCATGTGACCTGGTTCTGCCTTCTGGGGTTCCGGGGTCTTCCTGGCTTGCAGACTGCTCTTTTTGGGTCTAGGCACATGTTGTGCTGGGCCTTTGGGGTTTTGCTGTCGAGGTGGGCCTTTTGATGCAGTTTAGTGCCTTCTTTGCCTAGCCGGTGTGGTGCTCTGCCCACTGGTCGGCAACTTGTACTTTACATTTACATTGTATGTACTCGCCTCGTTGTGCTTGCGGGGGTTGAGCTTTAGCTCTTTGGTCCCACCTCTCAACCGTCGTTCGACAGGTGTACAGGTTCCTGAGCCTGTTGGGCTCTATCATCCCTACACTATAACCTGTGTAGGGAGTCAGCCTCCGCCACATTGCTTCCTAATGCCTGGGTGTATGCTTGTGCATGTGTACGCTGTGTGTGTGTGTGCATGCATTTGTATACATGTCATATCTTGTTTGTGTATATGTATATGCATAATGTGTATGTGTACTTTTATTTATATTTTATTTTTTTTTTTCTCTGTTGGCGGGGTGCTGGGGGAGCAGCTTGCTCTATTGCCTCTCGCATGGTCCTGCTGTTGGGCGCTTTGCGTCGTCTTCCGCCTCTGGGGCATCGGTGACGGCTTCTCCCCCTTTGGGGGGTTCAGAGCTGGCGGGGGGGCTTCTTCCCCTGCGTTTCGTCGTGTCATCTTCGTGGGTACGTTGGACGTGGTCGGTCCGTCCCTTCCTTCTGGGGTCCGGCTTCTGTTGGGGCCGGGTGCCTGGATGGTGGCCCTGGACCTCCAGGTCACCTCTTGGCGCGTTCCTCCCAGGTTTTTCTGGGTCTGGGTTGGTGGTGGGGGGGCTTGGCTGGCTGTTTTTGTTGCCTGCCCTATTTGTGCTGAGCACTTTGAATTTTTGCATCTTT
>WNGS01133112.1:0-10828 GCA_020271785.1 Procambarus virginalis
TTGACAGAGGGAATAAGAAACATTATTTCTACCGATTTATAAGAATTTGAGAATGTCCCAATTCTTTATTTTCAATGTAGCATTATAAATCATGATATTAGAGAAAATACTTAATTTTTCCCTAATAAACGTATTGGAAGAATTTACAAAATTCTCTTTGTAATAAATTCTATGTGAGGCAAACCTTTAAACACCTCGAAAAGAGAATAAAATATCATAAAATACATCAGTATCATAAATACTCAATATCATAAATCCATCAATAACAAATCCATCATAAGGACACGTTAGACTCAAACTTATTCGCTATTTTAAGTTCCTGGTTGATGACCGGGCCGCGGGGACGATAAGCCCCGGAAGCACCTCAAGGTATCCTCAAGGTTCCTATAGTTTGTAAATAAAATCCGTACCTTGAAGTTAAATAATTTAATTTCTCTATGTCTCAAACCCCCAAAAAGGATATTGAATTAATATTTGCTTTTGTACAAGGTGGGAAAATGTTTAATTCTGGGTTAACAGTTTGTCATCATTAATTACAAACCCTTTTGTGATCTGACAGCCAATGATGGACCGATGGGGAACTGCTCCGTCTCTTGCGGCAGGGAATCATGACACGGTTTGCGTGTGGGAAACGAGACCTGCTACGGTATCCAGTTCAAGCAAGATAACAAATCTTGTAACACGTGGAACAAGACAACGTGTCCAAGTTAGTTCCATTGTGACTACCTTTCTACGTACGTTTGTTCACGAATTATACGTGTCTAAGTTCCACTGAGACACGTGTTCACGAACTATACATGTTTAAAACAAGTTCCATTGAGACCACGTGTTCACGAACTATACCTGTTTAAACAAGTTCCATTGAGACCACGTGTTCACGAACTAAACCTGTTTAAACAAGTTCCATTGAGACCACGTGTTCACGAACTAAACCTGTTTAAACAAGTTCCATTGAGATCACGTGTTCACGAACTAAACCTGTTTAAACAAGTTCCATTGAGATCACGTGTTCCTCACGTGGTCTCAAGGAAGTTTGTTCAGTCATAAGGATAGTTCAGCTCTCTGACCAGTGAGATAGCCTTAAGAATCACGTGATGACCAGCTAACCAGGCGCGCTATGAAGACACACATTAACTAGGTCTTTTGTGCCTAAACTTTGTCAGGTCATTCCATATGTAATGAGGAAATTATACTAGAAATTCAAAGTAAAGTTTATCTACTCTGTGAATTTCAGAGGAACTAAAAGCGTGTCATTATCTTAATACTTCTCTAATGGTAAATAACATTTTGTTTTTAGCAAATCACCTTTAAAAGTGTAAGTTAAATATAACATTCTGACAAAAATGTAAAGTTTAATTTTGATTGGTGTACACGTGTTTAGTTCAGTCACTTTTTTTAATTATTTGTGTAAGTTGTTATTTACATAGTTTTGGGTTAAGTATTGACAAGTGTAATTTTTGTTAGAGTATTGATTAAAGTAACTTCTAGATCTAACTCATCAGTATACAGTTTATAATTATATGTTACATATTATGATGTTATTATAACTTTTAGGTCTAATATTTACTCTAAATTTTAGTAAACAAACCCTAATACATATGTAAAACACATATTTGATTAGCATGAATTTGAGAATATGTGTAAATTAAGTTCTTTCACATAGTTTAGAACAAATATTCATCCCTAAGTATCAGTCAAGTTGATGCATTAACTCAAGTAGTAAATATATGATTTAAAATTATGTATTTGACTTTATTTCAAAAGTTTGAATTCTTTAAGAGTTTGCATCTGCTTTGCATCACCGTTTCCTGAGACTTATACACAGTTGCTCTCATTGCAGGTCCTTGCAACACCTGTAAGTGTCCAGACTACGGAATATGCAAAGATCTCTCGACTGAACCGACCCCAACGCTACCTGCGTCTGCACTATGGGATACCAGATGAGCAGCGATGGTCAATCTTGCATCCGTGAGCCCATTGCATTTTTAACGTTTGATATTTGCTGCTTTTCAGACTTAATTGTTTGGTTGTAACAAGACTTACGTTCTCTGAGGTTTTGTTCTCTAAAGTCTCCTTATTGATCTTCCCAGGCTTTGAAGATACATTGGATGTATCAGAAGACACATGTCTCTCAAGTTTGTTGTCCTTTACTTATGTAATATGTTTATAGTACTTATGTGCTATAAAATGACTTTATTCTTAGGCATTGCATGGTGTTTTGCCTATATTCTGCAGCAGATTTGAACCTGCGTTTAATTAAGAACTAAAATATTAGCTCAATAACACCTGATTTGAGGTTAATTATGAACAAAAATTAATAATATAAGCTAATATGAATTTGCGTTTATTTATAAACATAATTTCACAACAAAACTCCTGATTTGATCTATCGCTTAATTATGAACAAGATTAATGACCAATTAAACTCCTGATTTAATCTTGCATTTATTTATGAATAAAATGAATCACACACACAAATAATGATATGATTTGAGCTTGCGTATTACGCCTAATAATGGTAACTGCAAGCGCAGGTCCTCCTCCAACGAACACCCACACCTCGCCCAATACCAACGATGGCCCGGCCCAGAAGGTGGTGGCGGCGGTCATCTCCAAGTCAGCCTCCACCGTGATCGTCATCTGCGTCAGCATCTGCCTCTGCATCTTCTTCGTCCTGAGGATCTTCACACCTGACCGGATCATCCAGATGAACATGGAGATCGCCCTTCTCCTGGCTCACATTCTCCTCTTGTTCCCCGACTTCTCCACGCAGAATTCGGTGAGTCTAACGCTAGGAAGTAATGGCATGCCTTTGGCCCTTACGAAGTCTCTGTAGTCTTTCAAGTCGCTTGTGACTTGAGGCGATCTTGTCGCCAAACGTTATGTTAATCCAAGGATCTTCAGGTGTCTTACGGTAGTATTGAGAGCCAAGAGGGAATTATCACAACACGTTTCTCGAAGTCCCAAAGGCGGAGTTGAAGCCAGGCGTCCACTTCGAGTCGAGATCGCGGTTCCAGCGCGTCTCCTTTAATTCCTCTACTGTCGATGGCAGACCCGCGTTTGGCTGCCTGAATGTTGGTTATACCCACGTCTAAAACAGGTGTTTGATGGGGCATGGTCTGTGATCTAACACCTGTTATTCATGTCTTACAGGTGTGTTTCGGTCATGGGGCATTGGGAAGTATTATTGACCTCATGGGGCGTGTCAGTGCTGTGTGAGGTGTTATCCAACCAGATCAATATTAACGTTAGAGGCAGGCTTTCATGTACTTTTTCTTTTGATATGTTTCATCACCAAATAAATAATATATCTGGTGTTATTTTAGATTTAGTTTCCGGTACGTCTCTCTATGTGAGCAGACGATACGCTGATTTACTTTCAACCACCAAAACGCCTCGTGTGCGTTTTTCAGACCATTTGCACCGTGGTGTCCATCCTGGAACACTACTTCTTCACCGCCTGCTTCATGTTCATGTTCCTGGAGGCGCTGCACATGTACGCCTACGTGGCCTTCGTGGTCAAGAAGGACGGTATGTTCACCAGGGCCCAGAACACCATGGTCGGCTGGGGCGTCTCAGCCATCATCATCCTCTTCTGTGTCTGCTTTCAGTATTCCAATTACGGAGGAGTGTACGAGTGAGTGACCAATCTTTGATCTGCTAGTTTCTAACATTATGATCTCCTTGGGATTGATGGCTCGTATCTATTGTGTGTCAGGATCTCAGTGTAGAAGAAAATCATAATAGCTCAAGAGATAATAATATGAGAGAGAGAGAGAGAGAGAGAGAGAGAGAGAGAGAGAGAGAGAGAGAGAGAGAGAGAGAGAGAGAGAGTGAGAGAGAGAGAGAGGCCCCCCCCCCACACACTACATCATCCCTCAACCCTGGAGAACAACCCATAGCACTGTCTTACCCCGCAGGTGCTGGGTGATGATGGACACGGGACTCATATACGGAGAACTCATCCCAATCGTCGCTTTAGTCATCATAACCTTCACACTCATCGAGGCAGCAGGAGCGGCCGAATACAAGCCCCTGAAAGGTATAATGATCGTTTGTTCAAGCTGTTCACGTGATGAACACGATAGTGAACACGATTTGGCCAGTATGTTGCAATGTGCAACAAGATCTGAGTATTTGTTTAGTTTCAGTTAAAGCAATAACAGGTTTTGTTATGCTTTGTTCAGTTGCGTGAGGATGTTGCTCATATAAGGGCTTGTAACACATGCAGTCTGTAGCACATAGTGTTACAGTGTGAGGTACATAGTGTTACAGTGTGAGGTACATAGTGTTACAGTGTGAGGTACATAGTGTTACAGTGTGAGGTACACAGTGTTACAGTGTGAGGTACATAGTGTTACAGTGTGAGGTACATAGTGTTACAGTGTGAGGTACATAGTGTTACAGTGTGAGGTACACAGTGTTACAGTGTGAGGTACACAGTGTACAGTGTGAGGTACATAGTGTTACAGTGAGTAGCATATACAGTAGTACTGTCAAAACTGTCTGTTTTTTTTCGTTAAGATATGAAATGCTGACCAATCCACACACTAGAAAATGAAGGGACGACGACGTTTCGGTCCGTCCTGGACCATTTTCGACTTGACAATCTACAATCGACTTGAGAATGGTCCAGGACGGACCGAAACGTCGTCGTCCCTTCACTTTCTAGTGTGTGGATTGGTCAACATACTTCAGCCACGTTATTGTGACTCCTCGCTTGCAAGATATGAAATGTTTCATGTTTTTTTGAAGTAATTTGTCTGTATCTACGAATATTCGTGGATTGGAATGTTTTGAAACTCAAAACTTCCCAACCCTCAAAAATGCTAAAAAATATATACGATAATTAATTTCTCGTAACTCACACAGGCATAGATAAGGGCCAGCTGACTAGCGCCAAGTTCTCCCAGCGAACTAACCTCATCATTATGCCATTAGTCTTCTCTCACATGCTGATAGGCATGCTGTCTGTGTACGAGCAGAACCTGGCCCTCTACAGCATCTTCTCCTTGCTCAACAGCATCACCGGCGTCTGCGTTCTCTTTTTCCACTGCAGCAACAACCAGCAGGCAAGCCAGGGTGACGGGGGTGTGGGTGGGGATGGTCATAGGATATATATATATGCTGCATGTCGCAGTGCTCAGCACAGTCTGGTCCCACCTTAAAAAAAAATGTCCCGGGTTTCAGTTCCCACGACAAGCACAGAAGCGTTTGGGCAACGTTTCATTTCACCTGATGCATTTGTGCACCTAGCAGCAAAATGAATAACATGGGTAGGAATACAACTTTACTTTCGAAAATACAACTTTCGGGTGTTGTGTCGTGAGGATAATCAGTAGTTTGGCCCATTGATTGGGTCAAGGGAGCCCAAGGGGACCCCCATAAAACTAACCTCAGGCTTCCTGTCCCACCAACAGGAAATAATAACGTATCACTTCATTTACTAATCCCAATTTCAGATTCATTTTACCTAAAACTTCCTTTTAGAAATTTCTGAAAACAATTTAAGTGCCAATTATAAAATGATGTTATACTACAAAGTTCCAATTATAATGGGAAATCATTTTTCTTTGAATTGGCTCACTTTCGCTTTCACTTCAATAGTCTTCATTTTGTAGTATCAAAGATCAGTTAGAGTAATGGGTTTAGATCACTGTCTCTCTCCAGTACTGACGGGTACTGTCTCTCTCCAGTACTGACGGGTACTGTCTCTCTCCAGTACTGACGGATACTTTCCTCGCCAGGTGCGTCTCAAGCTGAAAGCCGTGATTGGCAAGATGTGTAAAGGCAGCGGAAACTAGTCATCAGTCACGGCCCTCAGAACACTGAAGAATCTCCCAACATAACGTGGATGCTGCAACACAACGCCTTCAAGATAACGTGGATGCTGCAACACTATTAACCCACCAAGATATCGAAGATGGTACAACACAACCCCGCAAGATAACCAGGATACCACAAAGATACGTATGAAGGCAGGGTATACAGAGGTAGTTTGACTGTAGAGTGTAAACAATGAAAAACTGTTTAGAGTAGACAGTATAGAGTCTGTCTACTCTCTGTCTACTCTCTGTCTCGGGTAGACGCGTGAGAAAGACGCCGACACTTCCACAGGAGTTGCTAAAAGAACTTGTCATCACAGAGCTTATTATAAACATCTTGCCAACCGCAACAGTCCCGACGATCTCTGACGCTCCAGATGACCGCAATGCTTTGTGGCCTAGTGGATACAATATGTAAGACTGAAACGTTGGTGTAACGTTGAATGAACGCCATCAAACGTCAATTCAGCGTTAAATCAACGTCAAATTAACGCTACACTAAAATACTTGGCCACTGAGAAGAGAATTCAACGCTTCTAAATATCAATAAAATTTTGTATTTAGGTGGATTAAAAGCCACTAGTTGTAAACTCCAGTTGTAAACTGGAGTTGTAAACTCCAGCTGTAAACACAATAGCACAAGAACTATCGTAGGAACTAAGTAAATATGAGAACTATAACCCTATGTATGCCCCTTCAGCTTTTTACAATAACCGATTTGCTTGCATAGGTTATACTTCATAATAATATAGCTTTTGTTGACAATTTTCGAAAATGATATTATCTCGTTCACTTGACCTTTCAGCTGATGAGAATAACAACAGAAGCAAAGAATGACTGGTGTTCCACACAATTTTGTTTAGTCAGGCGTAGATATAATACCATTTTCTTCAAATGATGTACCATAGTGGTTTTCTGTAGTTTAGTAAGGGGTGTCTACTGTATAATATTATCAATGAATTAAGAATCGAAGCAAAAATATTTTTTTGGAGCTGAGCATCACCTGCACGATATTAAAAGTATATTCTTGAGCTCTGAGCACGTATGGAAGGTAAGCACGGAATTTATCGTTTGTTTCTTGATTAATGAAATTGACTCCGCAAGTGCCTTAGGTGTGTCTTAGAGATGATAAAGTATCACATTTGGTGATAATCTTACGTTAAATAATCCTAATCAGGGACTAGATGAAGGGATAAAGTCTATGATAACGAGGCTGTTAATCCGTTATAAACGAGTCAATGTTATATTAAGACTTGTTAAGGAGATTTGCCTCATCATGGACTCTACCTCGCTATATAAACATATATTTTCAGTTGTGATTTTTGTAGAGTTAAGTGAAGTTAAGCACCGATGTCTCTGGCCCACACTGGATGGGTTGCCGTTCTATAGAGGGACCTTGACAAACCAATCAGGTTTCATGGACCGACAATGGTATAAGCCAGTGCATCATTATACCAGTATAATATATATATATATATATATATATATATATATATATATATATATATATATATATATATATGTATAATTTGAATGTATAAAACTATAATTATATATATTCATTTAATTTAACTTGCCAGTTTTTGTGATTCACACACACATACACACGTATATATATATATATATATATATATATATATATATATATATATATATATATATATATATATATATATATATATATATACCATTTATACAAATATAAAATACTGTTAATTTTAAGCATTATTAATTTATTTAAGGTATTACTTGTGATATTAAATGGTAAGTGGTGTTCAACATGTGTATTTGGCTGGATTACTGAATAACTGTTTTAACCACCTTATTGACCCGAGACGAGCATCGACAGTGGCCTAATGGCTGCATGTTCAACTGGAGAACGTGAACACACACACACGAACACTTGAGTGTTCAACGTTCATCAATAATTGTAACTTACGAAATATATCTTTAACAGCTCAATGGTGTTTCATTATCCGATTATTTATCGGTTATAACGACGTGTTGTTTTATGAATATAAATTCGTAATTTTTTTTTTTTCCTTGATAAACGACTTGAGGAATCATCTTAAATTTATAATAAAATATACTAAACTAATGTTCATACAATATTCGTGTAAATTAGACGCGTCCAAATGAGGTGATTATACTCAACCCGTTTTCTTGAATTGCCACAAGGTACAAAAATAAGGGGTACTAGCACACACGAACCCAAACCACCCACCTAACCTAACCAAATCTACGTATAGAAAACGGTGTTCCCAGGGGGTAGACATCAGGAACTGTCAATAACCTATCATTCAGATTATTCTCAGATTGTGATAGCATATTATTTTTATACCCCTATTTGATTGTAATTAAATCGTCTCAAATGTTTTTTCGAGTCTAAAAAAAAAGAAAGAATTAATTTTCATTTTTTTATATTGCTTATTATACCGTATACACTCCAAGCTGTATGTTAAGTGTTAAAGTGAGTTCGTATCTTTTACGTCTTGCACATGTCTCGTAGTTTGTAAGTTGGCAAGAGTTAAGAACAACGTAGCAGCGTCCTTCTTAATTCTTACGATCTTTATATACACGACAGCATGATAATTGTGTATATTTGTATATTTATACACACACTTTATTTATAATCTCCCTATCTTCCTATTTATGTATCTTCCTCTCATCTAATACATCCCATTCTTAAGGCATTCGACCAATACGTCAAAATTACAGCGTGCAAAGGGAAGGAGTTGTTAGTAAACACTAAAACACCGTAATATCGACGCTTTCCAGGCCGCAATAGTTTAGATAGGTTGCTATAGCTCAAAATATTTAAGAATAGGCAAAAACAGCTGCATTTGATTTTACGTAATGTCAAATACTTATAGAGACCAAGTGCGTCAATTCCGATAGTTGTCGGTAGATGGCGGGCCCGGGCCATTGTTTACATCGTTTGAGGTCCGGACTAACGACTTCAGTCAGCAATTATCCGCCACGAGAAGTGAGCAAGGTGCCCTTAGCTCCTCCTTTTCCATCTCTACGACGACACTACTCACCTTAGAGCGCCGCGCCACGACATCTAACAACGACTCGGCGTGAAGAACCACACTAACGAGGCTGCAACAAAGCGGGTAGCAACGATGTTGCATAGGATGAATTGGGGGAAAAATCATCGCCGCTGACAGCTGGCATAAGCCCGGCTTCGACTACATGCAGGTATGAATTGACTAGTTCATATATGTTATAAGCATTATAGGCGTTTATCAGAAGAGCGTACATTATAGACGATTTAAGAGGGGCACATTATAGGCGTTTATCAGAAGAGCATACATTATAGACGATTTAAGAGGGGCACATTATAGGCGTTTATCAGAAGAGCGTACATTATAGACGATTTAAGAGGGGCACATTATAGGCGTTTATCAGAAGAGCGTACATTATAGACGATTTAAGAGGGGCACATTATAGGCGTTTATCAGAAGAGCGTACATTATAGACGATTTAAGAGGGGGCACATTATAGGCGTTATCAGAAGAGCGTACATTATAGACGATTTAAGAGGGGCACATTATAGGCGTTTATCAGAAGAGCGTACATTATAGACGATTTAAGAGGGGCACATTATAGGCGTTTATCAGAAGAGCATACATTATAGACGATTAAGAGGGGCACATTATAGGCGTTTATCAGAAGAGCGTACATTATAGACGATTTAAGAGGGGCACATTATAGGCGTTTATCAGAAGAGCGTACATTATAGACGATTTAAGAGGGGCACATTATAAGCGTTTATCAGAAGAGCGTACATTATAGACGATTTAAGAGGGGCACATTATAGGCGTTTATCAGAAGAGCATACATTATAGACGATTTAAGAGGGGGCACATTATAGGCGTTTATCGGATGATATGACATTTTATTCCCCCGTACACAAAACGTATAATGCATATGCATTTTAAGTTAAGGAATTGTTTGTGTATTAATTAGTTAGACTGTAGTGACTCAATTCATCGCAAGGCCCTTTTCTTAATAGTTAACCCCTTGTTTCAAAGACTCGAATTTGTATGGTATTAATTAAATCTTGGCGCTTTTCCCCTGATAATTCCCTCCCTCCTAATACTTGCTATCAACAGACCAAGCACTTTAGAATGGTTTCTCGTCTTTAGCAATGGTCGAGGTGCTACGAGTTCTCAATTTTGATGGTTGGAATACATCAACTGGCGGATATCAGGAGAGATATCGTAAGCAGACATCGGTGCAAGATAGCAGGGAAGCGGTGAGTATAAACGGTGATCCAATCTTCCTAATACCGATTACCATACGGAATTCAAGATATCCAATTCTCTGTGCTGTGGGATCTAGATAACAAAGAGGCGAACCAGTAGGAGAAGAGAAAGAGGTAAGGACATTCTTAGTCGATGACTATTCTTAGGAAAGATGTGAAGAAAGGGGGGGGGGGTTGTTAAAGGGATGAACATGAAAGATTGAGAATGAATAACTGTGCCTTTCGAAATAAAATTCATTTTTTCGAAATAAACTTTCGAAATAACACACTCCTTTCCACTGAGGTGGGGGGGGGGGAGAGAGGAAGATAAGGGAAAATCAGGGTAAAGCACCAAGCCATTACGACTATATAGCACTGGGAAGGGGTCAGGATAAGGAGTTGGGATGGGGACGGGGGAAGGAATGGTGCCCCCTCCCACTTGGACGGTCGGGGATTGAACGCCGACCTGCATGGAAGCGAGACCGTCGCTCTACACCGTCGCACACACCAGATACATCACCATCACACACACCAGCATCACACCATCACACACCATCTTCTCATCTCCAGAGACATCTCAATTGTTTCCATTTTTTCACAAGCCTATCAAAATGGGCAACAGAGAAGTGAAGATGACTTAACCGAGACATACTTCGCTTGAATGCAAATACAATAAGCCGATTCGTATATTGACATTTTTTTTTTTTTTTTTTTTTTTTTTTTTTTTTTTTTTTTTTTGCACGAGGATTTTCTG
>WNGS01133116.1:0-11446 GCA_020271785.1 Procambarus virginalis
GAATAAACCGTAAAATTGCTATTAGATTATATTTACAAAATTACAATCTTCGCGCCGCGCTCCAGATGGGTTCAGGGGTATGAGAGGATAGGCGCCTATCAAGAGGATACAATGCTGTGAAGTACTAGTCACAAACGCGTCCTCTTGTGACCAAAAATTCAAAATTCAAATTCAATTTTTATTCAGGTAAAAGTACATACGATGAGTTACAAACATAATGTTGGATTTATAGAGCTAGTACATACAACATGCCGTCTCTCTCTCATAATCCGGATTTTACCTCCACCTTTGTTTATAAAACGGGCGAGGTAATCATTCTCCGCTTCTCTTGCATGTGACCGGGTCGCTCCAGGCACGCTCCGGGTCGGTTGAGCGTGCGAAGCCCAAGATTTGGGCCAGATTCATGAAAGCACTTACGCAAGCACTTACGAACGTGTACATCTTTCCTCAATTTTTGACAGCTTTGTTCCATTTATTAACAGTTTACAAGCATCAACACTTCCCATTCAACTGTTGTATTGTTATAAACAGCTTCCTGGTGATTGGGAGCTCATTTACTGTTTAATAATTGGAAACAAAGCCGCCAAAGATTAAGAAAAGATAAACAGGTTCGTAAGTGCTTGTGTAAGTGCTTTCGTGAATCTGGCCCCTGCTTCTTAATTAAGAGGTATATCTGGAGATTATTTCGGGGCTTACCGTCCCCGCGGCCCGGTCCTCGACCAGGCCTCCTTTTGTTACACCCCCCAGGAAGCAGCTGTAGTAGCTGTCTAACTCCCAGGTACCTATTTACTGCTAGGTAACAGGAGCATCAGGGTGAAAGAAACATTTTGCCCATTTGTCTCCACGTCCACCGGGGATCGAACCCGGAATCTCAGGACTACAAGCGCTGTCACCCAGCTGTCAGGCGCCCGGAGGTAGAGCTAACCTTAACATCATCCTTTTAACAGTCACCATCAGAGCACTACACGCCTGGCGAGGGCATGATGACGCCTGGCGAGGGCATGATGACGCTGGCGAGGGCATGATGACGCCTGACAAGACTATAGTGAGGCTTGGCGAGGGCATGATGACGCCTGGCGAGGGCATGATGACGCCTGTCGAGGGCATGATGACGCCTGGCGAGGGCATGATGACGCCTGGCGAGGGCATGATGACGCTGACAAGACTATAGTGAGCTTGGCGAGGGCATAATGATCTGCCTCATTATGACCCCCCCCCCCCAGTGCTCGAGCTATGGGACTAACTTGTCAAAGCGTCAACCAAATGCACACTTAATTAAAAACGTCGGAAACTTTCCAAACACAAGACAGTGTTTAATGTCAATTAACCACCTCCGTTATACTAACTTAAACTTAATGCAGTGTGCCCTCATGCAACCAGACACGACTATCAACATGACAACGGTCGCTGATATTCATCAACTAGGTGCCAAGTCATGAAGGAATGTCAGGGAATGACATTAAGGATGAAACTAAATCTTGCAACGAAGAGGAGGAATTAAACATTTGCACAGCACAGTGTTTACAACTGATTAGCAAAATAATTAGAGAGAGAGACCAATGGAGATGGAGTGACCACAACGCAGCAGCTGGAACATTGGGATCTGTGTATGGTACAATAGTTCATCCAAAATGCTAACCACATAGTTTGTTGAAAGGGGAACAGCACAAGAACAGAAGTGCACTTATACTGCAACATGGCCTGGATACCCATGTGCATGATAAATAGGCCTATGCGTTCCATGATATATATGTACTTCCGCCTACAGTTTAGACCTATTGTCTTATGTATGACCCTCTGTCCTGCGTGACAGTGAATACCAGCATTATCCTCACTTTAATAAGACTTAATCGAAATCCTCAGATTAGGCAAAATTGTAATTAATTTTGTCAATAAAGATGTTAATAATATAGGTTCCAGAAGAGAAAATGTAGCATTGAGGAGAAACGCCAAACAGACCACTTGAACGTTATCTAGCACAGTGCAGTGTTACAAACCACGCAAGATTTCCACTTACATTTAACTTCGCAAAAGTTATTAAACATATGGGACATAATTTAACCTTACTGAAGCTAACATACCAGCCACACATTGAATTGAATTGGTGTAGAATACAAATACTATAGGATGATTCATTCTATGAAACTATGAACAAAGGCGTCAATTATTTTCACCGCGAATTCCCTGGGGTCAGGTCCGGGTCACCACGTGGTCCAGCTTCCCATTCTCCCTTGTAACTAAACATTCTGGATAATTCTTACAATAAACCCAGTTTGTTACATACTCATCCACCACCTAAGTAAGACAAGTGAGCAGCACTTAGCAAGCACGTCCGAGGCTAAGCTTACATTAACTTGCAGGAAGTTTCATTTCTGAACAACTGATTAGGATAGCACATCTAGTGATAGCCGGGAAGCGATGGTCAACACCGATCTCGCCTATAGCAAGGACGAGACCATTAACAACACAAACATGGACATGCTGCTGTTCACCAAACATTACCCGCCATACACACACACACAATTATATAAAACTATGAAATGTGACACACAATACGGTTATAACTGACGAACAACTGCATCAGGATATCTTTTGACGTCTACAGTTGCACAACTCGCATACGCTCCAGTAGCCTCCAAATACAGGCTTGCCAAGATAAGGCTTCATTTGTTCCAACTTCCTGTAAGTCAGGTGTTCCAACCTGACTAACGGTGTTAGGGCTTTCGAGTCCTCAGGCTCTCATATGCTATGCAACCTGCTTCAGCTCCACGCTTGACGCAAGTACATATACGAATGCAAATACACATAAAATTACAACAAATGCATTTGTTACTGAAGAGAGCGATATCAAATTATAATAAGGTAAAAAACATGTGACACCGGATATTGTAAAACTAGATACTGTATAGTGATCGTTAAAAACTTTAACTAATCAAGACTGTAACTGGCTTAGCTAAATGAATTTGGGGGTTCCAGTTCCTAGACCCATTATGTGCCTCTGTAGCCTATTCTACTACCGCCCATGAAATGGGTACAGGATGCAAAATGAGTATGAGTATTCCCCCCCCTCCCCCACCCCCAACCACCCAAAGCAATATTATCACTATAAACTGTGTCAACTATTCGAACCAAGGCAGCCAGGGTTCCCCAATGGGTGTCGAGCACCGTAACCACTACACCAGCGATTGCCCATAAGTATTGGAAGGTTCTAAGGTGTGATAGAGTATTATAATGCTCAACATTGCCCGGGGGACAACTAGAGCTCTGCAAGAAACAGGTACACGCCGTGTCATCCCACCTTTCCAAGGCACTGATGAAATACATGTGACCAATTTGCACCACAAGTGCTGCTGGGTATTGGCAACATGCGGGTCTCACGACCATCCAATACTTCTAGGTAATCGCTGGTGGTGTAGTGGGTACGGTGCTCCACACCCAGTTGGGGAGATCCTGGCTGCCTGGAGTCGAATCCTTGCTGTCAGAGTTTATACTGACATTTTTATCTTGTGTATTTTCCTCCGACCCTATCTTCACCCCAACCCACCCAATCTATCTATCCATCTATCTGTCTATCTCTGTCTGTCTCTATCTCTGTGTCTATCTGTGTCTGTCTCCATCTGTGTCTGTCCATCTGTGTCTGTCTCCATCTGTGTCTGTCTCCATCTGTGTCTGTCTCCATCTGTGCCTGTCTCCATCTGTGCCTGTCTCCATCTGTGTCTGTCTCCATCTGTGTCTGTCTCCATCTGTGTCTGTCTCCATCTGTGTCTGTCTCCATCTGTGTCTGTCTCTATCTGTGTCTGTCTCTATCTGTGTCTGTCTCCATCTGTGTCTGTCTCCATCTGTGTCTGTCTCCATCTGTGTCTGTCTCCATCTGTGTCTGTCTCTATCTGTGTCTGTCTCTATCTGTGTCTGTCTCCATCTGTGTCTGTCTCCATCTGTGTCTGTCTCCATCTGTGTCTGTCTCCATCTGTGTCTGTCTCCATCTGTGTCCTGTCTCCATCTGTGTCTGTCTCCATCTGTGTCTGTCTCCATCTGTGTCTGTCTCTATCTGTTCTGTCTCTACTGTCTGTCTCTATCTGTGTCTGTCTCTATCTGTGTCTATCTCTATCTGTGTCTATCTCTATCTGTGTCTGTCTCTATCTGTGTCTATCTCTATCTATCTCTATCTCTGTCTATCTCTATCTCTGTCCATCTCTATCCCTGTCCATCCCTATCCCTGTCTATCTCTATCCCTGTCTATCTCTATCCCTGTCTATCTCATCCCTGTCTATCTCTATCCCTGTCTATCTCTATCCCTGTCTATCTCTATCCCTGTCTATCTCTATCCCTGTCTATCTCTATCCCTGTCTATCTCTATCCCTGTCTATCTCTATCCCTGTCTATCTCTATCCCTGTCTATCTCTATCCCTGTCTATCTCTATCCCTGTCTATCTCTATCCCTGTCTATCTTTATTGGCTTGCGTTTTAGGAGTTGGATTGGGCTAGGAGCCAATTTTCCCCAAAGTTCCTCCCAATAAAAAATCAAAATAGCCTAAGATGCGAGACGTGATAAAAGTAGTAGTAATATGAACATGATGTGATATGCTCCTGCGGGAAGAGTAAGAGTGTATGGGAGCTGTTACATCTATGGAAAAGGTGAAAGGTGAAGATATCAATCAATGAAGAAGCTGAAATGTGGGCAAGCTGTACTGTAGGTGCTTATTAGGCATCTGCAGAAATTATGAAATGTTATGCACATTAAGGAACGGAGTGGGTGTGTGTCGAGTTTGCCAAAAAGGTGAGGAATAGTGGTGATGTGCCAAAGGACTGGACGGCAGTTTCTGTACACATGTCTAGAAACGAAGAACGTACAGAGTGTAGAAATTATAGCACTATCAGTTTGCTAAATTTAGTGGTCAAAGTGTTTGACACGATCGAAGCCTGAGGCGAACGGGTAAATATTAGAAATTAAACTTAAAGCACATAGTGGGTTCCCATGATGCAAGATACAGTGAACAGCGGATATCGCACTGAGACAGCTTACAGAGAAGGCACGTGACAAAGGTGTAGAACTGTGCACGACATTTACGGACTCGGGGAAAGCACAGGCCAAACACACCATGTTTGAAGAGCGGTGAGGATGCATGGAATTGGAAGTACGTTGTTGAATGTTGTGAAGAGTTTCTATGCACGCAGCGGTGCAGGTGTAATGAGTGCATTGGTGTAATGAATGACTGGGTTATTCATTAATGCCCGTGTATGTCAGTGATGGGTGGAGACATCCTGGTTAGTCAATATATACGGGGAGGAGGCCACGGTAAGAATGTTAAGCCATATATGAGTAACTGAAGAATGCCAATATTTTGTTTGTCGAATCCCGGGCAGCACAGAAATGGTTGGACACATTTCCTTTCACCTAATGCCTCTGTTCACCCAGCAGTAAGTAGGTACTCAGGAGTTAGCTTGTTGTGGGGGGGGGGGGGTTGCATCCTGGGCGAGGTCAGTAGATTCGACCCCGGGGGGGGGGGGGGCCTTGATACAAGCCTAATGTGTATGAGTACAATCTGGTTTCCTGTCCCTCGACACAATGAATTATTATTAATTATTATATACCTCCACTGTCTTCCTCCCTGGGCGATGACCGGGCCGTGGGGACGTTAAGCCCCGAAACCCACACACGATAATCTCCCTATTTGGTCAAGAGGAAACGATGGCTTGCGGTTGTGTTGCAAGAGGTGGGTAGAGCAACAGACCCTCCCCAGGATGCAATCCCCTACAACAGTTGCCCTAACTTCCGAATACCTATTCACTGCTAGATGAATAGAAGCCTTAGGTGAAGGGAAACATACCCAACCATTCCTGTCCGCCCGGGGTTTCCCGACTGAGAGTCGAGAACGAACCGAGCTGCACTAGCAAGACCGATAAATATACCTGCTTGATGGGGTTCAGGGAGTCCTTCTACTCCCCAAGCCCGGCCTCTGACTTGTGAGAGTATGGTCCACTAGGCTGTTGCTCGGAGCGGCCCGCAGGCCCACATACCCACCACAGCCAGGCTGGTCCGGAACTTCTTTTAGAAAACAGTCTAGTTTTGACTGAGTCTAGTTTGTTTCTAGAAACAGTCTAGTTTTGACTGAATCTAGTTTGTTTCTAGAAAACAGTCTAGTTTGGCTACCCACGTAGCCAGTCGAAGCAGTTTATCAAGAGTTCATATGTGGGGGACGTAGAGATAAACTGGTATATCTTATCAACCTCCTAAAACACAC
Organism: Procambarus virginalis; assembly: GCA_020271785.1. NCBI lineage: Eukaryota > Metazoa > Arthropoda > Malacostraca > Decapoda > Cambaridae > Procambarus > Procambarus virginalis. The sequence goes on from WNGS01133116.1 coordinate 6,243, forward strand.
ACCCACACCCCCCCCCCCCACAACACACACCACGTTACAGGGACACCACGAGCGTAGCTCTCATCCTGTACTACACTTAGGTAACTACACACACACACACACACACTTCCACAACAGTTCCAGGTTAGTGTAATCATCAGCGTTACAACTACTAGTGTGAATCACTATTCACATTCGACGCTGTACACTCTGGTGAAGCCGGTGACTCCCGAAATGGGAATGTCAACCAACAGGATGGTGACCTGGTGACGTCAGTGCAAGGCGTCTCTAAAGAAGCAACCTGTATAAACATGTACAAGTGTTCCGAGTCAATGTAATGTGGTATAAAGTCAAGTTAACGCCCAGACATCAACACTGAATAAATAAAAATATATGGTTACACAAATGACCACAAAAAAAAGGACAACACTTTTCAACATCAATGGTAAAGGACGGGAACTATCAGGAGAGAGCGCTAAGCCACTACCACTAAAATAGCACTTGATAATGATAAGGATTTCAGGATACAGCCAAACCGAAATACAGTTTGGGTAAGACACAGTGTTTCATAAGTTGGCAGCCTTCAGGTACCTTCAAGATGTCTTCTCTAAGTTGTCTTAAGCAAAAGTCAAAGCAAAGTTTGAAAAGAATACTAGCCATTTTCTATACTTTGGAGGCATAAGCAATCAGATAACACTACCCGAGATTTTTTTTTTAAACTGTAGTGTTATCCATAATGCACCTATCTAGGTGTTTACCCCAGTGTCCTTTGCCATCACCTCAAAACAAATGAGAAATTAAATCAAATATATCCCCTTAAACTTTCCAATCAATAAATAACCATGATTCTAGAAAAAACAGCTACCATATGAAGACAAGACTTTTCCTACATGAAAACTGTGCTGACCTGGGTTATACATAGAAGTATAATTTAATATATCAGTATATTAATACTCATTCTGCCTATTTTTGCAGTATCAATACAGTATCTGTCAACTTTCAGTCAAAACTTAGATTCTACTACTTTACCCACTCTCAGGGTTACATGAGCAAACGAATCAGTTATAAGGGAAATTAGATTTAAATCCTCTTTGGAATGAACAATCTCTGTTTACTAGTGCAATTTGAGTATCTGGTGGAAATAGGAATGACTTGTTTAGGAAAAGAATCAGAGGGTCAGCATACCAAAAGAAAAATTATGAGGCAATAAGAGAATTTCAGTTGTAAGTACCATGGAACACAGAATTAATAAGAAAGACCACGCATGACATGGATTTCCTCACCAAGAAATGTTGAGAAATTAGAAGATTGTTTCAGTCAAACTGAGCACAATGAAAATATTAAACCATGATTTAACCAAGTGTGTAAGAATGCAAAACACATCGCAGAAATGCATGGAGAATACATGCATGGAATGGCACACCAGCAGGCATGGAATGAAATAAAAAGAATGAATAAGAAAAAGAGAGAAAATAGAATGAAGGGTGAAGAATCAATTAGGAAATGCTATAGTAAATAAAGCAAAGACCCAACCCATGCTGTTTCCCAACTACATCAGGTGGAAAACAATAAAATAACAGGTTATGAAATTCAAGATAGAGAACACATTTACAGAAACTGACAGGGAAGTATGTGAGGAACTCTAAAAGATTCTGAGAATGGGATGATGATAAACCAAGCATCACTGGAAGACTTTCAGATTACCAGAGATGAAGGAGGCACCTGGACATGACTAAACCTGTTGGACCAGATGGTATCTCACCATAGATACTGAGAGAGGCTGCCAAGCACTGTGCTAGTCAATTTCTATGATACTTAATGTATAACTAGACATTTGGCAGTCTCCGTGGTGTAGTGGTAAGACACTCGCCTGGCGTTCCGCAATCGCTATGTCATGGGTTCGTATCCTGGCCGGGGAGTATTTACTGGGCGCAATTCCTTAACTGTAGCCTCTGTTTAACGCAACAGTAAAATGTGTACTTGGATGAAAAAACGATTCTTCGCGGCGGGGATCGTATTCCAGGGACCTGCCCGAAACGCTACGCGTACTAGTGGCTGTACAAGAATGTAACAACTCTTGTATATATCTCAAAAAAAAAAAAAAAAAAATTGGAAACAGGTGAACTATCAGAAAGTAAGAGGAGGGCAGTGCATAAGAAGCTACAGACAGGAGGCACTAAATTACAGTCTAAGGTCTATTACATATATATACTCCCATGCAAGACTATGGAAAAAGTTGTAAAAATAAGTTGGTAAAACATCTAGAGAAAAGAGCATTCATAACATCACCAGCATGGGTTTAGGGATGGCAATGTCTGCCTCATAGACCTGACAATTGTATGGCAGGGTGATTGGGATCAGATAAGACAGAGAAGGGTAGGCATAATGCATTTTTTGAAATGTTATAAAGCCTTCAACACAGTACCCCATGAAGCTAGTGCACAATTTGGAGAAATGGCAGGAGTTACAGGAAAAGTGTTTCCGTGGTTAAGAGGGTGAGTAAACAACAGAAGCCAGGGAGTACAGTAAGAGGAGATGCTTCAATGAGTTAAGATGTTACCACCAGTGTAACATCTCTGGGGAGTCCATTAAACTGCAGAGAAGTCCATAAACATGGTTTCATTCAGAAGATATGCCAGAAACTGTTGTGTTATGATTATTATTAAATTTATTGAGTTACACATTTAGTCTAATTGTTTACATAACCTGAGATCACAAAAAGAATGTTGTGTTAGCAAGTTCTCTAACAAAAAGATTAAGTACTGATATTAGAATCAGCGTAAAGTATGTCTTTTTATAGTACTGTATCAGAGTACTGTACTGTATATGTCTTTTTATAGTATCGAGTACTGTATAGATCTTTTTATAGTATCAGAGTACTGTATAGGCTTTTTTATAGCATCAGAGTACCGTATAGGTCTTTTTGTAGCATCAGAGTACCGTATAGGTCTTTTTATAGTATCAGAGTACTGTATAGGTCTTTTTATAGTATCAGAGTACTGTATAGGTCTTTTTATAGTATCAGAGTACTGTATATCTGGAGCATACGTTGGAGAGGGTTTCAGGAGTTCATCTACGCCACGAGCCCGGCCTGAGGCCAGGCTCAACTTGTGATAACTTGGTCCAACAGGCTGTTCTTGGAGCGGTCAGCAGGCCCACATATCCATTACAGCCTGGTTGGCCTGGCACTTCTTGCAAGAACCTGTCCAAGTGCCTCTTGAATACATCCACTCTCATTCTGCCAATATATCTAATGCTTGCTGGGAGGGTGTTGAACAGCTGTGGACCCCTGATGTTCAGACAGACCTGATTGTGCCTATAGCACCTCTACTCCTCATTCGTTCTATTCTGGAGTACAGGGTTTAGGCATCAGAGTATAGGTCTTTTTATAGTATCAAGAGTATCAAGTATCAAATAATAATAATTCGTATCCTGGCTGGGAAGGATTTACTGGGCGCAAATCCTTAACTGTAGCCTCTGATTAACTCAACAGTAAAATGAGTACTTGGTTGTAAAAACGATTCTTCGCGGCGGGGATCGTATTCCAGGGACCTGCCCGAAATGCTACGCGTACTAGTGGCTGTACAAGAATGTAACAACTCTTGTACAGTATATATCTCAAAAAAAAAATGGAATATCAATACATATCAAAAATATTGGTATCAATACATTTCATGTTGTAAGAACATTCTTTACCATGAAATTACCAAGTTGGAATCTTAGCACTCTCAAAAACATTAGAGACGTGTTATGTTAATGTGACAGTCTGTAGTCTTTTTACCGTTACTTTACTGTCTCCCTTGTGAAGTGGAGCAATGTTCAAAAATTTTTAGTGTCTACAAGATGTAGCCAGGCATTTTGTACTTCTTTATAACCAATGAATTCCAAGAATCTGGCACTGGGTTGAGAATAAAGACATAGCCTATGGCCTATATCCTTTTCAACATGTGTGGAGGCTTGTTTGCAACATCAACACGACTTTCAGCGAGGGTTAAAATCATGAAAATGTTCTCAGGATTTCTACTTTCAGTGTCTATATCACAGTGTTAAATGTGGATTAATATTGGCCTTTCTGAATTTTGTTCATTTTTCTATTGGCAAGTATACTGTATATACTTCTTCCTGTATGGGAACTATACTTACCAGGTTTTTATATTGTTTCTTTGCATATACTGTATAAAGCATACCGGTGTAATGTGATGAGCATGTGCAGAATTTATGGTTATCTTATCTTGAGGTTATCTTGAGATGATTTCGTGGCTTTTTTAGAGTCCCCGCGGCCCGGTCCTCGACCAGGCCTCCACCCCCAGGAAGCAGCCTGTGACAGCTGACTAACACCCAGGTACCTATTTTACTGCTAGGTAACAGGGGCATAGGGTGAAAGAAACTCTGCCCATTGTTTCTCACCGGCGCCTGGGATCGAACCCAGGACCGCAGGATCACAAGTCCCGCGTGCTGTCCATTTGGCCGACCGGCTCCCTTTTGTGCTGTTAAATGGTACCTAAAATTGTGTGTGGTAACATTGCATGTGTATGGGTTAATGGTATAATGTGTGTGCAGTCTGATATTAATGAGGTGTATGCCAGGGTTGTGTGATGTCACATTGGTTATTCAGTACAGTACAGTATATACAAGAATGGGTCATGAGGGAGGGTCAAGGTAGAATGTCAGAGATATAAGCCTAAGTGTATAGGCCTAATATGAGTATATATAGCATTTAATATTGAGTCATGAAAGTTATATAGTTCATCAGTAAATTTAAAAAGCTACATAAACTACTTTAAAATTTGATTGAGGAGCACGAGAGAAGACAATTAAACAGTAAACATGGACAAAAATAAAGTTGTGTTGAAGAGAAAGAGAAATTCTGTATGAAATAAATTTGAATGGTATTGGAGTGGCCTGCAGGCCCACATACACTACAGCCTGGTTGGTCTTGCAAGAACTGTCCAGTGCCTCTTGAATACATTCATTTTCTCGAAGTGTTGGAAGTGATCAGTTTAAATACTTCACATGTGTGATTTAAAAAAAAAATGAATATTGTATTTTATTTCATTTTAATAATTTATTTACAAGTACTGTACAATGGGTAATTTCTAGAACAGCAGAATAGCTGTGTTGATGATGGAGTAGTATGAATATGAAAAATCTGTTAGAACCGTAGAAATTAACAATTTAAGAAGTATGATTGTAGTCAGCTTACCAAGATTATTGGACATGTAAAA
>WNGS01133127.1:0-10748 GCA_020271785.1 Procambarus virginalis
TTAATGTTCTGTTGCTGCTTGCACCCCTTTAGGTTTGCTGCTTGCATGCTGTTGCACCCCTTTAATGTTCTGTTGCTGCTTGCACCCCTTTAATGTTCTGTTGCTGCTTGCACCCCTTTAATGTTCTGTTTGCTTGCTCCTGCATATCCTGTTTTTGTAAACCTTGTAAAGCTTTGTAAAGCTTTTTAATCAAATACAAAATTGTGTCTAATGAAGTATGGGATAAAATTGCCAGTCTGCAGCCAGTAAAGAAAGTCATTGATGTTTTAAGTGGAACAAAACATACTTTTGTTAATGTTTTTGAAATTTTTGTATGAATTAAAAGCAAAGTTTATCTATGTTATCGCAATATTATCTGTAAATGTAATATATAGTTACTAAGATAATAACCAAAATATGTCATTGGCTGAGATTGCAGTCAACTCAAGGATGTGAGCCATCTTGGTGCCTTGTTCTCGTCTCACATTCAGGGATCCTGGGTTTGATTCCAAAGTGAGATACAAATGGTTGGGCATGTATTCTTTTACCTAATGCCTCTGTTCACCTAACAGTAAATAAGTACCTGTAAGTTAGGTAACTGTTGTGTGGGTTGCATCTTAGGGAGGGTCAGTGGTTCAACCTTGGGGGGGACCTCGGTATACAGGCTTCCTGTCCCCGATAACACAAATTGGTTATCGGCCGTCTCGGTGCTGGGTGTTGGCCATGCTTGCATCACCAGTTTTTAAGAGAGATTCGCCAGTTGTAATACAGTATAAGGTCAGGTGCTGTGAAGGCAAATTTTTTTCAACAGTCCTCGGGGATCATAAGCCAGTGTTGCATCACCTAACACTGGAGTCATGTCGTGTGTTGGCTTGCTTGCTGCTCTTGTCTTGTGAAGGTGTGTGTAGCTCATTCTCCTTGTGAAAATAGATATATACAATATTTTAAATGTTTATTACATTTCCTTCAGTAATAAGAATAACTTTCCCATTACTTATTTCCATCTTTAGCCATTTTTGTTGCAAACATGATATAATATTACCTTCTTCAAATTACTTTTATTAAATTATTTACTTGAGTAGGTTGTTTAGATTCATTGAATAATTCCTCCGACACTGTAACAATGTCATTGATGAAACTTGCTACACTTGTGTAGTACTCACCTAGTTGTACTCACCTAGTTGTGTTTGCGGGGGTTGAGCTCTGGCTCTTTGGTCCCGCCTCTCAACTGGTGTACAGGTTCCTGAGCCTATTGGGCTCTATCATATCTACACTTGAAACTGTGTATGGAGTCAGCCTCCACCACATCACATAGTGTGTGATTGAAGATGAAAGAAAGACCCAATACATTTGGTTTCATATTACACTTACTAATGTATTGCATTTTTAGTTCACCTTCAGTGTCATTGATTCATAATAATGTTTGTTACTGCAGAAAACATGGCAGAAGGTGAAGGAGCTGATGATCTTCAGACACTCATTCGTGCAGATGATCTGGAGTGCATCACAGAGGAGCTTGGCGTATTCCACAACCCTCCGTCCCTCCTACAAGAAGTGCCTCCTGTGTGGCACCTTCCTCTACAGTGCACGGCCCTTGTGGTGATCACGGCGGCCCTCGTCATCCTCTTGCCGGTCTATCTTGAGGTACACTTTTCGATTTTTTTACCTTTGTATATGGTATAGTTACATTATTGAACTTCTGGAGAAGACATTAAATATATGCTTACTTGCAGTACAAGAGAATATGTATTAGGCCATTTACTCACCTTGTACCTCATTCACTTATCTTTATATATTCACTAAGCTTGAATATATAAGCTATATTCACACATTCACTCTCATCATAACCAGAAAGGAAACTGCAGAAGGCCTTGATCCCATACCATCCAATTTTGATTTATTTATTCCTAATATTTATGTTGGCTAATCATCTTGTGTATGATATGATTTTTGTCCTTCTAAATGCATGCACCAGCCATGTACGAGTATCACATGTTCTCTACCCATTATGAATAAAGATGTTTATGTATGTGTTGGATTTTACAACATCTAGCCTACTATAGTGTAGGCACTATAGTAGGCTAGGTGTAGGAGCGTCCTCCCCAACTTCACAGTCCGGAGGTCGAGACCAACTCGGCATCACCTTCTTTTCTATTTTTCAGGCGTCTTTATGTACTGGAATCTTAGCAAACACATGGAAAAAGGGCCAACACAGTTCCCATTTACAAAAATGTCAGCAGAGAAGACTTGTAATTATATACTTGTGTTATTGACAAACACAGTATGGGTTTTTGACCAGGAAGATTCTGTGTAGCAAATCAACTTAGTTTCTATGATAGAGCCACAGAGATTTTACAGGAGAGAGATGGTTGGGTTGACTGCATATATCTGGACCGTAAAAGGCTTTCGACAGAGTCCCACGTAAGAGGTTGTTCTGGAAACTGGAACATACTGGAGACGTGACAGGGAGCCTTCTGACATGAATAGAAGAACTTTCTAACAGAAAATTGAGGGCAGTAATCAGAGGCAATGTATCTAAATAAAGAAGTGTTACTAGTGGAGTCCCACAGGGTTCAGTTCTTGCACCAGTGATGTTCATTGTGTGCATTAAATGATCTTCCAGAAGAAATACAGACTTATATGAATATGTTTGCTGATAATGTTTAGATACTCGGCAAGATAAGAAACTGAAACATTTCCCATGTCCATAATGACCTGGACAAAATAAGTGTTTGGAGCAACATTTGGTAAATGGAATTGAATGCGAATAAAGGCCACATTATGGAATGTGGAATAGGAGAAAATAAGCTGCACATAACCTACAAATTATGTGAAAAGCCCTCAAAAAAATTCAGATAAAAAAAAAGAGATTGTGAAAAAAGGCCTATGCTGTGCTTTCCAGTTTCAGAATTGCTTATAAATACAGTACATAATACAGTACAATTTTTGACATAGATTTTGACATTGAGTATTTTGACAGATTTGAAAATACTAAAGGAACTGTTCATGACTTTTGTGAAACCAAAGTTGGAATATGCAGCAGTTGTATGGTCCCTGTATCTTTAGAAACACATCAACAAACTGGAAAAGGTGCAAAAACATGCAACAAAATGGCTTCCCGAACTGAAAGAGAAAAGTTATGAGGAGAGGTTAGAGACACTTAAATATGCCAAAACTAGAAGATGGAAGAAAAAGAGGCAATATGATCACTACATTCAAAATAATAATGGGTCAATTCTTTATCAACAAAATTGATAAAGAAGAAATCTTGAGACCTGGAACTTCAAGAACAAGAGGTCATATGTTCAAGCTAAGGAAACAAAGCTGCTGAAAAAAAGGAGAAAGTCCATTTTTGCAAACAGAGTGGTAGACTGTTGGAACTAGCTCAGTGAGAAGGTGGTGGAGGCAAAATCCGTCAGTAGTTTCAAAGCGTTACATGACAAAGAGTACTGGGAAGACGGGACACCACGAGCGTAGCTCTCATCCTGTAACTATATATAGGTAATTACACACACACATGCAGTTCCATTTTTCTCCTCTTACCCCCATGCTTTTCCTTGTAAACCCTCACATATCCCTCCCCGAGGGATATATACACTGAGAGGTGTATACTCTAAACTAACACTAGGGATCAAACCAGCATCCTGGGTAATCCCAGAGGTGCGCCTTAACCCATGGACCACGATATGCTGAAGATTATATAACTGCGCTCTGCCCGGGGTCAGGAGGCACCGTGCCGGTAGCCAATGCTAATTTTACATATAGCCCACACGCACTCTGGTGTAGGTAATGGAGTTCTCCCAAGTTCCATTCACCTGGGCTGTAGAAGTCTTGAACCATGTACCCACACATGAGGCCAAAGCTCCATCGATTTTATTCTCCCAGGTTATATAATGTTTAGCATATCATGGTCCATGGGTTAAGGCACTCATCTGGGGTTACCCAGAATGCTGGGTCAATCCCAGTACTGCTCCAGAGATACAAAGATTCTGTCATTGGTGTGTGACAGTATTGTGATGTGGTTGTGTAACTCCAGAGGGCTTATTTGGTGTTCTCTCCTTGTCCCCAGTTCTCTTCCTCCTTCACCATTTTTCTCACCCACATTCTCTGTACAGTACTTCATCTAATCAGTCTTATCTCCAATTTTATATCTATCTTTATCTCCATCTTTATCTCTGTCTTTATCTCTGCAACAATGTTGTCCTCAGGAACTCATTTCTTACAGTAATTCTTACCTCCTGAAATGATAGTACTGTACTTACAGCAACTATTTGGTCAAAAGTACAACACATAGTGATGGAACTCTACAAAGTTGATGTTTTGTATTATTGAATTTGGCCAATGGGACACTTATTTAACTGCAACATAAATATAGAACCTAACCTCTCCTAGCAAGCCTACACCCAATACATTGGTACTTTCAATCAAATAGTTACTATGACTGCATTGATATCAGGAGGATGGGCTCCCTCATGTAGGGGTCCATCCTGTAAGGGTCTGTCCTGTATGAGTTCTTCCAGTTTGAGTCTTTCTTGTAGGGGCTCTGCCTGTAGGGGGGCTCTCCTGTAGGGCTCTCTCCTGTAGGGGCTCTCTCCTGTAGGGCTCTCTCTCCTGTAGGGCTCTCTCCTGTAGGGGCTCTCTCCTGTAGGGGCTCTCTCCTGTAGGGCTCTCTCCTGTAGGGGCTCTCTCCTGTAGGGGCTCTCTCCTGTAGGGGCTCTCTCCTGTAGGGGCTCTCTCCTGTAGGGGCTCTCTCCTGTAGGGGCTCTCTCCTGTAGGGGCTCTCTCTCCTGTAGGGGCTCTCTCTCCTGTAGGGGCTCTCTCCTGTAGGGGCTCTCTCCTGTAGGGGCTCTCCTGTAGGGGCTCCTATAGGGGCTCTCTCCTGTAGGGGCTCTCTCCTGTAGGGGCTCTCTCTCCTGTAGGGGCTCTCTCTCCTGTAGGGGGGCTCTCTCCTGTAGGGGCTCTCTCCTGTAGGGGCTCTCTCCTGTAGGGGCTCTCTCTCCTGTAGGGGCTCTCTCCTGTAGGGGGCTCTCCTGTAGGGGCTCTCTCCTGTAGGGGCTCTCTCCTGTAGGGGCTCTCTCTCCTGTAGGGGCTCTTTCTCCTGTAGGGGCTCTCTCCTGCAGGGGCTCTCTCCTGTAGGGGCTCTCTCCTGTAGGGGCTCTCTCCTGTAGGGGCTCTCTCCTGTAGGGGCTCTCTCCTGTAGGGGCTCTCCTGTAGGGGCTCTCTCCTGTAGGGGCTCTCTCCTGTAGGGGCTCTCTCCTGTAGGGGCTCTCCTGTAGGGGCTCTCTCCTGTAGGGGCTCTCTCCTGTAGGGGCTCTCTCCTGTAGGGGCTCTCTCTCCTGTAGGGGGCTCTCTCCTGTAGGGGCTCTCTCCTGTAGGGGCTCTCTCCCTGTAGGGGCTCTCTCTCCTGTAGGGGCTCTCTCCTGTAGGGGGCTCTCTCCTGTAGGGGCTCTCTCCTGTAGGGGCTCTCTCCTGTAGGGGCTCTCTCTCCTGTAGGGGCTCTTTCTCCTGTAGGGGGGCTCTCTCCTGTAGGGGCTCTCTCCTGTAGGGGCTCTCTCCTGTAGGGGCTCTCTCCTGTAGGGGCTCTCTCCTGTAGGGGCTCTCTCCTGTAGGGGCTCTCCTGTAGGGGCTCTCTCCTGTAGGGGCTCTCTCCTGTAGGGGCTCTCTCCTGTAGGGGCTCTCTCCTGTAGGGGCTCTCCTGTAGGGGCTCTCCTGTAGGGGCTCTCTCCTGTAGGGGCTCTCTCCTGTAGGGGCTCTCTCCCTGTAGGGGGCTCTCTCCTGTAGGGGCTCTCCTGTAGGGGCTCTCTCCTGTAGGGCTCTCTCCTGTAGGGCTCTCTCCTGTAGGGGCTCTCTCCTGTAGGGGCTCTCTCCTGTAGGGGCTCTCTCCTGTAGGGGCTCTCTCCTGTAGGGGTCCCTCCTGTACAAGTCCTTCCAGTTTGAGTCTTTCCTGTAGGGGGTTCCTCCAGTAGGTGGTCCCTCATGTAGTGGTCCCTGCCGGGTGAGTTACGAAGGGATAGTTTAGGTGTTGGAGTGAAGAGTGATGTATGGGAGTGGGGGGGGGGGGCAGGGAGTGTTAACCAGAGCAATGATGCCAAATCGTTATACATGTTTTCAGTCAGTCAACGTTGCCGGAGATGCATATTCGGCCCTCATCTTCATATCCATCTTCACTGCGCTTCCCATTGTGCTCTTCGTGCAGCTCCACTACAGCTACTTCTGCCAGATATCACGACTGGGGCCGACATCGCCCTCGGTCATCCTCAAGACGGGAATGTTTCACGGGATGGCCGTCCTAATGATTGTCTATGCACTGGACAGGAAGCGGGTTGTATGCCACGCGCAGGAGCCTCTCATGGGACTCCTGGTCATGTACATGATAATCATTTACTTCTTCTACAAAGGTCCAGGTAAGAGCTCTGCGTTACATAGGTTCATTGAGGAGACATCTGCTGTGTTTTCCTTTGACTGTATTTACGTTCGCTGTAATGTTTACAAGAGTTTATAATATTTTCTTGCCCGAAATGCTGTGCGTATTTGTAACTCATTCTGTACGTATGTACTTTTACCAGAATAAACATTATTATTATTATTAGACACATTTTGGGGCTCAAAAGCTGCTGTTGGCTGTCATGTTTATTATTATTTCTAATAAGACACAGAATGGCTTTTAAATATCTACCATTGATGTTCCTTAATTTCACGATGCAGCAGTTGTTTTGGGGTGGGGGGGGGGGGGGTGATGATTGTGATAATGATGATTAATGTATGCTTCCTTATCTGTCCGTCCACTTATTGCCTGTAATTGTGTTTTATGAATCATATTTATAAATTATGTACGGCAGTGTAATTAGCTAACGCAAGCAACTTACATTTGCCAAAAAAATGCTATTAAATAGTGAAATGTAAATATTGGTGTCATTTTTATATAAGCACACTATTAGCAAGACTATTAACTATAATAATAACCACTATTGCCTATAATAATAATGACTATTACTTATATTAATAATGACTGTTAACTATAATAATATAGAACTATGTTTCAGTAATGCTATATAGAGCTATATTTAAGTAATATTATATAGAACTATATTACAGTATACTAATGACTAATGACAATAATTGAGAAAAGTCTTATGATAATGGAGAAAATTATTGTGTCAGTGTACATAATTGGAGCAAACAAAACCCTTGACTTTGTATTCCCAGAGCTGAGTTCACCGAAAATGTTCTCGCTGTGTGGTGTTCTCGGCGGGTTGTTCTTAGCCATGGACTTCCAGCTGAACAATCTATACCTGTGTCATGGACATACCCGCCTTGGCCCAGAGGACGACGGGGGCTCGTGGAGCTCTCAGGCCCACGCTCTCTGGACTATTGTTTACGCGGCTGCCCTGTTTCTCTTCACGCTCTCATGGCTCCTGCTGGAGAAGGAGGTGCTGACGAAGAAGGTGTGCAAGAGCTCTTCGGGGCTTGCTTTTGCTATTAATCTTAAATGATATTAGTCTTTGATGCTATTATTCTTAGATGCTATTAGACTTAGATGCTGTTATTCTTAGATGATAGTAGTCTTAGATGCTAATAGTCTTAGATGCTGGTAGTCTTAGATGCTATTAGTCTTGTAAGTCAACACTTTAATGTTCCGACTCGTCACAAAGTACCCGATCGTAAATGCTCAGGGCATCTCAAGGTCCCACTCAACAAGGCCTAAGATGTTTATGCTCTTTCTACATTTTCTCAGCTAGTTTTTGGGCTATCACTATAAATTTGTTGCCAAAATGTTCGCAAACAAATTGCTACAGTATAGAAGCAAAGTAAAATGTTCTGATAAATGATTATGCGTGACTTGAAAAAAATGTTTATGGACATTTTAATATTCCTCCTATATTTCTGAACATTCCTCTTTTATTAATCAAAAAAGGAACTTACAGGCTACTAGTCATACAGGCTACTATATCCATATGAGGCCCTCCAAGTGTATATCCATATGAGGCCCTCCAAGTGTATATCCATATGAGGCCCTCCAAGTGTATATCCATATGAGGCCCTCCAAGTGTATATCCATATGAGGCCCTCCAAGTGTATATCCATATGAGGCCCTCCAAGTGTATATCCATATGAGGCCCTCCAAGTGTATATCCATATGAGGCCCTCCAAGTGTATATCCATATGAGGTTCTCCAAGTGTATATCCATATGAGGTTCTCCAAGTGTATATCCATATGAGGTTCTCCAAGTGTATATCCATATGAGGTTCTCCAAGTGTATATCCATATGAGGCCCTCCAAGTGTATATCCATATGAGGTTCTCCAAGTGTATATCCATATGAGGTTCTCCAAGTGTATATCCATATGAGGTTCTCCAAGTGTATATCCATATGAGGCCCTCCAAGTGTATATCCATATGAGGTTCTCCAAGTGTATATCCATATGAGGCCCTCCAAGTGTTTATCCATATGAGGCCCTCCAAGTGTATATCCATTTTAGTTCCTCCAGGGATATAGGTATTTTTAGGTCCTTCTGGGTATATGTACTTTAGGTCCTCAAGGGTATATATACTTTAGGTACTTCAGGGTATTCCTATTTTAGGCCCTCCAAAGTTCAGTGATACCTTGGCACTTGAATGGTCCCAAAATTAAAAAAATTTGGCAATCAAACACTTTTATTTGAGGAAATAGCGCTCAGTTGTCGACCGTTTGCTCGACTCTCGACAGTACAAACACATGTCACTTGCATTTGAGTGGGTTAATTAAATGTCAAAGAATACTTTCAGAGGAAAAAACTGACATGATGACTGTGATTCATACGTCGGGCTGAGAGCAGCCGCATCAACACTCTGGTTGACCAGTCCAGCAACCAGGAGGCCTGGTCGAGGACCGGGCCGCGAGGACGCTATGCCCCGAAATCATCGCAAGGTCATCATCATCGTGAGATTCAATCTGCATCCCTGGACTCTTCATGCCTTTTAGCTCATCATATTCAGTGGGTTCATTCCCATCATATAGATTCAAATCTTTCATATAAATACATCAATGTTCTTGTAATTGCAGTGTGTACAAAAATGTGTGTTTACGATTCTCTGTTTGCAACGTCTAGTTTACGTGTGGATGATGGTGACTCCATGAGCAGCAATTTCTCAGTTTTCAATGGATGGTTTACACACATGACAAAGGTGACTCCACGGGCAGCAACTCAGAGTCATGCTGACTGCTATTACTGTAAAGACTCTCTGACACAGTCATCAGAATTTGATACGAAGTGTCATCTCTTAATACAGTACGAGGAATCATAGAATATTAATACTGTACAGTAAATGTGTCTGTAGTCTCCTGTTTATTGTGTGTGTCCATAATAGTTTCACAGAACCTTTAGTGATTTTCTTAACTAGGTTTTTTCCTTCTAGCTTCTTTGAGAATCTTATTCTGATTTAAAATTTATTTGAGGAAGTTTGCTCTGAACTTATTCTAAAGCACAATATGCTCTTCTGGTGTTTTTCTTTAGGATGTGAAGGTGGCAGAAGATCGCTACAGAAATGTAAGCAATAACGATGCTTCTCCGAGCCCTTGTACTGCTACTCCTTAATAATGCAGTAACTTGCTCTTTATTTGCAATGGTTGGGACCAGAGGCTTTGCATTATTATGCAGCTTGCATTACTTCCAATGTGCATACTGTATTTGCGGGGCAAGATACAGCCCGAACATTTACGGCGTGCATTACATTATTAAGCGTGTGCTTTCCTTAAAGTTTGAGATTATTATATTGTGATTTAAGCTTTGAAGCTAGTACTTGAATGGTTTGGTTGTTCAGTGCCATATTGTTCTTAATGTCCAGGTCCCCATTTACTGGTGAGTGCACAGACACAGCTGGAGTGATGGGCAATGATTGTATTTTCATTAAACTTCATTTCAGGGATGGTTTCTTCTCTGACTTCTTCGATTTTACAGATAAAATGCTTGAATTGCAATGCCAAATCTATCAAAAGATATAATAAAGCTACATGAATATGTATTTGAATGAGCAAATATTTGTAAAAAATAGTTAGACAAAAAAAGATGGCATTGATATGAATCCCTTGTGATGGCAACCAGCTAAAACTGTTGGACCCAACACCACCTCATTGTAGGTGATCTCGTTGCACAGATGGACTGGAAGCAGTCTCCATGGCATAGTGGTAAAGCACTCGCCAGGTGCTTCGCAAACGCTTTGGCCTGGGTTCATATCCTGGCCAGGGAGGATTGACAGGGTGCCAGTCCTTAACTGTAGCCTCTGTTCACCCAGCAGTGAATAGGTACCTGGTTCTTAAACGATTTGACGGGTCGTATTCTGAGGAAAAAATTTGGATTAAAGACCTGTCTGAAACGCTATGCGTGCTAGTGGCTTTACAAGAATGTAAGAGCTCTTGTATATATAAATAAATAAATAAATAAATAAGATAATAAAATAAATACAAATTGTAAAGTGTGAAAGCGTACGTATCGGTGCTTGCCTGTCAGTGGCTACGGGAAATGAATTTTTCCTCTTTGGGCCCCACATGTTTGCTGTTGCACTTGGTGCTTTTCAACTTTTACATTCTAGTTCCGATGCATTCTTGGAACATTGAAGGCAGCATTTTACTTGCTGACCTCCCATACTGTATATAAATATTTTCTTACTTCTCTTTAACTCATTTATATTTTTAATTTGCACTCAGGCGCTCTTGTCCTGTTATCCCTCATTTGCTTTTAAAAGACTGACCCTCTGTGCCTTGCATATTGCCCTCAGTATTCTGAACATTG
>WNGS01133129.1:2500-15237 GCA_020271785.1 Procambarus virginalis
ATAAAAATAGCATTAAAAACTGATTCATCCTTCAATTTTATTGACGTTCTTATATTATGTGATCAAGGTATTCATCAGTTTCTTATTACAATGTAGGTAGGTAGACATAGAATTTAAAGCATATTAAATAAGAAGCTCTGTATATACATCAGAAATGTCAGAGAAACTGTTAAGCAAAGATTTCTTATGATATGCCTGACAACTGTTACAGGTGTGTGTTTACAGTTCTCTTGTAAAGATTGTAGTCAATTATAGTTAGGATAAACAACTAAACACTTTGGCCAGCCAAATAAATGTCATAACTGAAGCATGTCAGAAGACCAGTCCCAGGAGACCAGTCCCAGGAGACCAGTCCCATGAGACCAGTCCCATGAGACCAGTCCCATGAGACCAGTCCCATGAGACCAGTCCCATGAGACCAATCCCAGGAGACCAGTCCCAGGAGACCAGTCCCATGAGACCAGTCCCAGGAGTCCAGTCCCATGAGACCAGTCCCAGGAGACCAGTCCCAGGAGACCAGTCCCATGAGACCAGTCCCATGAGACCAGTCCCATGAGACCAGTCCCATGAGACCAGTCCCATGAGACCAGTCCCATGAGACCAGTCCCATGAGACCAGTCCCAGGAGACCAGTCCCAGGAGACCAGTCCCATGAGACCAGTCCCATGAGACCAGTCCCATGAGACCAGTCCCATGAGACCAGTCCCATGAGACCAGTCCCATGAGACCAGTCCCAGGAGACCAGTCCCATGAGACCAGTCCCAGGAGACCAGTTCCAGGAGACCAGTCCCATGAGACTAGTCCCAGGAGACCAGTCCCATGAGACTAGTCCCAGGAGACCAGTCCCAGGAGTCCAGTCCCATCCCGCCAAACACACACCGAAACTACGACGTCGCTACAACGTTCGAACAAGTTTTAACACCTCCTAACCAGTTATAACAACCAATATAGCAAGTTACCAGTCCCATGAGACCAGTCCCATGAGACCAGTCCCATGAGACCAGTCCCATGAGACCAGTCCCAGGAGACAGTCTCATGAGACCAGTCCCATGAAACCAGTCCCATGAGACCAGTCCCAGGAGACCAGTCCCATGAGACCAGTCCCATGAGACCAGTCCCATGAGACCAGTCCCATGAGACCAGTCCCATGAGACCAGTCCCATGAGACCAGTCCCATGAGACCAGTCCCATGAGACCAGTCCCAGGAGACCAGTCCCATGAGACCAGTCCCATGAGACCAGTCCCATGAGACCAGTCCCATGAGACCAGTCCCATGAGACCAGTCCCAGGAGACCAGTCCCATGAGACCAGTCCCATGAGACCAGTCCCATGAGACCAGTCCCATGAGACCAGTCCCATGAGACCAGTCCCAGGAAGGAAGTCTTCTTATCTCCCACAGAGTCGTGAACCCGTCGTCCATCAACCACTAAAATGAAAGTGTTAATGGTTGTCTTCCTGACGGCTGTAGTGATGCTGGCATTTGCCCAACGCCACGGTGAATATGGAGGTCACAGTGGTGAACATGGAGGTCACAATGGTGAAGATGGAGGTCACAATGGTGAAGATGGAGGTCACAGTGGTGAACATGGAGGTCACAGTGGTGAACACCAAGATAACTTGTGCCTTTGTATGTATTAATTGTTATGATGTTATTTGTACTAACAGCTGCTGCATTAGTCGTAACAGCAGCAGCAATCGTAAAGACAGTGTTAATTACTGTTTTATTAGCTGTACTAACGAGCAGTTGAAGTAGTAATAACAGCAGCAGCATTGGTAGTGGAAATGTTAATGATTGATGTAAATATGTTAATAATAATGTTATTAATAATGGTAATGATGTTGTAATTATGTTAGCTGTACTAACAAGAACAGCATTAGTAGCAGTTGTGAAGTTACCTGTACCAACAGTAGTGATAACAGCAGTAGCACCGGTTGTGTAAATGTTAATTGCTGTGGCGTTTGCTGCACTAACACAAAATTTAGTCTCATTATCAACAGCAACGGTAAGGAAAGTAGGTCTTGTTGTCTTAATAGCAATAAGAGTTAATATTTAGAAAATATAATTATGGTTGAGAGGGAGAGTTTCGAAACTCCTTAAAACTAAACGAAGATCTAAAGCCACACTTGGCACGTTATTAGAACCTATGATATTCCCCGTTGAGCTTCATTACAATTTACCTTCAGGATTACTAATCTTTATAACGAGACCTGTGTATTCAGTCAGAGAAAAGAGAGAGCAAGAATTTGGATCTATATAAATAAGATCATGAGGATGTCAGGAAACTGATCGTTGGATATACCAACAATGAAATGAAATAAAAAGAGATATAATCCGAGGTTTTAAAGGAATGTGAGGACGAACTCTGATATCCACTCAGGGTTAGTTACAAAATATTGATCTACGAGGCGAAACTTGTATATCCATGGAAAATTTGGAAAATATAATCCGACATTAGGGCAGCCCTGTTGTGAATAGTAAGCCTTATTGTTGCAAATGTAGTTGTCAGCATGCGGGAAAAATAATTATGAAGGAAACAGGTGCAATATATGATTATCAACAGCATGATACACAATGAGAAATACAAACACAAACAGAAGCACGTGGAATTAACACACTGTTAAGCATTTGGTGATATTTATGTTATTTTACCATGGGTTACAGATAAGGTTTGTGGCAACAGCACAACATGTATGAAGTGTGTCAAATCCCTGGAACTGAAAATTAGTGTCATGAAGAGCTGCCTAGGCAAGGGTAAGTATATTTCACACCTTACCGTCTTCCTCACCTTGACTGACACACAAGTGCCATCTGCTTCACCTTACGTGACACAAAACTGGCTCTGTCTTAAGTGACACTTAAGTGACACTATAATAATGCTAATTATTAATATAATTTCAAACATTAAAAGCAATAATAGGATTACTAAGAATTTGAACTGTTTAATCCAGTGTCATACAACCTCTGTTTATTTACGTAAGCAGACATAAGGCAAACTGTTACTAACATATGTAATATTACCAGATTGCAGCAACGCAGCGACTGCGAGCACCTGCATCACCACAGCTAAGGTACGTCATGTGGCAACACTTTACAAATATTTAACACCTGACCACTTCATCCTTTGCTGTCTCACACCGTCTAAACTTTTAACACGACACAAACGTGAGAGAAAGTCCTGGAGCCCACGCGTCCTGAACGTGGTTTTCTCTCGTTCTCAACTCTGGTAAAGCCACACAAGTGACTTTACCTCATGTGAATCGCTTTCTCTGGCCAGGATCACTGTTCATATAGTACCGCTCTTTATATATTATTACGTTTTGCACTTATTATCGACCGTTCATAATGCTCCTATTGTGAACATAATTCTAATTAACACATTAACAAGAATAGGAGAGAGAAAAAGTCGTCACGTTTATGACGTGTATGTGTCGAACTGTTGAACTGTGGTGTAGAGGAAAGCTCTATTACACCATATTTTGGTCAGAAAATACCTGTTAGGTATTTTCGTTTCAAATACCTGTTAGGTATTTGAAACGAAATTGTGACTTGACAGTTGAGTCAGTCAATGATCAGTTAAGGGACATTTTCAAGAAACATTTTGGAATTATACATTAAAAAAAAGACAAATTCATGTATTTCTATGTGGCTGATAAATGATGAGCAAAAAATGATATAATTATGTTATATATGTTGTAAATTAACATACTATATTTCAACAGAACAACACATGTTTCACCGCTGCTGGCTGAGTTGAATGACTCAACTACGTCCAGTTGATCCACCACCAGTTGACGAACCGGATCACTATCACTGATGACGACTGACTTCCACACCATCTGTTGGCAACCATATTGGCTCACTATCTGTTGATATGCAGCCTAACTTATCATTTGTTGGCATGTAACCTGGTTCACCATCTGTTGGCACAGAGCCTGACTCACCATCTATAGGCAAGAAGCCTTGGTTATAATCTGTTGGCATGCAAGCTGGCCTACCACCTGTTGGCAAACAGCCTGAACCAACGTCTCATGCAGCCAAATCCACCACCTGCCAACAAAACTCCTGTCCACCACCTGCTGGCGTGTAATTGTCCGTCCACGTTATCAAACATATAAATGACATAAAACAGAAGAAAAAGATGGTAACAGATAGAACGAATGTTAATAAATAAAATATAACAAAAAAATCTCCTAGCAGCACAACCTTCAAAAGCAGCACAAAATTCTTTCTTCAATTGGCAGTCATTTAACGTATCATCTCCGCTCCAGCCCAGCGGCCGGAAGATATCTTTATTTTCATTCCGTTAAAATTTTGTTATTTACAGCTTTCAAATAAATTTGTATGTAGTAGACACTGTTTTTATAATTCCTGATGAATTGACATATTTCCTGTAGGCTGACTCATCCTACATTAATATAGAACTTATGGGTTGTCCACATTGTCCAAGTCCTACATTGTCTCGTGCTTTAAACGTGAACTCCATCGTTCATTATTAATAAAGTCCTCTAACAACAATAATTTAAATCCTCATAAACTGAAAATTTTAAACGTTGGAAATCACGAAACTTCTAAACGTGAGCTGACTAGATAATAGTCGAGTGGCAACAAGGAGGTTGCTAGATATACAAATGTTAGATCAAGAGGACAGACTCATGGAACTTCTCTTCATACAAAGTGTTAAGATGACAAATGAAGGGGACTTGATTACATAATAAAAAATACCTACAGACAGGTAGCAACGGAACGTAAGGTCACTTGTTTGATATCATGTGAGTAAAGCCACGTGTATAATGTGACATGCATGAGGTCACATATCTAAATTAAGGTCCCATGCGTTATCTCACATGTGACAGGTTGCGGTTTAGACACACCTGGTGTTTCATGGAAGGTCACAGGCACTAACAACATCCAGAGTTGTCTGGGTAGATATGTTACACAACAGTAAGGTCACAACCACCAGCTGTGTGTTAGGTGTACACAACAACACCTCAGATTCTTATACAGCACCACCAGCTGTGTGTTATTGGAACACAACACCGCAGATGGTCTTATACAGCACCATCACTTACACAGCACTGTGATATAGTCATATCACAAAATCAATATATTTGTTGACAGTACTGTAATATGCCATTACTGATGTTACAAGACCAAAACTAACATGTTATAGTGTTGTAACATGTCACTAGATTCTTTCCTTGCCATAGAAACCAAGCGAGGAAGGAAGCAGTCTAACATTCCTCCTCATTAACTCAAATAATATAATCATAGCCTCTCTCTCCACGTCAGGACTGGGGAGTGTAGCGAGTAAACCTTATACTCCCTCCATTATCTCATTATCTTAATGGCATAACTAATTACACAAGCTATAATCCTATCCCTATTTACAGGTAACGGGTTTTCCACCCTCCTATCTTACTGTGAGGTGTAGTCACCGTATTTAAGCTGCGATTTCAGAATAGCAAACCAGTGCAAACTCCAGTCAAGAATGTAGTACTCGGTGTAGGCAGTTCTAATCGACCCAAGACGCTACAGCTTCGACACAGAGCAGGCAGCAGACTACGACCTTATCCAGCTACAACGCTCTCCCACATCGAGCTCCGCGACTCCGGCCACACTCAGCTCTCTGCTCTGCTCCAGGCTTCGTCTCAACGTCTATGACACTGCTGTATCCAGGACTACTAAATAAATATGAAACTCACTAAACACTGTGTATCTAATCTACCCAACAACGTAACATAATCGTACGTTACATTGGTGACCCCGGAGAGTTTCGACGATACCCAGCCACGATGGACTACAACATGGATTCTCACTGGACCTTCACTCCTGCTGTTGCTTACTGTGGACCACCTCGTACCACCTGTCACGGAACGCCTCCAACACCCTCTCCACAGCTATGATTTTCACCGCGATCGTCTTGGCATTTTCATCAACTACAGCTTGCTGCACAGCGAGTGTTACTTCTCATCTGACAAGTTTCATCAGCAACTACATGATGTGCGATCTACAGCCTGTCCTGCCGACTCTCCGTCGCTGCCAGGGCACTGCTTGTTCTAAAGGGACTCCCACGACAGCTGCTCTTTCGTCAGATTCATCTACACGTTCATTGCATTCTGATATTCTGCCGACTCAAGCACCTTGCGCAGTACAGGACTTACAGCTTGCATTTCCGACTCTTCGTCGCCTCCAGGACAATTCATCTCTAGCAGTGATTCCCTCGTTGTCCTACCTACGTGCCTACATTACCTCCTAATGTCCTGGTGCTCGAGCCCATCCGCCCCGGATCTAAATGCTCCACCAGCGACCCAAGGACGCTACAATCATGCACATTCTTCTCTCCTGCTACACCGAGCTTGTCCACACACTGCCTACATCTTATGGTACCAGACTGCATGTTCCACAGCGACCAAGGAAACAGTAGCCTCGTATTTTTTGTTATATTGTTTTCTTCCATTTCCTGGCAGGGGGAGTCCTGTAGCGAGTAATCCTTATACTCACTCCATTATCTCATTATCTTAATGGTATAACTAATTACACAAGCTATAATCCTATCCCTATTTTCAGGTAACGGTTTTTCCACCCTCCTATCTTACTGTGAGGTGTAGTCACCGTATTTAAGCAGCGATTTGAGAATAGCAAACCAGTACAAACTCCAATCAAGAATGTAGTACTCGGTGTAGGCAGTTCTAATCGACCCAAGACACTACAGCTTCGACACAGAGCAGGCAGCAGACTACGACCTCATCCAGCTACAACGCTCTCCCACATCGAGCTCCGCGACTCCGGCCACACTCAGCTCTGCTCCAGGCTTCGTCTCAACGTCTATGACACTGCTGTATCATAGACTAAACTTATCTAATTATAAATTAGATAAGTTTAGATATAAATTAGATAAGTTTAGATTTAGGAAAGGCTTGGGTAAATACTGGTTCAGTAACAGGGTTGTTGATTTGTGGAACCAATTGCCGCGTAACATTGTGGAGGTGGGGTCCCTCGATTGTTTCAAGCTTGGGTTGGACATGTATATGAGCGGGATTGGGTGGTTATAAATAGGAACTGCCTCGTATGGGCCAATAGACCTTCTGCAGTTGCCTTTGTTCTTATGTATCCAGGACTACTAAATAAATATGAAACTCACTAAACACTGTGTATCTAATCTACCCAAGAACGTAACATAATCGTACGTTACAGGAGGTTTGGTTAGGAATGCTTGTCACAATAGAAGTAGAAAATCTGAGAGTGAGAGTTTCGAAACTCCTTAAAATGATGAATTCATGGAAAAGTTGGAGAAAATATAATCCGGCATTAGGGAAGCCCTCTTGTGAATAGTAAGTGCAAGTGAAGTTGTCAGGACGCTGACAAAAAAATCCTGACCCTAAAAAATCCTTTCGAAGGAAATAGGTACAAAATATGAATGTCAACAGCATGTTACACGATGTGAAATACAAACACAAACATAAGCACGTGGTATTAATACACTATTTTTTAACAATTACTGATATATTTATGTTATTTTACCTTGTGTTACAGATCATTTTTGTGGCAACAGCACAACCTGTATGAACTGTGTCAAAGCCCTGAAGCTTTCAAGGGATGTCATTAAGGGCTGCGTAGGGTTCAGTAAGTATCTTTCACACCTTACGCTCTTCCTCACCTTAACTGACATTGAAGTTGCTCCATCTTCTACACCTTGATTGACACAGTTGCCTAAATCTACCTCACCTTACGTGATACAAAAGTGACTCTGTCTTAAGTGACACTTCAGTATCACTACAATAATGCTACAATTTTAACAATTAAAAACAATAATAGTATTACCAAGAATTTTAACTGTTTAATTCACTACCGTACAACCTCTGTTAATTTACGCAAGCAGACATAAGGGAAACATTTACTAACTTATGCAATATTTCCAGATTGCAGCAACGCAGCGACTGCCAGCACCTGCATCACCACAGCTAAGGTACGTCATGTGGCAACACTTTACAAATATTTAACACCTGACCACCTCAACCTTTGCTGTCTCCCACCGTCTAAACTTTTAACACGACACAAACGTGAAAGAAAGTCTTGGAGCCCACGCGTCCTGTACGTCGTTTTCTCTCGTTCTCAACTCTGGTGGTAAAGCCACAGAAGTGACTTTATCTCCTGTGAATCGCTTTCTCTGTCCAGGATCACAGTTAATATAATACCACTCCTGATATATTATTTAGTTTTTGAACTTTGCAAATTCTTGATTGTTCATAATGCTCCTATTGTGAACAGTATTCAAATTAACGCATTAATATTAACAAGAATAGGAGAGAGAGAAAGTCGTCACGTAGAGCTGTGGAGTAGAGGAAAGCTCTATTACACCATCTTTTGGTTAGAAAATACCGGTTAGGTGTTTGCAATGAAATTGTTACTTGACAGTCAATGGACAGTTAAAGACTAGTTTCAAGAAACGTTTTGGAATTAGACCTTTCCATAAAGTCAAATTCATGTATTTGTATATGGCTAATAAATGGTTAGCAAAAATTAAGTAATATAATTATGTTATATATGTTGTGTATTAACATACTATGTCTCAACAGAACAACACATGTTTCACCAGTACTGGCTGAGTTGAGTGCCTCAACTACGTCCAGTCTGTCCTGCTGACGAACCGGATCACTCTCACTGATGACGACTGACTTCGACACCATCTGTCGGCAACCATATTGGCTCACTATCTGTTGACATGCAGCCTGATTCACCATCTGTTGGCATGCAAGCTGGTCTACTACCTGTTGGCGAGCAGCCTGAACCAACGTCTCGTGCAGCCAAACCCACCATCTGCCAACAAAACTCCTGTCCACCACCTGCTGGCGTGTAACTAACTCTCCACGTTATCAAACACATAAATAACATAAAACAGGTGAAAGAGATGGTAAAAGATAGAACAAATGTTAATAAATAAAATAAAATAAAATATAATAAATCACCTAGCAGCACAACCTTCAAAAGCAGCACAAAATTCTTTCTTCAATTGGCAGTCATTTAACGTATCATCTCCGCTCCAGCCCAGCGGCCGGAAGATATCTTTATTTTCACTCCGTTAACGTTTTGTCACTTACAGCTTTCAAATAAATTTGTATGTAGTAGACACTGTTTTTATAATTCCTGATGAATTGTCATTTTTCCTGTAGGCTGACTTGTTTTGCTGTTGGCTTGACAACTAATAAGTTCTACATTAATATAGAACTTATTGGTTGTCCACATTGCCCAAGTCCTACATTGTCTCGTGCTATGAACGGGAACTTCATCGTTCATCATTAATAAAGTCCTCTAACAACAATAATTTAAAACCTCATAAACTGAAAATTTTAAAAGTTGGAAATCACGAAACTTCTAAACTTGAGCTAAGATAATAGTCGAGTCGGCAACAAGGAGGTTGCTAGATATACAAATGTTAGATCAAGAGCACAGACTCATGGAACTTCTGTTCATACAATGTGTTAAGAGGACAAATGAAGGAGACTTGATTACATCATAGAAGATTTCTACAGACAGGTAGCAACGGAACGTAAGGTCGCTTGTTTGATATTATGTGCGTAAAGCCACGTGTATAATTTGACATGCGGGAGGTCAGATATTTAAGGTCCCATGCGTGAGGTCACATGTGAAAGGTCACGGTTTGGACATGAATGGTATTTCACGGAAGGTCACAGGCATTAACACCATCCAAAGTTGTCTGGGTAGATATGTTAGTGGTGTGTGTCCGTGTGTGTGTGTGTGTGTGTGTGTGTGTGTGTGTGTGTGTGTACTCACCTAATTGTACTCACCTAATTGTGCTTGCGGGGGTTGAGCTTTGGCTCTTTGGTCCCGCCTCTCAACTGTCAATCAACAGGTGTACAGATTCCTGAGCCTACTGGGCTCTATCATATCTACACTTGAAACTGTGTATGGAGTCAGCCTCCACCACATCACTGCCTAATGCATTCCATTTATTAACTACTCTGACACTGAAAAAATTCTTTCTAACGTCTCTGTGGCTCATCTGGGTACTAAGTTTCCACCTGTGTCCCCTTGTTCGTGTCCCACCCGTGGTGAAGAGTTTGTCTTTGTCCGCCCTGTCAATTCCCCTGAGAATTTTGTAGGTGGTTATCATGTCTCCCCTTACTCTTCTGTTTTCCAGGGATGTGAGGTTCAGCTCCTTTAGCCTTTCCTCGTAGCTCAATCCTCTCAGTTCCGGGACGAGCCTGGTGGCATACCGCTGAATCTTCTCTAACTTTGTCTTGTGTTTAACTAGGTATGGACTCCAGGCTGGAGCTGCATACTCCAGGATTGGTCTTACATAAGTGGTATACAGGGTTCTGAAAGATTCCTTACACAAATTTCTAAAGGCAGTTCTTATGTTGGCCAGTCTAGCATATGCCGCTGATGATATTCTTTTGATGTGGGCTTCTGGGGACAGGTTCGGTGTGATATCAACCCCCAGATCTTTCTCTCTATTTGACTCTTGTAGGATTTCCCCTCCCAAATGATACCTTGTGTTCAGCCTCCTGCTCCCTTCTCCTAATTTCATCACCTTACACTTTCCCGAGTTGAACTTTAGCAGCCATTTTCTAGACCATTCCTCCAGTTTATCCAGGTCATCCTGTAGTCTCTGTCTATCTTCATCCGTCTTGATTCTTCTCATAATTTTTGCATCATCAGCAAACATTGAGAGGAATGAGTCTATACCCTCCGGAAGATCGTTCACATATATTAGAAACAGGATGGGTCCAAGTACTGAGCCCTGTGGGACTCCGCTGGTGACATCTCGCCACTCTGATGTCTCCCCCCTCACCGTTACTCGCTGTTTCCTGTTGCTTAAGTACTCCCTTATCCACTGGAGCACCTTCCCTTTTACTCCTGCCTGTTGCTCCAACTTTTTTAACAGCCTTTTGTGCAGTACTGTGTCAAAGGCTTTTTGGCAATCCAGGAAAATGCAGTCGGCCCACCCTTCTCTTTCCTGCCTAATTTTTGTTGCTTGGTCATAAAATTCTATTAAACCTGTGAGGCACGATTTACCATCCCTGAACCCATGTTGGTGGTGCGTTACAAAGTTATTTCCCTCTAGATGCTCTACGAGCCTTTTCCTCACGATCTTCTCCATTACCTTGCATGGTATACAAGTTAAGGAAACTGGCCTGTAATTCAGTGCCTCTTGCCTGTCACCCTTTTTGTATATTGGGACCACGTTAGCTGTCTTCCAACTTTCTGGTAAGTCTCCTGTTTCCAGTGACCTGTTATACACCATAGAGAGTGGCACACTTAGTGCTTCTGCACCTTCCTTTAGTATCCATGGTGAGATTCTGTCAGGCCCAACAGCCTTTGTCACATCCAGCTCCAGCAGACACCTTTTGACCTCATCACTGGTGAGGTCAAATTCCTCCAAGGTTGCTTGGTTTGCCACCTCCTCATTTAGTGCAGGGGCTTCTCCTTGTTCTATTGTGAAGACCTCCTGGAATCTCTTGTTGAGTTCTTCACACACCTCCTTGTCATTCTCTGTGTATCTGTTCTCCGCTTTTCGCAGCTTCATCACTTGTTCTTTCACTGCTGTTTTCCTCCTGATGTGGCTGTGGAGCAGCTTTGGTTGGGTCTTGGCTTTACTCGCGATGTCATTTTCAAACTGTCTCTCTGCTTCTCTCCTCACTCTGAGGTACTCATTTCTGGCCCTCTGGTATCTCTCCCTGCTCTCTGGTGTTCTGTTATTTCTGTAATTTCTCCATGTTCTTTTACTCAGTTGCTTCGCTACCTTGCATTCCTGGTTGAACCATGGGTTTTTCTGTTGTTTTTCGTTTTTCTCCTTTTGGACAGGGATAAACCTGTCTGCAGCTTCCTGGCACTTCTGGGTGACAAAATCCATCATGACCTGCACATTCTTGTCTCTAAGTTCTGTTTCCCATGGTATTCCTCTGAGGAAGCTCCTCATCTCTTCATATTTTCCTCTTCGGTAATTCAGTCTTTTTCCCCTCTCTCCATCCTTGGATAGGTTATCCCTACCTCCACCAAGTACTCAAAGGTCAGTACACTGTGGTCACTCATTCCTATGGGGGCTTCCACTTTGACTTCCCTTATTTCTGACTCATTCAGGGTGAATATCAAGTCGAGTCTAGCTGGTTCATCATTGCCTCTCACTCTTGTGGGTTCCTTGACATGCTGGCTCAGAAAATTCCTTGTTGCCACTTCCAAGAGTTTAGCTCTCCACGTATCTGCACCACCATGTGGGTCCCCATTCTCCCAGTCTATCTTTCCATGGTTGAAATCGCCCATGATTAAGAGTCTGGAGCCATTCCTGCAGGCAACTGAAGCTGCTCTCTCTATTATATTAATGGTTGCCATGTTGTTCCTATCAAACTCCTGTCTTGGTCTTCTGTCATTTAGGGGAGGGTTGTACATGACTGCCACTATTATCTTAGGTCCACCCATTGTTATAGTTCCTGTTATGTAATCTCTGAATCCGTCACAGCCCGGAATTTCCATCTCATCAAAACTCCAGTCCTTCCTTATCAGCAGGGCCACTCCTCCACCTCCTCTCCCCTCCCTCTCTTTCCTTACTATATAGTAGTCCTTTGGAAACACAGCATCTGTTATGACTCCTGACAATTTTGTTTCTGTTAGTCCTACTACATCAGGGTTTTCTTCTTGCACCCTTTCAGCCAGTTCACTTGCTTTATTGGTAATCCCATCAATGTTTGAGTACATTACCTTGAAGCTCACTTTCTTGG
>WNGS01133131.1:0-12076 GCA_020271785.1 Procambarus virginalis
TTAACATTGTCTATCTGAAATTTAATTGGTTTGAGGATTTACTTCCAATAAAATGTAGTCGGTCTATTTTTATGTTTAGTTGGATTTTGTTGGTTTACTTCCGTGAGTGGACTTTTTAACTTTGTTATTTACATTATTATTTAGTGCGTTTGGTTGGGGTCTGAATAGATGAAGGTAGTATCGTCAGCACTTATCTTTACACTTACTGGAATATCTAAGTATCAGCTGAAGTATCTTCACACTTGAGTTAAACTTTAGTAGATATTTTTCTGGACCATTCCTTAAGTTTCGCAGGCGAACGAAGATGGAATTCACATGAAATGATTTTGTGACCATCGCTAATAATGTGTGTTTTCTCTGTCTAGCTTCAGACCCGGTCATGTTACAATTGTGTCTGAGAGTGTTAAGCGTAATTAAGGATGACAAAAATCACTTACAATTAATGCATCTAGTTTAGAGACTTGTACACATTTTAGTGTAAGAAGGAAGGCAAATAGTTCTGTCTGATGGGTAGAGGCAACTGCACCTGCAGCTGCACCCGTGGGGCGGTGTAGGAAACCATCAGTGTATGATTTGAGAGAGAGAATGATCTGTGGACAGAGCATCAAATATGGCGTAAGGTATTGGGCTTTGCCTCAAGACGAAGCATAATAAGGAGCCGAATATCTGGGGAAAAAATTACATTAAAAATTGTCCACGTGATACATATATAACCACGATTTAAACATTTCATTTGTATTAATTGAATATATATTATTAGGAAGTTTTGTTTATCTGGGTAAGTTGTCAGCTTATATGAACTAATAGCTAGTGCGGCTTGCATATGGGTACATCCGGTCTCTTACCCTCGACCGTGGCGGTAACTTTATGGTCAGGAAGCCACAAATATTTACAATGGGGCTCGGTCAGTCAATATGATTCCTTTGACATCACTCAACTTATGTATTCTGCTCTCGTATTGACAATTTGAATGATATCAAGAACATTTTGAATATCTTCTGACATAGATGGTGCTATAGTTGATTGTTGTTCATGACCTGTCCAGTGGGTCGAGACTATAGTCTCATTAGCACCTCTCAAATGGTGGAAAGAAATTTTTGCTGCAAGAAGCTAACTAGAGAAACTAAAATACATATTCCTAAATAAATACTTTAATTACAAATATTTGAAAATATATGATATGTTTCCAAATTTTTGATGATACTAAGTTAAGTTCTTAATAGTGATCTTATCCGGCATCATAATTTACATACATATCGACTTCTGTTTTTCAATTCTTGCTTTATTATGCACCCCATACCCACCCCGTGAGCGGTGGTGTGAAGGATTACAGAGGCACATAATCGGTTCAGGAACTGAACCCTCTAGTTCGTTTAGCTAAGCAAATAACAATCTTTTGACGCTAGTTACAAAATTATTAATGTTATATATACATATACTCATGCATACATGTACATACACATACGTATACATATACATACATATTTAATCACCCACACAAATACACGCATCAATAATCTTTTGTGTCACAAGTGATTCAACAAGAGGCTCACAACAGTCACTATACAAGGCACTTTACATCTATGGTGAGTCACACAGTTATTAGTCTTGCTGCACACCCATCCAACTGGGCGGCAGCTTTACAGTCATGTACTCCACACCCACCCAACTGGGCGGCAGCTTTACAGTCATGTGCTCCACACCCACCCAACTGGGCGGCAGCTTTACAGTCATGTGCTCCACACCCACCCAACTGGGCGGCAGCTTTACAGTCATGTGCTCCACACCACCCAACTGGGCGGCAGCTTTACAGTCATGTGCATGCATTACTTACAGTAAGCAAATTTTGGATACTTCGCTAAGATTTCGGGCAGCACATCATTATGTATTAAGTACTTACACATTTTCTGTGGCTTGGAAGAAAATGCACATCAAGTGGGGGCTTAATTTATTATTAATTATTATGTAAATTAATTACATAAATTAATTATTATATAAATTAATTACAAAATTAATTATATAAATTAATTACAAAATTTATTACATAAATTAAAAATAATAATCATAGATGACTATTATTGAGCTTATCACTTTGGGGGTTCCGACGGAGCACCCCCAAAGGCAACACAATTCGTTGGAAATTGGGACAAGTGTCCTCAGCAAAACCGCATTGGCGTCTACCCCCGGAAAGGCCAGGGGATGCAGGGGATCCCGGGAGGCGGGTGGGCGTTTTGAGTGTATCGCCCGGGAACGCAGCAGCGAGACGATTGGTGCGTCCCCGTGCGCGCGTAAATACCCCCCCCAAGATGCACGCTCAACCATGGTCGGTTAGCCACCGAGTATGGTATTACATTTTCTTCCTTTCCAGAAATTCCGCCGTTTGCCTTGCATACAGCGTCTATTTTCTGTGGCTTGGAAGAAAATGCACATCAAGTGGGGGCTTAATTTATTATTAATTATTATGTAAATTAATTACATAAATTAATTATTATATAAATTAATTACAAAATTAATTATATAAATTAATTACAAAATTAATTATTACAAAATTTATTACATAAATAAAATAATAATCATAGATGACTATTATTGAGCTTATCACTTTGGGGGTTCCGACGGAGCACCCCAATCCCGTGAGGGCCAGCGGCGCGGAACCCCCACCCCCGAAGGGCGAGCGGAAGCTGGCTGCTATACGTAGGAACGCACCTCCTCGCTACTGTGGCCGTAAGCGTGCCCGTATGCCCGGAGAGGCCATTAAAAAACAGTCGGTCTTCCTTGACCCAGACTGAAAAAGGTACCTTTCCGGGTCTACTTGGCAGATGCTGCGAGGAGACGCAGCTCGCTTGGTGGGCCGGCGGAGTACCATCCTGACGAGCCGTGGAGCGGGGAGGCGGGAAGCCCCCCACTGTGGACTGGGAGGAGTACATACTGCCGGGTTTGTACTCCATGCAGGCAGCGCGTGTCACCGTGGGGAATGACTGGTTGTTTCCGTGTTTATCTTCCTCGTAGTAGCCCACCTTCGCAGAGACCAGTCCTGGATGGCTGGCCCCAGGGCGGGTGTGGGAATGTGGACGCTGTCCACTCCACTCCAGGCCGACTCGCCAGGGTCGACCCCGAGTCGGTCGTTGTCGCTGTGGTGAGCCCCTCGGGTGTGGAGTGGAGGTGTCTGCTTAGAAGGGAGTCGGTTGCCTCCTAGTACCTATGACCGGCGCGGGGACGTGGAGCTGCTCTCAGTAGGTAGCCTCGCACGGTGGGCATGAGAGCCGTGGTCCACCGTTCATAGCCCCACTGCGCCTTCCACGATCATCACAGGTTTTCGTCGTCCTCGTTCTGTTGTGGGTCTGGAAGTAATAAAGCAGTAAGGGTGGGCAGGGGCTGGTGTGCAGAGTTAACGTGAAGAGCAAAGGCACAGGTGCGTGGAACCGCATCAAAGTATACTGCTGGCGACTTAGGCTGCGAGAGTGGGATAACTGGCTGCGACACCTGTCGCGGAAGGCAGGAATAGGTAGGATTGAATAAAGTCCCAGGCATAGCTGAGCGGGCTGCGTCGAGAGTTGGTAGGCACAGGCACGGCAAGTACCAATATTAAATTATATATAATAGGATTTATATAAGTATTTTTACATAAATTAAATTATCAATTAAATTTAATAAGACGATGAATAATAGAAAGATAATAAAATACAATAAAATTGTAGAATATAAAGAATTATAATGTAAATTATGTTAAATAACATAAATTAAGTCAATGTTAAAGCACAGTTCAGCCAGTGGACTGCAGGTGGCTCCGAAGACTGCCTAGAGTGCAGCTAAGTCCATATCGCTATGCCGCGGGGAGATACTAAGGTACGCCAACAGTCCAAGGAAAGAGGGTGTTAAGTGGAATCCAACTGCGGAACCCCTTACGCTCAACAAGACGTATGAGAACTGTAACAAATTTATTATTAAAAGGAGAGAAAATGCGTTAGGGCGTGCTCAGCTTGTGACACCACCAGCTGGGCCATCAGCTGTTGGATCATTGGCTGGGACCACCTCAGCCTTAACAACAGCAGCTGCGCTTGGCCCCCAGGGGCCTGCTCAGGTGGAACACCAGCAGCTTGGCCATCGACTGCTGGATCCTCGGCTGGTACCTCATCGGCCGGAACAGCAGCAGCTGTGCCTGGCCCCCAGGGGCATGCGCAGCTTGGGGCACCACCAGCTGGGCCATCAGCTGCCGATCATCGGCTGGGACCACCTCAGCCGGAACAACAGCAGCTGTGCTTGGCCTGGTCGATGACCGGGCCGCGGGGACGATAAGCCCCGGAAGCACCTCAAGGTATCCTCAAGGTAGGCCCCTAGGCGTGCCCAGCTGGAACACCACCAGCTGTGCCATCAGCTGCTGGCTCATCGGCTGGTACCGCCTCAGCCGTGACAACAGCAGCTGCGCATGGCCCCCAGGGGCAAGCTCAGCTGGAACACCACCAGCTGTGCCATCGGCTACTGGAACATCGGCTGGGACCACACCAGCCGGGACAACAGCAGCTGTGCTTGGCCCCCCAGGGCATGCTCAGCTGGAACACCACCAGCTGGGCCAGCAGCCGCTGAATCATCGGGTGGTACCCCACCAGCCGGGACAACGGCAGCTGTGCCTGGCCCCCAGTGTAAGCGGGAAGTACTAAGGGACACCAACAGGCCAAGGCAAGAGGGGGTTAAGTGGCATGGAACTGCAGAAACACTTACGCTCGACAAGACGAATGAGAACTGTAACAAAATTATTAGCAAGAATGGTTAGAAAAAGCTTACTTCCCTTCTTCCCTCGTGAAGATCCTCGTTCGGGACACGCCATCTGCAGCCTCGGCAACTGGACCTTGCAGCTGCGCGAAAATCTTCAGCCAGGACATCCAGAACTGGTCCTGGCGCCCCAGGGCATGCTCAGGTGAACACCCTCAGCTGTGCCATCAGCTGCTGGACCATCGGCTGGGACCTCAGCAGCTGGGAAGGGCACGCTCCTCTGGAAGACTGCCAGCGGAGCCTGCGGCTGCTGGACCATCAGCTGGGACCACATCAGCCGGAACTACAGCAGCCGGGCTTGGCCCCCAGGGGCATGCTCAGCTGGACCACCACCAGCTGTGCACTTAGCTGCTGGATTATCGTCAGGGACCTCATCAGCTGGACTACAGCCGATGGGCTTGTCCCCCAGGGGCGTGCTCAGCCGGAACACCACCAGCTATGACATCAGCTGCTGGATCATCGGCTGGTACCACATCAGCCAGAACTACAGCAGCAGTGCTTAGCCCCCCAGGGGCATTCATAGCTGGAACACCACCAGCTGTGCCCTCAGCTGCTGGATCATCGGCCGGGACCACTTCCGCCGTAACATCAGCAGCTGTGTTTGGCCCCCAGGGGCATGCTCTGCTGTAACACCACCAGCTGTGCCGTCAGCTGCTGGATCGTCGGCTGGGACCACATCAGCCGGAACGACAGCAGCTGTGCTTGGCCCCCAGGGGCATGATCAGCTGGAACACCGCCAGCTGTGCCGTCAGCTGCTGGATCATCGGCTGGGACCACCTCCGCCGGAACAACAGCAGCTGTGCTTGGCCGCCAGGGTCATGCTCAGCTCGGAAACGCCACCAGCTGTGGCATCAGGAGCTGGATCATCGGCTGGTACCACATCAGCCGGAACAGCAGCAGCTGTGCTTGGCCCCCGGGGTCGTGCACAGCTGGGACACCACCAGGTGTGCCATCGGCATGCTGGATCATCGGCTGGGACCACATCAGCCGGGACAACAGCAGCTGTGCTTGGCCCCCAGGGCATGCTCAGCTGGCACACCGCCAGCTGTGCCGTCAGCTGCTGGATCATCGGCTGGGACCACATCAGCCGGGACTGGTAATAAACACCACCAGGTGTGCCATCGGCATGCTGGATCATCGGCTGGGACCTCATCAGCCGGAACGACAGCAGCTGTGCCTGGCCCCCAGGGCATGCTCAGCTGGCACACAGCCAGCTGTGCCGTCAGCTGCTGGATCATCGGCTGGGACCACATCAGCCGGGACTGATAATAAACACCACCAGGTGTGCCATCGGCATGCTGGATCATCGGCTGGGACCTCATCAGCCGGAACAACAGCAGCTGTGCTTGGCCCCCAGGGCATGCTCAGCTGGCACACCGCCAGCTGAGCCGTCGGCTGCTGGATCATCGGCTGGGAACACATCAGCCGGAACAACAGCAGCTGTACTTGGCCCCCAGTGTCACGCTCAGCTCGGAACACCGCCAGCTGAACCATCAGCTGCTGGATCGTCGGCTGGGAAGTAAAGAAGCAATAGGAAATAACAAATTTATATAGATAGGACTTAGAACAACAAACACAATAAAATTATAAAATTAAAGAAATGTATAATAAATAAATTATAACAAGAAACTAATAATGGAGAAAATAGAATTAATAATAGGACACCACCAGCTGTGCCCTCAGCTGCTGAACCATCGACTGCGTCCACCTCCGCCGGAGCATCAGCAGCTGTGCTTGGCCCCGGGGGCATGCTCAGCTGGAACACCGCCAGCTGTGCCGTCTGCTGGCGGTACCACACCAGCCGGAACTACAGCAGCTGTGCTTAGCCCCCAGGGGCATGCACAGCTGGAACACCACCAGCTGTGCCCTCAGCTGCTAGACATCGGCTGGGACCACATCCGCCGGAACAACAGCAGCTGTGCTCGGCCCCCAGGGGCATGCTCAGCTTGGGACCCCACCAGCTGTGCCAACAGTCGCTGGCTCATCGGCTGGGGCCACATCCGCCGGAACAACAGCAGCTGTGCTCGACCCCCAGGGGCAGGCTCAGCTTGGCACTCCACCAGCTGTGCCATCAGTTGCTGGATCATCGGCTGGCGCTACATCAGCCGGAACAACAGCAGCTGTGCTTGTCCCCCAGGGGCATGCTCAGCATGCTCAGCCTTCGGCTGCTGGATCATCGGCGGGAACCACTTCCACCGGAACATCAGCAGCCGGGAAAGGCGCTGGGTACACGCTGGGCACCGGGGACAATCCTAACTACAACTGGGCGCCGCACACGCGGGCGTGGAGGGGAACACGGGCAGGACTGTACCTTAGGATAATGGAGATGGGCCGGCTGCTCCGGCATAATTCTAATCTGAAAATTATATTTTTATTAAAAAATTAGCCGAAATGAAGAGCTGGTGACGCCTAATAAAGACGACGAACCAAGCATCAGTTAGGTTAGGTTCTGTAGGTTGTTTTGGTGACCGGCTAGCTGCAGCTGTGCTCGGCCCCCAGGGGCATGCTCAGCTTGGCTCACCACCTGCTGTGCCAACAGTTGCTGGATCATCGGCTGGCACCACATCAGCCGGAACAACAGCAGCTGTGCTTTGCCCCCAGGGGCTAGCTCAGCATGCCAGCCTTCGGCTGCTGGACCATCGGCGGGAACCACTTCCGCCGGAACATCAGCAGCCGGGACAGGCGCTGGGTACACGTTAGGCGCCGGGGACATATAGAGCTGGCGACGCCAACTAAACATGACGAACCAAGCGCCGGATAGGTTAGGTTAGGTTCGGGTTGGTTTGGTTTGGTTAAGTTAGGTTAGGTTAGGTTAGGGTAGTTAGGTTAGGTCAGCCCAACCTAACATATTCATCCAGTACCAACGTAATGCCAGGAAGCTTGTTATGAACAATAGTGGGCTTGCTATGGGGAACTGGTACTATTAAGGGGTAAGGGTAAGTAGACTAGAGGTATCAAGATATGGGAGAAACAAAAGGCCCGGCCCCCAAAGTAAAATATCCACAATAATAAATGCTTGCTACTAAACCCGGTTAGTCTAGGAATATTATTGTACTCCCACACAGGAACAAGGGATACTCTGTTCAAACTTACTTATTTATTAACCCCTTAACACCCCCCATACACAATCACACCAATAACAATTTAATACTAACTTTACCACACAATCTTACGTTAAAAGCCTTGGTCCACATAAGCAGGATACAAGGTTTACACTGGAAACAAGCTAGGGTAAAGCTCTACTATAACACACTGGAGTCAGCTTAGGGTAGGGGACCACGTGGTACACTGGGACCCCGTTAGCATAGCAGGTAATATAAAACTTAAATAACACTTACTACACCCCAGGTATACTACTCTACACATATAACGATAGGTATGCCACAATATAACCATAAAAATAGCAAAGAAAACTTAACCAGACGAAGATACAGAAATAAATAAATAAGAGGAGGGAGAGGCACTTCCTTCACCACAACCAGTCAGCCGAGAAGAGCGTCTCCCGTCTCCCTCTCCGAAAGCTATGCTGCCGGCAGACTGTTCAACTAATCATACTGGTGCCCGATACTAAATTTACTCAGGTTTACTTTACAAATGATTAGACAGTATTAGTAAACATAGTTGGTGCCTATTTTATTATTTAATAATCAACCCCAAGCTCAATCTTTAAATACTCTTCGAGAGACAAGACTAATCTTACGACTGGCAGGGAAGATACGCAAATGCCACTCGCAATGCGTTTTTACTCTATGGTAGCTCAATAAGCTCAATTTTGACCTCTGGTTTCCCTCTAAAGAACCCAGAGTCGTAACACTCCTCCCCCTTCAGAGAAAAAAAAAATGTGACTACTAGAATAGTAGTCATATTTTTTTGTAAGAGTATACAGAATAAAATGGACATCCATGACATAATAGAAAATCAACCAAACAACAATTTCTGTCAAAAAAATTACAAGGGAATTCTCTGAAAGAAAAAACATACACAAAACAAAAAAAAACAAAAGGAAGTAAATAAATTGGACACGGGATATTTAATGTCACAGGAGAACCTAAAAAAAAAATAACTAAAGCATGACATTTGGTATGGCTTCCTGCGGCTCAGATGAATGTTACTCAGGCAAGCGGGACAGAGCGTCGGCTATCACGTTGAGCCGGCCCGGTAGGTGGATAATAGATAGATTAAAGTCCTGTAGGTACAATGCCCACCTGAGGATGCGTTTATTTTTCTGCTTCATCTGATTCATGAAAACTAATGGGTTATGGTCCGTGTACACTTCTACTATATTACCTGTGAGGTACACTTCGAACTTTTTGCAAGTTAGCACTAGCGCCAACGCCTCTTTTTCTATCACCGAATAATTGCGCTGCGCCTTGTCAAATTTCACAGAGTAATAATATACTGGGTGTTCCACTTTATCATCCCCAGTTTGCAACAACACTGCACCAGCACCCGAGTCAGACGCGTCAACTTGAATTTTAAACGGACGGTCGAACCTTGGACTAGCAAGCACTGGGGCGGAAGCTAAGATCAATTTCAAGTTTTTAAATGCCTCTGCACAGTCCGATGACCACTTAAATTTAACGGCCTTCCGCAACAAATCTGTGAGAGGAGTGGCCACACTGGAAAAGTTCTGACAAAAGCGTCGGTAGTACGCACACATACCGATAAATCGTTGAATGTCCTTTTTAGACCTGAGCACTGGATAGTCCAGAATAGCACT
The DNA here is from genome assembly GCA_020271785.1 of Procambarus virginalis. Taxonomy (NCBI): domain Eukaryota; kingdom Metazoa; phylum Arthropoda; class Malacostraca; order Decapoda; family Cambaridae; genus Procambarus; species Procambarus virginalis. Next base: position 9,491 of record WNGS01133131.1, read on the forward strand.
AATTTTGTCTTGTCGAGGTAACACTTTTCCTTGGCCCACTTCATAACCGAGGTACGTCACTGTGCCTTGGCCAAAATGACACTTTTTAGCATTTAAGGTTAGATTTGCATGTTTCAACACTGTGAACAACTGGCGTAACCTAGCTATGTGGTCAGCCCAATTAATATCAAAGAGCACAATATCATCTAAATACGCCCGACAATTTGGCACATTAGCGAGCAAAGAGTTCATTAGCCTCTGGAACGTGGCAGGGGCATTACGCAAGCCGAATGGTAACACTTGATACTCAAACACACCCTCGGGTGTCACAAACGCCGTTAGTTGTTTAGCACGTTCAGTGAGAGGGATTTGATAGTACCCTCTCGATAGATCGAATTTGGATACATACGTGGCGTTCCCGATTTCGTCGATACAGTCCTCGAGACGTGGCAACGGATAGGCGTCCACTATGGTCGCCTTGTTGAGCTGCCGATAATCGGTGCATAATCGCCAGGAGCCATCTGGTTTGGGGACCAAAAGGCAGGGCGAGCACCAAGAGCCCTGGCTCGGCCTGATGAGGCCGTGCTGGAGCAAGAAGTCGACCTCCTTACGGACGATGGCCTTCTTTTCCGGACTCATCCGATAGGGTTGAAGGCGAATGGGGGTGTAGTCCGTCAACTCGACATCATGGTAAATGGCATCAGTCTGGGTCGGGACCTCCCCGAACAGACTGGAGAATTCGTCAAGCAACGACTGCACCTCGTCACGTTGGGACATCTGCAAATGGGACAGTCCCTCCTCCACAGCATTCACAGAACTAGAATTATTGAGAATGAGATTAGTTGGGTCCCCAGAACAATCATCCCCTCCCTCACTGGAAATGGAAACATTGGTTAGTGCAATGGGCCTGGGGCCCTGGAACTTCTTCAGCCGATTCACGTGTACGAGCATTACCTGTTTACGCTTATCAGAGTGTCTCACTTTGTACGTGAGGTCCCCAGTCTTCTCTGTCACAATGTAGGGGCCCTCGTACTTGTGGGACATAGTGCTCCCCAGTCGAGGCTTTAGTACCAGGACAGGGTCACCGGGCTGAAATACCCGCAACTTAGCCTTGGCATCGTTCCGTTCTTTCATATTCTCTTGGGCCTTCCCAAGATACTTTAGTGCCGCAGCCTTGCAGTCCTTGAGTCTCTGGTGGTGTTGCGCAAAGAAAGCCGAACCTTCGGTTAACGTTACGTTCCCTAACAGATTCTCCTGTAACATTTGCAAGGGTCCACGAACTTTATGGCCAAAGACTAACTCAAAAGGAGAGCAACCCAGTGAACTTTGCAACCCCTCCCTAGCAGCAAACAAAACATACGGCAAGTTCTCGTCCCAGAAGGTATGGGAACTCTCGCACGATGTCTTCAACATCTGCTTCAGAGTTAGATGGAACCTTTCAATGACCCCCTGACTCTGTGGATGGTATGGGCTGGAAACCTTATGAGTTATTCCATGGTCCTTACAAAATTGTTCAAAAATATCAGACTTAAAGTTAGTACCATTGTCAGTCTGCACAACCCGAGGCAGTCCAAAAGTGGAAAAAAATTGCAACATACGAGCAACAACAGTCTTTGCTCGGATGTTCCTTACAGCAAAAGCCTCTGGGTAACGAGTCGTGATACACATCATCGTAATTAGATAAATATTACCAGACTTAGTTCTAGGTAATGGACCAACACAGTCCATTACCACATGAGAAAATGGTTCCTCCGGCACGACAATAGGCTTAAGAGGAGCTTTAGGTGGAGTCTGGTTTGGTTTCCCAACAAGTTGACATGCAATACATGCATTACAAATTTTGCCACATCGCTTTTCAGCTTGGGCCAGAAAAAGTACTTGCAGATTTTGTGATACGTAATATTAATGCCTTGATGTCCCCCCATAGGATCATCATGGGCAGCTGACAAAACTCTTTCTCTATAGCAGGTCGGCAACATAACCTGGTGGACTACCTCCCACTCATTTGACAAGGGAGCACTCTGAGGTCTCCATTTTCTCATCAAAATCCGATCATTGTAGTAGTACCCAGTTGCTGCGTCTACAATTTCCTCCTTAGAGACGGCTGTCTCGTGACAATCTGCAAGACTGGGGTCAGCTTTCTGTAACTCACTCAAGGAGGCGTCCAGGCCTTGGTCAGATGTCATTGGCCGAGGCTCAACAGTGTTCTCCTCCACCTCCCCACTACTCTCGGTAGGCGGGGGTGGACAGGCTCCACATTGTCTCACACCATGTCCATGAACGTCATCGAGTCGGGCTGAACGTCGCAAGGCCTTTCACCACTCGGAAGGTCCCTCGTGTCCTTGGGATTTACCACCTTGGCAAGCACAGGGCTGCCCTTACATTTAAGTCCATAGACCTAGTCACCACGCACGCAGGGTACACAACATTATCCTCTGCGGTGGGTGAATCCAGGCAAACCTTTGGGGTAGGCAACATAACAGGCAGTCTGGAGTCCCCTACCTTATCCCCGGCTAAATCATTACCCAATATTACATCAACATTAGGGAAAGGTAGGTACGAAAGTGACTCCGACTGTACAAATACCCTTGTGAAATCAGATTCCAG
>WNGS01133140.1:0-12391 GCA_020271785.1 Procambarus virginalis
TCCGCTGTCCATGGGCCCGTCTCAGCTGTCCATGGGCTTGTCTCAGCTGTCCATGGGCCCGTCTCACCCGTCCATGGGCCCGTCTCAGCTGTCCATGGGCTTGTCTTAGCTGTCCATGGCTTGTCTCAGCTGTCCAATGGGCCCGTCTCAGCTGTCCATGGGCCCGTCTCAGCTGTCCATGGGCCCGTCTCAGCTGTCCATGGGCTTGTCTCAGCTGTCCATGGGCCCGTCTCAGCTGTCCATGGGCTTTTCTCAGCTGTCCATGGGCCCGTCTCAGCTGTCCATGGGCCCGTCTCAGCTGTCATGGACCCGTCTCAGCTGTCCATGTACCCGTCTCAGCTGTCCATGGACCCGTCTCAGCTGTCCATGGACCCGTCTCAGCTGTCCATGGGCCCGTCTCAGCTGTCCATGGGCCCGTCTCAGCTGTCCATGGGCCCGTCTCAGCTGTCCATGGGCTTGTCTCAGCTGTCCATGGCTTGTCTCAGCTGTCCATGGGCCCGTCTCAGCTGTCCATGGACCCGTCTCAGCTGTCCATGGGCCCGTCTCAGCTGTCCATGGACCCGTCTCAGCTGTCCATGACCCGTCTCAGCTGTCCATGGACCCGTCTCAACCCGTCCATGGACCTCTCACCCGTCCATGGACCCGTCTCACCCTTCATGGGCCCGTCTCACCCGTCCATGGGCCCGTCTCAACCCGTCCATGGGCCCGTCTCACCCGTCCATGGCCCCGTCTCACCCGTCCATGGCCCGTCTCACACCCGTCCATGGGCCCGTCTCATCCCATCCCGTCCATGGCCCGTCTCACCCTCCATGGGCCCGTCTCAGCTGTCCATGGGCCGTCTCAGCTGTCCATGGGCCCGTCTCAGCTGTCCATGGGCCCGTCTCAGCTGTCCATGGTCCCGTCTCAGCTGTCCATGGGCTTGTCTCAGCTGTCCATGGCCCGTCTCAGCTGTCCATGGGCCCGTCTCAGCTGTCCATGGGCTTGTCTCAGCTGTCCATGGGCCCGTCTCAGCTGTCCATGGACCCGTCTCAGCTGTCCATGGGCCCGTCTCACCCGTCCATGGCCCGTCTCACCCGTTCATGGGCCCGTCTCACCCGTCCATGGCCCGTCTCACCCGTCCATGGGCCCGTCTCACCCGCCATGGGCCCGTCTCACCCGTCCATGGGCCCGTCCTCAGCCGTCCATGGGCCCGTCTCAGCTGTCCATGGGCCCGTCTCAGCTGGTGTGTCAGTCATGTCAGTCTGGTGTGTCAGTCATGTCAGTCTGGTGTGTCAGTCATGTCAGTCTGGTGTGTCAGTCATGTCAGTCTGGTGTGTCAGTCATGTCAGTCTGGTGTCACAGTCATGCCAGTCTGGTGTGTCAGTCATGTCAGTCTGGTGTGTCAGTCATGTCAGTCTGGTGTCACAGTCATGCCAGTCTGGTGTGTCAGTCATGTCAGTCTGGTGTGTCAGTCATGTCAGTCTGGTGTGTCAGTCATGTCAGTCTGGTGTGTCAGTCATGTCAGTCTGGTGTGTCAGTCATGTCAGTCTGGTGTGTCAGTCATGTCAGTCTGGTGTGTCAGTCATGTCAGTCTGGTGTGTCAGTCATGTCAGTCTGGTGTGTCAGTCATGTCAGTCTGGTGTCACAGTCATGTCATCTGGTGTGTCAGTCATGCCAGTCTGGTGTCACAGTCATGCCAGTCTGGTGTCACAGTCATTCCAGTCTGGTGTCACAGTCATTCCAGTCTGGTGTCACAGTCATTCCAGTCTGGTGTCACAGTCATTCCAGTCTGGTGTCACAGTCATTCCAGTCTGGTGTCACAGTCATACCAGTCTGGTGTCACAGTCATTCCAGTCTGGTGTCACAGTCATTCCAGTCTGGTGTCACAGTCATTCCAGTCTGGTGTCACAGTCATTCCAGTCTGGTGTCACAGTCATACCAGTCTGGTGTCACAGTCATTCCAGTCTGGTGTCACAGTCATACCAGTCTGGTGTCACAGTCATTCCAGTCTGGTGTCACAGTCATTCCAGTCTGGTGTCACAGTCATGCCAGTCTGGTGTCACAGTCATACCAGTCTGGTGTCACAGTCATACCAGTCTGGTGTCACAGTCATTTCAGTCTGGTGTCACAGTCATTCCAGTCTGGTGTCACAGTCATGCCAGTCTGGTGTCACAGTCATGCCAACATGGTGTGTCAGTCATGACAGCCTGCTGTGTCAGTCATGACAGCCTGCTGTGTCAGTCATGACAGCCTGCTGTGTCAGTCATGACAGCCTGCTGTGTCAGTCATGACAGCCTGCTGTGTCAGTCATGACAGCCTGCTGTGTCAGTCATGACAGCCTGCTGTGTCAGTCATGACAGCCTGCTTAACTTAGATACTGGTGTTACCCTCACTAACTTAAACCTGCAGAAATCACTCCACTCCACAAATGAGGTGGTAAAGCTATAACACAAATTATAGACAATAGCACTAGCGTCACACACTTTATACAAATCTTTGAAAAAGTGTGCAGACGAGGAGTCACAATAACGTGGCTGAAGTATGTTGACCAGACCACACACTAGAAAGTGAAGGGACGACGACGTTTCGGTCCGTCCTGGACCATTCTCAAAGTCGATTGTGCACACTTTGTACACTTTGAAAAAGAGTGCTAAGAAGATCAGAGTGCACGTAGTGTCAGTGTCTACGTAATCCCTGAAGAACAAGGGTTCAAAACGGAGTTCTCCAACCTGCCTCTGACAATAGCTAAACCACATGTCTCTTGCATGCCATGGACGAAAGGCAAACGCAGAAGTAATATTATTCCGCGAATAATATTAGAATAATATTATAATAGAATAATATAGAAAGCGAAAGCTTTCGACAGATGTGACCATGGTGTTATTGCACACAAAATGCGTACCAAAGGGGAACTATTATTGGCAAAGTAGGAAGTCGGATCTTGAATTTCCTGATCCACAGCGACAGTCAAGTGAGCCTGATTGAATTTTGAGAGGAGTTTGTCTCACCGTGACTGCATTTGAGCTTAATGTCGCCATTTTGCAATAGGTGACTGCTTCAACAATGCATACTTCTATGCAACCACTTGGACTGGACGGTAGAGCGACGGTTTCGTTTCATGCAGGTCGGTGTTCAATCCGCGACCGTCCGTTAAGTAGTTAGGCACCATCCCTTTCCCCTCCCCCCCCCTGTCCCATCCCAAATCCTTATCCTGATCCCTTCCCAGTGCTATATAGTCGTAATGGCTATAAACACTGCCGTTGCAAGTGGGAAACACTGCCGTTGCAAGGGGAAACACTGCCTGTTGCAAGGGGGGGAAACATAGGAGTTGCAAGTGTCAAGTTGACTGCAATGGCAAACTTGTCAGCATTGCTACTATAGGTGTTCGTACCCTGCACCGAAGTTTACAATCAGCGCAACAGACCTTACTCAACATTGCAACATTATAGTCAGCAGGAGGTGAGTTGAAGTGAATACAGAGTGTAATTACGTCATGACCAATCAACCCCACACTTGTTCCAACTAGCAATGACACGTATGGCGGCCATATTTGATTAGTCTCGGTACCTTGCCTCCTGCCGGGCCTGTCAAGGGCTTCTCCGGTCAACTTGGCCTCTCTCAGTGCGTTGTGTTTCGTTACGGAATCGACCAATCCGTCAAAAATTGCGACGTATTTGTAAATATGAAGCACCGTAGGACTGACGTTATGTAGGCATCGTCCTGTCCGGCAGCTACAGTCAAAATACACATGTAGTGCTATTATCTGCTTTCAATCCATGGTTAGGTTAGGTTAGGTTAGGTTAAGGTTAGGTTAGAGTTAGGCTAAGGTTAGGATAAGGTTAGGGTTACGTTAAGGTTAGGGTTACGTTAAGGTTAGGGTTAGGTTAGGTTAAGGTTAGGTTAGATTATGTTAAGGTTAGGTTAGGTTAGGGTTAGGTTAAGGTTAGGTTAAGGTTAGGGTTAGGTTAGGTTAAGGTTAGGTTAGATTATGTTAAGGTTAGGTTAAGTTAAGGTTAGGTTAGGTAGGTAAGGTTAAGGTACGTTAACTTTAGTTAGGTTATGAGTTAGGTATAGGTTACGTTACGTTTACATTTCCGTAAGATTATTAGGTTAGGTCTTGTTTGGTTAGGTTAGGTTTAAGGTTAGGTTAGGTTTAAGTTAAGTTATGTGTAGGTTAAGGTTGACTCCCCGTTACTTACAGTTGAAGGGTTAGGGTTAGGTTAGGTTAGTGTTAGGTTAGGGTTATGATTAAGATTATTTTAGATTAAGACTTGGTTTGGGTAGGTTCATTTGACTCTGCAACAGCACGTACGAAACTGTCCCTGTTGTTAGCGCTGAGTTAATTTTTACAACTTATTAATCTTCTTTGTATAGGGAACTTTTATAACCTGTTAGAAAATGTGTTATCAACGTGTTGCAAACATTTATTGCAAGCGTCGTGTTTCATCCGGGTGTTGGGTGCTGGTTACATTAATATGATTGCACTATTGATGAAATCGAAAAATGGAATTCGAAAACTATTTCAGTGTAGCCGAGAATTCCGTTATAGAAAACCAAATTCTTTGAAACAAAACAATTTTGCAGCATAAACATTTTTTTATATTTTAAAAATACCAACATTTTATAATATTTATAATATTATTATTTATTTATTTATAATAAATTTATAAATATATATATTATATAGTATATATATAGATATATAATATATATATATATAGTATATATCTATATATATAAAGGATCAGTCCAAAAATTGACTGATTGACGCAACAAAGTTCACCATTTGAGCTCATGGATCACCCCAAACCCCCCCTCCTCCCCCAATGGCTCAAGAATGAACAGTTATAAGACCGCTGCCATGAACTTAATCCTTTCCTTAATAGGCCTAAATAGATCAATCGATTGGCCTAATATATGCTGTCGTAGGACATAATAGTAGACCTATACTAGACTTCCAATATGAAAAAAAATGTTTTGGTACTTCTGTTTAGTTAAGATTTTTTTGCGCCCCTAATGAGAGCTTTGTTGGTTTCAACAGTCATTTTTTGAACGTTTGACTAAACGGGTGCTACAAATGAGTAATAAATGTCAATAGGCGTACTTATCTACTGCAGTAGATGCAGTAATCTAGTAACACATTCCGCCTGTTGCCTTGAATCATACCTCCTATAGAACATATCTCGGAATCCATTTTGTTCTGTCGGCACTTTCTTTTGGCACTGTCACCGGTTTGTTGGGGTTTAGTGTCTGTCACTCGGGTTTGTTGGTGGTAGCTGTCAGGCGTTCTGTTGGTTGGGTGGGATGTCACCTGTTTGTTGGGTGCTGTCAACCGGTTTGTTGGGTGGTACTGTCAACCTGTTTGTTGGGTGGTACTGTCAACCTGTTTGTTGGGTGGTACTGTCAACCAGGTTTTGTGGGTAGGCGCTGTCAACCGGTTTGTTGGGTGGTACTGTCAACCTGTTTGTTGGGTGGTACTGTCAGCCGGTTTGTTGGGTGTCGCTGTCAACCGTTTGTTGCGGGTGTACAGTTCAACCTTTTTGTTGGGTGGATATTGTCAACCAGGTTTGTGGGGTTGTAGCTGGGTCAACCAACTGTTGTTGGGTGGCTCTGTCAAACCGGTTTGTTGGGTGGGTACTAGTCAACCTATTTGTTAAGCTAGTATCGTAACGCTGGTTTCTGTTGCTGTTCAACTGCATGTTTGATCAGTCTCCAGTAACAGGTAAGGGAAGAAAAATTAACATATTGACAATTTGATTCTCTAGAATTTAATAGCTATTCCAATTCAGAAAAAAATAAAGCTAAGAAGCAAACTTAAATATTCTAGGTCCTATTATAGTATCTGTATGAATGTGTACTAATATATAAAAGGCCTACATACATATATTTTTATTAAGAATTCATCGTGTCAAGTTATTCAAATTTCAATCAGTAGCCTGTAATGTGCGACTTTCTAACACTGTCTTATTACGTCAGTTTTGTTTGGGGGCTGGTAGGAATGATGGGGTGACTGAGGTGGAGGAGGTGGGTAGGGGGGTATCTTTGTGACTGGTTGATTTGGTATGTACGGGGGTTGGGTCCCCAGGGAAGGGGGGGGGAAAAAGGGGGTTTGAGGACCCAGGTAAGGGGGAGGAGAGCATGTCAGGAGAAATGAGAGCTTGTCAGCTATAAATGTTCAAATTGGTTCAGAGAAAAGAAGCTACTACACCATAATGAAAGGGAAAGCTGACTGGGGCTAGAGTGATGTTCTGTGCTTGGCAAGTGCAATGATTGGCTAATCTGGTTCAGTAATATTATAGGTGATGATATAGAGCAATCCTATACCTATAGTCGTGAAGGGGCATATATACGTGGCATAATTGTTTTAAAATTTTAGGTTCTGGTATTATTTCTTTATATACATAAAGGATATACGTATTTAATAAGGTTCAGATGTGTAATCGTTGATAGGGGGGGGTGGACAGTTGTCCAACATCCACAAATCCTTAAAGCTTATATACTCAAAAGTGTGTTAGTGCACATTAACTCAAGTGCTTCAGAGATTAACTCCAGATGCTTCACACATATGACTCAAGTGCTTCGCACATTGACTCAAGTGGCTTGCACACATTGACTCAATGTGCTTCTTTTATTTTGTGGTGAATTAGATGTTAACATCTACGCTGTCTACATTTCTTGCCATGATATAACTCAAAGATACTTATTACGGTTACTGCTGTATTCTGTACTGCTGTATTCTGTACTGCTGTATTCTGTACTGTATTCTGTACTGTACTCTGTACTCTTGTACTCCTGTACTCTGTACTCCTGTACTCCTGTACTCTGTACTCCTGTACTCCTGTACTCTGTACTCCTGTACTCCTGTACTCTGTACTCCTGTACTCCTGTACTCTGTACTCCTGTACTCCTGTACTCTGTACTCCTGTACTCCTGTACTCTGTACTCCTGTACTCTGATTCTGTGGGCGCGCTCTACTTCTCCTGCACAATCTGTACTGTAGCTCTGCACTTCTGTACTACGGTACTCCTTGTACGTCTGTAGGCCCTGTACTCTGTATTGTACTCTGTACTGTACTCTGCACTGTACTGTACTCCTGTACATGCTACTAGTGTACCTCCTGTACTCTGTACTTCTTGTAAACTGTACTCTGGTATGTCTGTAGTCTCCTTACTACATGTACTGTACTCTTTTCTGGTGCTCCTCTATCCTGGCACTCTGGTTCTCGCTCTGTCTGCTGCACAATCCATATTGCTCCTGTACTGCCCTTCCTCTGTACTCAGGAGCTGTAGTCTTCTGTAGCTGTACTGGGCGGTATGTCTGAAGGTCCAGAGGGAAGTGCGGTTGGGTCGAGTACTCGCAGCATTCCTAAATGTGATGTAATATTGGCTGGTCTTTGTCTCGCTCTCATCTCTAACAAGTAGCTAAATTGGACAGTAATGTTACGGACGCCCTTAGGCCATCCTTTCTTAGAATGTATTTAGACATTAAAAATCTTGGCCAGGTTACTATGTCCTAGGATCACGGGAAAGCAGATTTAACTTACTAGAATACTTAAGGGTACTTTTAATTAGTGTTCTTGGCTTTCAGAGCGTTCCGTGGAGATGACTTTTAATTCTCTAAGGTTTAAGACTAATGCGTTGGTACGCTGTTATAGGCTGTTTGAACGCTTTGTGGTGGCTTTCTCTATATCGCTATGGGTTTCTGCCGTTTCCTTGGTCCTCAAGAGTCGGTGAGGCCCCGCCTGCACCCTACCTTCTTTGAAAGGCGTAATACTACTAGCGCAGCTAAGTGCGATTGTGGGACCTGGGGCCGGATTCACGAGGGAGTTACGGAGTTACGCAAGTACTGACGAACCTATACATCTTTTTTTAAGGAAAAAATCTTTGCGGCTTTGTTTACAGTTATGTAACTAGTTAATAGCTCTTGAAACACGCAAGAGGCGTTTATAACATACCAAACAGTTGATTGGGGTCGAAGTTTTCATCGTCTTATTAAAGCTGTTTAATGAAATGTAACCAAAGCAGTCAAATATTGAAGTGGAAATATATACACGTTCGTAAGTACTAACTTGCGTAACGGCTTCGTGAATCTGGTCTCAGGTTCGTAAGTGCTTGCTTAACTGCGTGTCGAAATCTGGCCCCGGACAGATTCGTAAGTGCTTAGCGTAACTGCTTCGTGATCATGTCCCCGATCGCCTGCACCGAGGTTCGTAGATGCTTGCGTTCAACTGCTTTCTGTGAATCTGGCGTCCTCCGAGTTCGTAAGTGGCTGCGTAAATGGCTTCGTGAATCTGGGCGGGGCCTCGCAGGTTCGTAAAGATACTTGGCGTAACTTGCTGGGGTCGTGATGCTGGCCCGTTGGTGCTTGGAAAGGCCTATAAGGTTTATCCAGAGCCTGGATAACGATCCACCGCGAATTCTAGCTCCAGGGCCCCAGTCTCTGTATGATGTATTTCATGTATAAAGTCTTCGAAACGGGGGGGGGGGGGCACAAAGTTTAACACTTAGTGCTCGGCAGTAATACTCATTAATAACCGCGTAAAAACGCGTTGGAATCGCTTGTACGTGTGACGCCATTGCCATGAGTGGTCAAGAGAGTATTACAACAGCGTAACAGGGCTTTTACGTCTTAACCCATGGGGGGTTAAGTTGTCTGCGGGGCGGGGGATTCGAATGCCCGTGGGGTGGTGTGGCGGGCGGTGGGGTCGGGGGGGAGCAAGTGGGGGCAGAATTTTTACTTTCAAGTCCTGATTGCCCCTGTTACGCGGATAGGCTGTAAAATAGAGGTACTAGCTGGGATGTGTAGTCAGCTGTCACGGCTGGCTTCCTGGGTGGAGGCACAGGTCTAAGGGAAAGGAGAAGGTGCGCGGTGCCGTCGGGGGGAGGTGTTACTACCTAAAGCCCGCGCAAAGTGTGCATGCAATCAGAAGGGTAACCTCAAGATGGTTATCGTGGTTTATCTCGGGGTTCTCTGCGAGGCCGAGCACATCGTAAACTGCTTGGTAAAACCGCCCATCTTAGAGCCGCCAGGTGATTGGGGGATAAATTAGGTACGGATAAGGTGGGTAGCGAAGTGTTATGTGGAGGTCGGAGGCAGGGGCACCCCCCCCCCCCCGGTGGTGGCAGGGTTGCTGGTGGAGGAGGGTCGCTTCCATGTCCGCCCATCTGAGGCTATCGGAAGCTTCAAGCTTTCAGGCTTCAAGCCTTCAGCTTCAAGGAGCGTTCAGCTTCCAAGTGTTGGAAATCCCATGCTCTACATAACATTTGGTCATACCCACATGAACTGTCATAATCCACATGAACTGTCCATACCCACATGAAACTGTCATACCCATATCCCCTATGACCTGTCATAACCCACATGACTGACTAGGTCATTACCCCACATGGACACTGCATAACCACGGACCTGTCATAAGACCGACCATGACCTTGTCCATCCCCACATGAACCTGTCTATACCCACATAGAGATACTTATCTGTCATACCCCCACATAGACCCCTCGTTCGATACCCCCATGGACCTGTCAGTATACCCCACATGACCTGTCATACCCACATGGGACCTAGGTCATAACCCCCACTGACCTGTCATCAGCCACCAACCATGGACCCTCTGTCCATACCCCAGTGACCCTGTTCATACCCACCCCCATGACCTATCATAAATAGAACTGTCTCCATAACCCACATGATACCCTGTCATACCCCACTATGACTAGTCATGACCCCCTTGTCATACCCCACATGACCTGTCATATACCCACATGAACTGTCATACCCCACATGACCTCTGTCGATACCCCAGAAAAGCAGACCTGTCCTACCCACCATGACCTGGTCATACCCCAACATCATGTGGACCCCTGTCATACCCCACTATGAGCCTGTCATACCCATTACAGGACCTGTGTCCCATGACCTTCATACCCACATGACCTTGTCATACCCACATGGCCTGTCATCCCCTATGATGTCAATACCCCCACGTATGACCTGTCATAGCCACCCACAGTGAGCCTTGTCATGACCCACATGAACTGCTGTCATCATAATCCCACTGATGATCAGCTGTCATACCCACCATGACCTGTCACCCATGACCTTCATACCTCCCATGACACCTGTCACTTACCCCACATGACCTGTTCATACCACATGGACCTGTCATACCCACATGACCGGTCATACCCAGCCCTCCTTTCAGTAGGACCCCACCCTGTCCATACCCCACATGACTCGGTCATACCCACATGGACCTGGGGTTCCATACCCACACTGACCTGTCCAGTACCCCCCTGACAGTGTCCGGGATACCCCACATGACCTGTCATACCCACATGGATCCCTGATCATATAACCCACATGTGACCCTTCCGATACCCACATGACTCTGTCCTATGACCTCATACCAACTAGACCTTGTCATGAACCCACAATGACCTGGTCATACCCCACATGACCTGTCATCCCCACATGACCTATCCCCAACATGGACCTGCTAACCACCAACATGACCTGTCAATACCCCTTACATGACCTGTCATACACCCACATGACCTTTCATACCCCACATGACCTGTCATAAACCCACTATGGTTACCTGTCATACCCCACAGGACGGTGTACCCAACCTGACCTGTCATAGCCCCACATGACCTGGTCCAATCACCCACATGACCTGTCCATACCCCACATGGACCTGTCATACCCACATGACGGTCATACACATGACCCCCTACCCCACATGGACCTGGTAACCCCACTATGAGCTGTCATACCCACAGGGACCATGGTACTACCTACTGTGAAATACCACATCTAATTCAGCTATAAAAAGATACATGTTTAAAATATCCCGGAGGACTACCGGTGAAGAATTAAATAACATGATGGGACCCAAAACATGGTACAAAGAAAAGGTAAGTTTACTTTAAAGTTAAAACTTAAAGTATATGGTGACTTTGACGGAAGTGGTTCAAGTGGAATTAATAAGCAAAACCCGAACGGTAAACACCCCCCGTAATAGGGTGTAAGTGTATCCGAGAAAAGCGAACTCGGAATCAAGGAATGTTAACTTGGTGACAACACAATCCAGTAGCCACAAGGGCTGAGACGAGGGTTTCGAACCTACGTCCCTGAGGATCCACATGGTTTTCGCTTTTAGATTTAGAAAAAGACCTGTCGGTAAATTAGCTGGTTTGGAAATCATGAGGTGTTTGATTGTTTGATTTCGGATTACCGGGCAATATGAATTAGATGTAAAAATTGGAGATTGTTTCCACAGCGTAGTTTAACGACATTTATATATATATATATATATATATATATATATATATATATATATTAATAAATATATATATATTATATATATATATATATAATATGTTTTAAACCCCCCCACAGCTGTTATGTTACCACCGGGAAAACTGTTTCACAAAGTAAACACCTGCAGAACCCTGTTTCTAAAACCAGTATTTCACCCTGGGACTTTTCCTACCATAACTAAAACTTCATCAATTTTGAGGCTTTGTTGTTCTACTTTTTTGTGTGATATATCGTAGTTCGCCCCAACACTAGTCCTAAGATATTTCTACTTGGGTGTTATCGTGATCAAACTGGACTGTGATGGCTGTGCAGTTCGTGTGCCTACGAAGGTAAGCACACGAACCACACAATCATCTGGAGGAACCGTTAGGACTGTTGGGAGTAGACACGACTTCTCGGAAATATTATACAAACAATTAATCATAAGTATTCTTTGCTGGCGTACTTGGAGAGTCTCCAGGGCTATATTATCGTATGTGAATAGATAACTGGAGCTACTGGGTCGTTTTTAAAAACTGACATGATGTTAGCAAAAAACATGATTTGTTGCTGCTAATTAGGTGACCTGTAACACTACTCTATAACGAGGTGTCCCACATTAGTGTGTTGGTTAAAGAGTGAACATGGTGTACATTATGATAGTGCTTTTTTAAACCATGTGTACATATATGTGGTGGAGTTTTATATAACAATTCCAGTAGATTAGGTAGCAGGTATAGGGGGGGTGTGCTTAAAAAAACATGTGCCTACATTATGTGTGGTTTAATAAAAAACCATGTGTACAATTATGTGTGGTTCTTAAAACATGCTGTCCAATTATGTGTGTTTAAAAAAACCATGGTGATCACCTTATAGATGATGTTTAAAAAACTCATGTGTCATCAGGTATATCATGGTGTGTTTAAAAACACAGCTGGTATATTATAGTGTGTTTAAAAAACATGTTGTTTCATTATGTTGTTAAATTGCTTTTGCTGCAAGGAGTAATGATGCTTTGTTTCGCTTATACAAGGTATATAGTATTGTAAATTTTTCTTTTAGAAAGTACCTTGTTTATAGTTGACGAACTCTCCCTGTAATAATT
>WNGS01133154.1:0-14644 GCA_020271785.1 Procambarus virginalis
TAGTCTGGCCCCACGGAGTTCACCGCGTCTTGATAGATGGAATGGGGACCACCCTATGGTAAGCTCGCCACGGTACAGACCACGCAGCCCGCAGCCAACCACAGGGGGGGGGTGGCAGAAACTACCACAAACCCCCCCCCTTCTGGTGACCGAGTACCGGCAACATCTCAAACCACCAGAGGCCAGGCGACACTGTCTGTACCCCAAGGCAGCTCCAGGCGGACTCTCCTCTGTCCCTCCACGTGGTGTTCAGGTTCCTGAGCCTATGGGCTCTATCATAGCTACATTTGAACCTGTGTGGAGCAGCTTCCACTATCATCTACTGGCCTAAGTGCTATTGCATATTAAATACTCTGGCACTGAAAAAATACATTTCTAACGTCTCTGTGGTCATCTTCCTTCTCCTTAGGTACTAAGTTTCCACCTGTGTCCCCTTGTTCGTGTTTCCCACCCGTGCTCGAAGAGTTTGTTCTTTGTCCACCCTGTCAACTTCACCCTGGGAATTTTGTAGGTGGTCATCATGTCTCCCTGTTGCATCTCCTCTGTTTTCCTAAGGGACGTGAGGTTCAGATAGATTTAGCCTTTCCTCGTAGCCTCATACCTCAGTCGCAAGTGTCCGGAACGAGCCTAGTGTTTGTGTCCATACCGTTGAATTCTTCTTCTAATTCGTCTTGTGTTTGACTGTGTATGGACTCCAGGCTGGAGTCGTGCATATGCAGCCGAGATTGGTCTGACAGTAATGATGTAGCATTAGGATAGTGACAGTTACATGGTTCGTAACATATTACATATGTTCACTGTGATCGCTGGGCACACGATAGGACTACTTTACAAGACTTCTTCAAGTCCTGACTTGAAGTGCACGCGCGTCGCCAGCAGCGCTCCCCACAACAGAAACGCCCTGCTTGCTTCCTTCCTCTTGAACCAACACAATTTGAGTGCGACCAACACACACACATCCAGGGTGCCTCTTTCACACCTTTATCACGAATTCACAGAGATAAACCTAGGTGCACACAGTTCCCCAACAGCTTCCTCCCATCTGGAAACATGAGCAGCCTTCGCGTCCCACCCCTAACACAGGGAACTATATTCTTCCTTCTTCCAGAAGACTCACCAAAGTACTTAATCACTCTCTGCGGCCTTCACTGTAGCATCAAGTGATAGGTCACGGACATCCCTGCCTATGCTCAATCACCTGCATTGCCACCATAAGTGTCATCGTGGTTCTATTTCTCTATTCACTTTGATCACTTATTTAAGTGTCTTAGTTTTCGTTCTGCTCGTATTTTTTAATTATTCACTGACGGTTATTATATCTTTAATATATTCACCTTCTTTTCCCTTGCCCTCTCAATTCAGGTCCGGAAGGCAGGATATAACCTTGTCATCTGGTGTAGAGCTCGTTTTCCACTTTCGCTCAGACGTCCTAGGTTGGGTCTATAATCACTCATGTTAGAATCTTTGTTTCACTTACATTCTATAATACAGTAAGTTCGCTACACTTTCAGCTTGTCTTTGTCTATGTTTTTGCAACTTAATCCAGCCGTTGCAATGGTCCGAGTGATATGTTTCTCTCTTATAACATTACTCACATCACACACATACCCATCAAGCAACACACATTGTAGACTTCACCCACTATATTCGTACGCGGTGCGAATAGTGGCTGACGGCCTCTGACTGAACACACTGCGTCCATGATACCTTTCATTACGACAAATCGAAACTCAGTTAAGAGATCTCACCTCGCGATCATTGCACCAACTGACTAGTCCCAGACGCCCAAGCTCAGATGCCAGCGCAATACCCTCCTAGACAAACATTTGTTCTCGTTGTACACTGAACGGAGAACAACTGGCCTGACACCACCTCATCACTCACAAAATTCCCTCTTGAACACAGGTACATCAACCAATTTATGTACGCTGCATAGACAGATTGCACACTCATCTCAATGGAGCTGTTGCTAGCACGACTTATTTCGATCGAGATGTTTCCTACGGAGGGTTCTTATTGTAAGGAGAACGTCCTACATCTCATGGCATGCTCACATTGAGTACCCATGACGGATTATCTTGTGCGATCCTCATTGTTCCCCGCCATTTCAGAAAACTTAGCCAAGTGACGATACCTGATAAATTTCCACTTCCCGTGCTCACTGACTTGTTACAGAACATAAAGTTTTTTCTACTCTTGATATATTTGAAGGATTTTTGGCAAAATACCACTTTATCCAGAAAGGCCCTAGAAATGACGAGCCATTTTCAGGTCAACTATATGGCCAGTTTACCAGTACACCCGCATGTCTTTTTGGCTTATGCAGCAGCCCTATTATTTTATGTAGGCTTATGACAAACTTGTTTTGACGATTGATAGGTAATACCCTCTTGGTTTACCTCGATGACCTCAATATCATGTCCAATAAATGTTACCAACACACCTTCAAAGTGTTTAGAACGTGTCCTTCAAGAACTATATGAAGCTAATTCCTGAAGCTTCAGACTAGCCAATGGCCGTTACATGAAAATAAAGAAGATAACTGTTCTTTAGCCAATTAGTTAATCCCCCACACGGACCATCACCACTTTCCACTCAAAGACTAGATGCTCTGTGACAGAACTAATCCTGACCCTCAATAATGTTTGACCACTGCAAAAGTTGCAGTAGCCTAGCAGGATTCTAACCTCATTTCATCATCTGGATACTCACGTGATTTGCATCAATCTCCTCAACTCACCTCCTTCAGAAGGGAACGTTCCATGTCGGTGGATCAGCTGATCAGGAGGAAAGTGTTGAACAATACTCAAAGAGGCGTTGATATCTGCTTCCCATCTCCAGTTCCACCAGCTCTTCTCCAAACAGTTTGTCTTGGTCACCGACGCCAGTAATATTGGATTAGGAGGCCCGTACTAACACACCAAACTAGTTACAGAAAAGAATCATTGCCACTGTGGCACTATGCAAGCACGTGTCCCTCTCCAACAACATGAAATAATTTACTTATTGCCACAGAACGAGAAACTCTGCTGTAGTTGGGCTCTCAATATTTCAGAGACTCATTCTATTAACTACCCTGTCCATGTAATGATGCGCACCCACCAAGCCATTATTCCTTCGTCCTCAAAGAACCAAGTATGCTGCAAGTTGGCCCGCATTGGTCGCTCCTGTGGAATTTGTAACACCGTCACTAATTCATTAATACTTGACTTCTAAGGCAATATCAAGTGATTTACTATATCATCTATGCCTAGGTCTCAGATCTCACAGCATATACTAAAGTAATATCCAGAATCATAGTCAAAAACTAATCAGAATTCATATCATGAACTCGACTATAGATTACATCTACAATCTGGATCATAGGTGACAATGCCAACATGCATCACGTATGCCATAGGGTCCTATAGGTGCCTACATGACTTTGTACATGATTTCTCAAGGCTCCAGAAGCTTTCTAGAAGGATTTCTTAATTAAAAAACTATTGGAACAATTGAATCGCTTTCCGGTAGGGATTATAAATCAAATACTTAATAAAAATCAGTAGTACTATCCAGTACTACTAATAATCTTTAAATCCTACATCATATTTTATTATAATCAAATCTTATCTTAATTCATTATGTTCTACGACAGTCCAATCCTAATGCAGATCAATTCTCATACGAAGGCTACCCGTCGCTCAGGCACGCTCATGGGGTGGGGGGACCAGCTGGAGAGAAGCCGCCTCATCCCACAACCTCGAGGGCCAGACTGCATGTGTTTATACACAGTAAAACATGTGTCGCACGTGTCCTTAGCGAACTAATCGACTTCCAATGATTAGGACATCCACACTTATCGAATTATCTTTATACCCATTGAATTTACTCCTCTAGAATGCGGGCAGTCCTGGACAATATATCTACAATGATAAATTCCTAGAACTTTCTATGTAAGTGTTTATAGGAGCACACAGACGTGAACTGTCTCCACCTTTACCCCATTCCTTCAACCCATCCATAACCACTCAGGTTGCATACCGCAATTAAGGAACAGAGAAACACCTTAGCAACGCTAGGCTTAGCAATGGATCACTCCAGCAAAGATGTATTGTTACTATAAAATATCATGCAGTAACTTCCGACAAGAGAGTTCTTTTTGTCTGGCATTAATTGTCCAGCCAGGCCATCCCGGCATTCAGCGAAGTATATTGAATGTTATTTAGTATATTTAAGTGGCCACTTGTCTGCTTTTGTAACTTTAATATATCCAATAATTCTGTCTGTCGGTTATAGAGTAAGGCCTCATATTTCAGTGAGTATTCATTAATATTGCAGCAACTGAATCCTCTTATAAGTCTGAATTTATCTATATATGTATACTTGAACATATAAATTACGTTAACAATGGTTTAGTTATCTTAACTTTAATTTATCATAAGTTCATCCAATTGAATATAATCTTTAGTTCTTAGACTACATATTTAAGGGTCATATAATCATATTTCCCACAATTTAAATTTGTAGTGTATTACCTATCACAACAATCTACTCTATACAGCATAATATATTTGGCTGCTTGATCGCTTATGGGATGTCTAGGCTGGACTTATGTATGTGTTTACATCCCTGCTTTAAACAGAACTCAGTGTTCAGTCATATCACTGAATTTATTAAATCTTATCCTGGTATAAAATACAAGTTAATGTGAGACTTAACTTGTCTGCAGATGGACTGGAACTTCAATCAACCAATTCATTCACCCCACCTGACCCTCTACGCTCACACACCATGTCATTAGGAAAAAGAGGAAGCTCCCCGGCACTTTAACGACCCTAGCTAGAGACTTTCGTTGAATTAATCTGCAATTTTTTACACAGTAATACAGTAAAATTAATAGTAATTTTTAATTTCGTATAGTAAAAGTCACTAGTAGTTCCGTACTAGTGGCTCGTACACGAATGTAATCAACTCTTGATACTATCTAAAAACAAACTAACCTTTCATTTGACTTCCCACAAATGTGGAAATAGCCACAAGAACAAGACCCAAGTGTGGGTCCCCAATCCGTAATGCTCTCTAATAAACCCAACAACGGACTCTGTACCATCAAGCCACCCGTACCAATCAAGGAACTAGTACTCTTAAATCACGGGCTCCATCACAAGGTATGCTTGCTTCTTACTGCCCGAATGATAACTCAACTTGATTTATTCCTGCCCCCCCATCCCTGTTCAGCCCGTTGGCGCCCGTGAGAGGGGCTTAGTGGGCGGCTGTTGGAGTGTGATGCTCCTTGGGACGGTCCTGTCCTTTTGTGGCCTTGTGCTCCTGCTGCTGTCCTCTCTAATTATGCTGAACGCCTTTTCCTTTTCCCTTCTATTTCGTTTTTTCCTCCACCCTCTTCTCCTATCTGCTTGTCATTTCCTGACGACCTTTTTGCGTTGTCTTTGGTTATTACTTTGGACTTCTTCTATTTTTTGACGCACGGGTGCTTGAGGAGGTCATACTCTTATGCACCAGTTAGACCAACTGCAGTACCACCAACGTACCTCTCGCGCGAGGGGAACCTTTTTATTGTCAATCCCCTTTCATCACTGATGACCCAATCTCGACAGACTGTCGGGTCTTAAGGTGGCATTTGTTGGAAGTAATACTCACGACGCACACCTAGGGGCCCCCGGCATGATCGGCGATATAGCTTCCTGTTGGGTGTCCTGTCCCTAATTGTGGCTCCATGGTGGGGTATGGGGCACATTCGTGGCTGCATTTCTCTCTTTGTCTTTATGTCGTGAATCGCTTGCTGTTTGTACCACTCTCAGGCTTCGTGGGGTGGTGCGACCCAAGCCCCGAGGTCGACTGTCTTGGAAGACCCGGCTAGGTAGCCCCCGCTGCATTGGGCCCTAACCTAGATCCTCCTTTGACCCTCCAGACTTCGTTCCCCCAGCTCCCCTCCCTCCTCTGTGAGTTGGGTGAAGCCTCCAGCCCCCAGTGGTTATCACTTCGTCCCCTGGTGCGGTTAAGTCTCTCATTGTGACTACAGTGCCTTTTAACCCCACTCTCTCTCTCTGGGGTTCTAAAACGCCCTCGGCGCCCGCGGCAGCACTCGCTCGTTTAATTCCTGTACTGATGCGTATCAGGCATTGTTTGGTTCTGCTTCATGGGCCCAAATACTTTGATCTCCTAGCCTCTTGATATGCGCAGCTCCTCTGAATAGATTTCTCCACTCCATCGGCATCTCGTTGATTCGGTGGATGCCTCTGTTACTCTCAACCCCACTCGTCTCGGTAACTTCACGTGTAGTTTGACGCGCCTTACTTCTCAGGATGCAGCCTACCGCTTGGCTGCCTTATCCTGCCGTGGTGAGATCCCTGTTTGGGTCTCCAAAGACCGTCTTCGGTTGAATGCCAGTGTTGGCACTCCATTCTCTATTCTCCCGCCCCATGTTGCAGCCGGTGTTCGAAATCTGCAGGACTGCCACGATGACCTTCGGCATATCCTTGATGCCCAAGGCCATTCGGTCCTCCAGGTAGGCCACCCCTCGCCCCCTTTACCTCGTCCCCCTCTGTAGAGCTCGTCGACGCCGTCAAACACCTTCGACTTGTGAAAATCACCTTTGATGGTAAGACATACTTGCTGGTACCAAGCCGCCCGCTCCCCCTTGTCACTCTAGCTTGGATTTGTCAGGACCTCTTTCTGCCCCACTACTCGCCCCCGTAGACCTCATCCTTACCAGCTACAGCCTTCCGATACTTTCCTCTTATCCCCTCCTACCCTCTTGTAAGCAAGTAGCTGTGAGATATTGGGCAGTGGGTGCTCTCGCGCTGCTTTCGGGCCATCCCGACCCCCGCACAGGTACACAGCACTAGAATGGACAGCGGATGGATAAGGGTGCGTATCCAGTAAAGGTTGATCTTCACAAGTCGAAGGGGTTGACGGCGGACGGACCACGAGGGGGACGAATGAACGAGTCTACCTGGATGACAGATTGGCCTTGGGCATCGAGGATGTGCCGAATGTCATCGTGGTAGCCCTGCAGATTCCGAACACCGGTTGTAACATGGGGCGGGTCCACTAGGAGAATCGTGCCAACCCTGGCATTCAACCGAACGTTCCTTGAGACCCCAAACAGGGATATCTCGCCAAGTCAGGATAAGGCAGCCAAGCGGGGAGCTGCATCGTGAGAAGGAGCAACAACGACAAGTGTACCGAGACAAGTGGGGGTTGAAGGTAACAGCCCCAGGTCACACAGAATGCAACGAACGATGCCGATGGCGGGAGAAATCATCAGGCAGGGTCAGGACCATCAAGAGGGAGGACGAATCAACAGTTATTTGGCCCATGACTAGCAGGACCCAACAAGGCCTGATACGAACTCAGTACCATGGAAGGAACATGAGGCGATTGACTGCTGCGAGCCGCGGCGCCGATGGGCGTTTTAGAACACCCAGAGAGGGGGAGAGAGAGAGGGGTCAAACGGTGCAGTAGTCACAACGACGGGACTTAGCCGCACCAGGGGACGAATTGGTCAACACTGGGGGCCTGGAGGCTCGACCCACCCACAGAGGAGGAGGGAGGGGAGCTGGGGAGGGGAAGAAGTTCAGGATGGTCAAAGGAGGAGCTAAGTCTGGGACAATGTAGCGGGGGCTCCAGAGCCCGGTCTTCCCAATACACGGTCGGACTCGGGGGCTTGGTCGCCCACCCACGAGCCTGAGAAGGATTACAACAGAAGCATTCAACGACATACAGACAAACGGAGAAAGAAAATCATCCACGAATGTGCCCCCATACCCACAATTGGAGCCACAATTAGAGGCAGGGCACCCAACACAGGAAGCTATATCGCCGATCATGCCGGGGGCCCCCCTAGGGGTGCATAGCGAGTATATGCCCCACAAATGCCACCCTTAAGAACCGACCGGTCTGTCGCGATTGGGTCCGCCAGATCTGAACAGGGGATTCTTCGGACAAGAAAAGGTTCCCTTCGCTCGAGATGTTGGGTACTCCAGTTCTACGGGTGCAAGAGTAATCCTCCTCAAGTACCCGGGCATCAAAAATAGAAGAAGTCCTCCCCCAAAGGACTAAACATAACAAGCAAAAAAGGTCGGGCAGGAAATAGACAAGCACTCCGTCATAGGAGAAGTCAGAGAGGGAGGGTTGGAGGAAAAACGAATGAAAGGAAAAGGAACATAGGCGTTCTGCATACTTAGAGAGGACCATTCGCAGCAGGAAGCACAATGGCCACCAAAGACCATAACGGACAGAGGAACGTCCCTAGAGAGCATCACACTCCCTAACAGCCCAGCCACACCTAAGCCTCAACAACTCACTCTGGCGGCACAACTGGGCTGAAACAGGTGAGGGAGGCTGTGCAGGAATAACAAGGTTTGATTGTTACATTCCTCGGCACGTAGATGGGGCCACAGCATACCTTGTGCTGGAGCACATGATCTGAGAGTACTAGTTCCTTGAGTCGTTGGCAACGGGAGGCTTGATGGTTAGAGTCGTTTGTTTGGGTTTATTAGAGCGCTTAGGATTTTGGTACCCACATTGGGGTCTTGTTTCTTGTGCTATTTCCACATTTTGAAAGTCAAATGAAAGGTATTTTTTTTTTAGATATATACAAGAGTTGTTACATTCTTGTAACAGCCACTAGTACGCGAAGAATTACTAGGGAACTTTTCTATACTAAATTAACAATTACTATGAATTTACTGTATTCCTGTGTAAAAAATTGGCAGATTATTTCAACTAAAGTCTCTAGCTTGGGTCCGGTAAATCCTAGCTCCTCTTTTTTCCTATCTGATAGGGGTTTTGTGGGCTGTAAAGGGGCAGGTGGGGTGACTATGAATTGACATTGGTTGATTGAAGTTCCAGTCCATCTGCAGACCAAGTAGCACTACTTCACATTAACTTGTATTTTTAATACAAGGATAAGTTTTTAATAAATTCAGTTCTATGAGCTCTTACTGAACACTGCTTCTGTTTAAAGCAGGGATTTTAAACTACACTACATAGTCTAGCCTAGCACCAAAACTATCAACAGCCAATATATTATGCTGTATATATTATATTGTGTTATAGTAATAACACTACACATTAAATTGTGGGCAATATGCACTACTTAACCCTGACCTTAAAGTAGGTCTAACAGTACCTAAAGATTTTATTCAATTGGATGAACTTATGATAAATTAAAGATAACTAAACAATTGTTAACTTAATTTATATGTTCAAGTATACATATATAGACTATATTCAACTTATATAGAGATTCAGATGCTGCAATATTAATGAATACTCACTGAAATATGAGGCATTGCCTTACTTCTATAACCGAGCAGATACAGACATTATTAGATATACTTAAAGTTATACAAGCATACTATTGGCCAATTAATATACTAAATAACATTCAGTATACTTCTCTGAATGCCGGGTGCCTATCTGACAAAGTGTGCCAGACCGAAGAACTCTCTTGTCGAGTTCAGGCACAATATTTTATATCACAGCTTTGCTGGATGATTGCTTTAGTAGCGTTGCTATGGTGTGTCCTTAATTGCGGTTGCAATAGAGTTAGGGATGGGTGATGATGGAAAAGGGGAGACAGTCCACATATTGTGTGCATCCCACTACACACGTTACATAGAAAGTTCTAGGAATTTATCATTGTAGATATATTGTCCAGGTACTCCCCCAGTTCTTGAGAGTGTTCACTGTTGATAAAGATAATTCGATAAGGTGTCCTAAGTCGATTAATGTTCCCTAAGCACCCCGACACATGTTAACTGTTTATAAACAACATGCTTCGGCCCTCGAGGTGGTGGTGGCGCTTCTCTCCAAGCCATGTCTCCCCCCCCCATGCTGCCTGAGCACGGTAGCCTTCTATGAATATGATTGATTATTTTTCCTGTTAGTACATACTGGATTGAGATACGATGTGATTATAATATAATTATATGTAGGATATAAAGATTATAAGTAGTACTGTATAGTACTATTGATTCTTATTCAGGATTTGATTTAATCCCTACCGGAAGTCGATTCAATTGTTCCAATAGTTTTTGAATTAAGAAATCCTTCTAGAAACTTCTGGATCCTTGGTTAGAAATACATGTACAAAGTCATGTAGGCATCTATTGGGCCCTATGGTGTACGTGATCTTAGTGGCATTGTCTTCTAGGCTCAAGCTATATAGTGAATCTATCGTGATTCTGATATGATTCTGATATGGTTTTGATATGATTTTGATATGATTTTGGTATGATTTAGATATGATATAGATATGATATAGAATTAATACATTTCTTAGATAATATTATATATAGATATAGTGTTTACCAAATTTCCACACAGGAGCGACCCATTGGGCAAACTGGCTATTGGGTTCTTTGAACAAGGGAATAATCGGCTTGGTGTGTCCATCAGTATATGGACAGGGTAGTTATAGATGATGTCTCTGAAATATTTGAGAGCCCACACTACAGCAAAGTTTCTCGTTCTGTTGTCGAGTAATTATTTTCTGTGTTGGAGAGGACACGGCTTGCATATGCAATGGCATGGTTCTTTTCTGTCACAAGTTTGTGTTAGTACGGCTCCTAATCCAATATACTGGCGTCGGTTACTAAGACAAACGGTTTGGAAAAGTCTGGGAACTTGAGAATGGGAGTCAGATATCAAAGCCTCTTTGAGTATTTTCAACTACCTTTCTCCCTTGCGGACATAGCTGTCCCCACGAAATGGAACGTCTTTCTGAAGTACAGGTGGATGCCTGGAGAGGAGAGGAGATGCAATCACTGAGTATCAAGAGATGAAATGAGGGTAGAATCCTGCTGGCCTACGAACTTTTGCAGTTTCAACATTATGAGGGGCAGGATAGTTCTTCACAGCATCTATCTTTGAGTGAAGAGTGGTGATGTCTTGTGGGGTAACATTATGGCTAAGAAACTTTATCTTTTTTTCATGAAGGCCCATTTGCTAAGTCTGAGCTTCAGATTAGCTTCAGATAGTTTCTGAAGGACACGTTCTAAACTTTGAAGGTGTGTTGGTACATTTTTTGACATGATATGAGGTCATGAGGTAACCATGAGGGTATTACCTATTAATCGTCAAAACAAGTTTGTCATAAGCCTAGAGAAGGTTATAGACTGCTGCGTAAGCCAAAGGCACGTGGGTGTACTGGTAATGGCCATTAGTGACTGAAAATGCTGTCAGTTCTAGGCTTTCTGGATAAAGTGGTATTTGCCAAAATCCTTCAAATATATCAAGAGTAGAAAAAACTTTATGTTCTGTAACAAGTCAGTGAGCACGGGAAGTGGAAATTTATCAGGTATCGTCACTTGGTAAGTTTTCTGAAATCAACAATGGGACGCCAAGAATAATCCTTCATGGGTACTCAATGGAGCATTCCATGGAGAGGTACTTTTTCAATAACACCTCCGTGAAACATCTCGTCAATAAGTCGGTCTGCAACAGCTCATTGAGAATGAGGCAATCTGTATGCAGGTACATAATTGGTTGAGTACCTTGTTCAAGAGGAATTTGTGAGTGATGAGGTGTGTCAGTCCATGTTGTTCTCCTGTCAGTGTAACAACAGAACAATGTTTGTTGAGGATGGTCTGCTCTGAGCTTGGGGTCTGGGTAGTCAGTTGGTGCTAAGATGCTCAGGTGAGATCTCTAACTGATTTCGATTGTCGTATGAGAGTACATGTACCATTTGTTCAGCAGAGGCTTCAGCCACTATTCGCACCGGTAACGAATAATGGGTGAAGTCTACAATGTGTGTGTGTGTGCTTGATGTGAGGTGAATGTTGGCATTAGTGACATTTGCAACATGAACAGCAGTAGTGTTATTCTGTATTTGATGTAAGTGCAGTTCTACGTAGTGTTATGACCCCATGTAGTCTGGGTGGAACGAGTCTACCCCAGTGAAAGTTATTCTGCCTTCCGGACCTGATATGAGAGGTCAGAGGAAAGATGTATATATAAAGATATAATAACCGTCAGTGAATAATTAAAAAAAATATGAGCAGAGGATGAGCATTAAATAAGTTGACGTGAAATGAGATGCCGATACTTTGGTGGCATGAAGTGATGCTTGCAGGAAGTCGTGACCTTACTTGTGCTACAGTAATCGGCAGAGGTGATTATACTTTGTTGATTCTCCTGGAAGAAGGAAGAATATAGTTCCCTGTGTTAGTGGTGGAGCGAAGGCTGCTTGTTTCCGAGTGTGAGGAAGCTGTTTGGGGAACTGTGCACCATTTCTCTGTGATTTTGATAAATTAAAGGCGACCTGGATGTGTGTGTTGGTCGCACTCAAATTGTGTTGGTTCAAGAGGAAGAAAGCAAGCAGGCGTTTCTGTTGTGGAGCCTGCTGGCGACTCCGTGCACTCAAGTCAGGACTTGAAGAAGTCTTGTAAAGTAGTCCTATCGTGTGCCCAGCGATCATAGTGAACATATGTATATGTTAGACCAATTATGTTATGTTACATTATGTCAGACCAATCCTGGAATATGCAGCTCCAGCCTGGAGTCCATACACAGTCAAACACAAGATGAAGTTAGAGAAGATTCAATGGTATGCCACCAGGCTCGTCCCGGAACTGAGAGGTATGAGCTACGAGGAAAGGCTAAAGGAGCTGAAACCTCACGTCCCTGGAAAACAGAAGAGCAAGGGGAGACATGATGACCACCTACAAAATTCTCAGAGGAATTGACAGGGTGGACAAAGACAAACTCTTCAGCACGGGTGGGACCACGAACAAGGGGACACAGGTGGAAACTTAGTACCCAGATGAGCCACAGAGACGTTAGAAGAAAGAATTTTTTCAGTGCCAGAGTAGTTAATAATGGAATGCATTAGGCAGTGATGTAGTGGAGGCTGACTCCATACACAGTTTCAAATGTAGATATGATAGAGCCCAGTAGGCTCAGGACCTGTACACCAGTTGATGGACAGTGATAGGCGGGACCAAAGAGACAAAGTTCAACCCCGCAAGCACAATTAGGTGAGTATATATAGGGTAGAAATTTATTGAGACATTGCCCTGAAATAGGAAATTTAAGTTGAGTGGACATGCTGGAGGCGATAGCGGCACACCCTCCTCTCCCGTGTCGGTGAGCAACTGAGGGACTTTGGCCCCAGACAGAGGAAGGCCCTGGCGACGTGTCAAGACATGCTCCCAGGTGGGACCCGTCCAGGATGGGGGGGGGGACCCGTCCAGGATAGGGGGGGACCCGTCCAGGATTGGGGGGGGGGGGATCCGTCCAGGATGGGGGGGGGACCCGTCCAGGATGGGGGGGGGACCCGTCCAGGATGGGGGGGGGACCCGTCCAGGATGGGGGGGGGGACCCGTCCAGGATGGGGGGGGGTCCACCTCGCGGCGACGCCGTGGTGTTTAAAGAGATGTCAGGGTGGAGGAGTTTATCTTCTGTGAATACGTTTAATTATGGTTTGTTAGGAAAAACATTTATTATGGCATGATGATGGATTTGCAGGTTGTGAGGGAGAACCACCACCACTTGTGTTGGAGAACTGCAACGTTTGTGTGGGAGAACTGCAATGTTTGTGTGTGAGAACTGCCACGTTTGTGTGTGGGAGAACTGCAATGTTTGTGTGTGAGAACTGCAATGTTTGTGTGTAGAACTGCCACGTTTGGTGTGAGAAGGCGACGTTTGTGTGGGAGAACTGCAACGTTTGTGTGTGAGAACTGCAATTTGTTTGTGTGAGAACTGCAATGTTTGTGTGGGAGAACTGCAACGTTTGTGTGTGAGAACTGCAATGTTTGTGTGTGAGAACTGCAACGTTTGTGTGGGAGAACTGCAACGTTTTGTGTGTGAGAACTGCAATGTTTGTGTGTGAGAACTGCAATGTTTGTGTGGGAGAACTGCAATGTTTGTGTGTGAGAACTGCAACGTTTGTGTGGGAGAACTGCAACGTTTGTGTGTGAGAACTGCAATGTTTGTGTGTGAGAACTGCAATGTTTGTGTGGGAGAACTGCAACGTTTGTGTGTGAGAACTGCAATGTTTGTGTGTGAGAACTGCCACGTTTGTGTGTGAGAAGTTAGTGAGAGAACTTTGCAACGGAGGAGTATAAGCTGAACTGCAAGGTGGTGCAGGACTTCGAGTTGAGGAGTGGAACTCCAGTGACATAGTGAATCCTCAAGTAGTGTAGAGTGCTATACGTCCCTTGTGTGAAGCCGTGTGTGAGAGAGCTTCACTGACATTCGAGGAGGACTTCAGATGCAGCAGATTGAAGGAGCTACATGGAGTGCCTAACCTGATTTTGAGAACCCAGACAGATGTATTTCATACTGGACCTCGAGGAATAGAACAGATGACCGTTCGGACATTCGAGGTTTAAGGGAGTGCTTGATTGCGTTTTTTGGCGTGAAAGGCGCAGTGTAAGGTGAGAAGTAAATGTCTATTTTGTAGTAGGAGATATGTGAATATTTTTGTACCCTGTATTTGAGCCCAAAGCAGTGAGAGGTGCAGTAGGTTGTGAGCCGAGGAGTGAGCAGCAATCTAGTACGGTTATAGGATGAAGACTTACTGGGAATGTTGGAATGTTATCAGTTGATACCAGCCTAAGGAGTTGCATAGTAATATCACTATTCTTGTGAATATATATTGTATGAGTTCATGTATATGTGTTTATATAAGTGT
>WNGS01133158.1:0-11454 GCA_020271785.1 Procambarus virginalis
TTGGAAGGTTTCCTTTGACTATTTTTGCAAATAAAACTGGGCGACTAAATTTATTGGGGAACTGTAATGCTGTTAATATTGGACAATAGTTACTTAAAGGAAGAAACAATTGGTTTAAACGAAAAACCATGAAGGAGAATATGTAAGGAATGAATAGTTAACATACGGGGAACATGATAAACACAGAACATGAGATGAAGATATAGACAGGACAAAGAACATAGTGAACATAAAGAACAATATGTTAGAGAAGGTGATGAATACAGTGAACATGCGCGGAATATGAACATGAGCAAGAATGAACACTGAACTTGTGAAGAGCATGCTAAGAACATTGAGAACATGAATGAAGGTTGAACAGAGAACATGTGATGAACATGAAAACATGACAAAGCACACAAAACATGGAGAATATGATAAAGAACACAGAAGAAATGAAAATATGAACTGAACATGCTGTAAACATTTCGTAGAACACTATCTACTATATAACAATTTACATATCAGAGTAAACAAAGTGCACTGAATGTAAGGTGTGATCTGACCGTGTGATGTTTATTACAGTGTAAATATTAGCTCGTTAGTGATTATTTACATAACTGAGTAAAAAAAGGTATCAAAGGGCAGGATGTTTACTTGTGATAGACTGGGGGCCGTCTTGATCTGAATTTGATGAACAAAAGCGGAGGACATGAGCTGAAACCAATTTGCTTTAATTTTACCTGTCTGAAATAGAGATTTTAAATTTCAGGGAAATTGGTCTGTTACTAAAAAAGTCATACAAATGAACTAAGGTGAGGCAACAGGTGCTAGAGCTTAGTAACTGACTATCTTATTTACTGTGTCTGAAATACAGCGGGTTTAAATTTCAGGAAAATTGTTCAGGTATTAACGAAGATACGAGAGGAACTAAGGTGGGGGGACAGGAGCTAGAGCTCTGTAACTGCTTTGATTTGATTTACTACGTCTGAAATATGACATATCAGGGAAATTGTTCAGGTATTAACGAAAATACGTTAATACCTGAACTCGTGTCCCCGCTAAGGCGGGGACACGAGCTAGAGTTTGGTAACTACGCTGATCTATTTTACTACGTGCGAAATATGACAAATTGGGATAAAATTGGGCTGTTAATAGCGAAACTACACTTATAAATTCGGTCGAGCAAATTTTGGTCTTCAATTGGACTGATTAATTTTGGGTCTCAAACTGGACTCTGTTGCATTTCGGTCTTACAGCTGAACTCTGATGAATGTCTACAACTGGTCTCTGACCAATTTTGTCTTTTACTGGACTGACTAATTTTCGGTCTTACAGCTTGACTGTCAAATTTAGGTCTCAAACTAGACTTTCATTTTGATGTTATATGAATTGAATAATTTAGGTCTCTTTACTGGACTGACAATATTTGGGTCCAAATCTGACTCATTTCGGTCTTGTATGGTCTGAAATTATTTGGTCTAAAATGGCCTCATATTTGGGTCTAAAATCTCAGTCAAATTTCGGTTTTCAAATGGTCTCCGAATAATTTTCGGTTTTTACAGGTGAAATAGCTGTAAATGGATATAAAAACCAAAACTTACTGCCAAGATGTCTATTTTCCTTAACAAAAGGCATAAAGAACTAAGAAAATACGAATGAATGATGAAGGAGCGAGGTACAGGTGGTATAGAGGTAGAGGGGATAGGTAGAGAGGCTGCCCTAATATTGCGGCGGCGGCGTCTGGCGGAGGGAGGGGTAGGCTAGGTAATTAATGACGTCTCATGTAGTCAGGTAATGCTACATATTTACTTATGTAGAAATATACTTGTAAGTAAAAATTTAATTGAAAGTATAGTCTGAAATATCCGATTATGAACGTAGTTTATTCTCGGTAAGATGAGCGTGGACCTTTCTCCCCTCCCCCCCCCCCCGACTTATGTAACAAATTTCTATGATATCTGAAATTATTTTCCTCATAAGAATTCTTAAACTCCAAATCGGAAATTTATTAGGAAACCCGACAGCGTAAACGGCCCATTAAAATTAACTGGAAAACCGACAGTCTAAACGGCCCAACTAAAATTGACTGGGAAAACCGACAGTCTAAACGGCCCATCTAAAATTAAACTAGAAAACCGACAGTCTAAACGGCCCATCTAAAATTAAACTAGAAAACCCACAGTCTAAACGGCCCATCTAAAATTAAACTAGAAAACCGACAGTCTAAACGGCCCATCTAAAATTAAACTAGAAAACCGACAGTCTAAACGGCCCATCCCCCCAAAAAATGAACCGTTTAGACTCGTCCTACTACCCAAGCGTACCCATAACCCAGTACGTGGCTAAGCCCCAACCTTAATCCTAGCATGGATAACGTCAAAATTTACGTTATCCTAGCATGGATAACGATATTTCAGTGTCGGAAATAACCACTCACATTTGACCAACCAGCATTTTGCTACACAGGTGCAGAATAAATTATACAAGATCGTAACAGATCTATTTAACAACGTGCCAGTAAATTAATACTCTTTAAACTCTTAATAGAGTTTATTAATAGGCAGAAATAGGCAGGCAGGAATAGAAAAACTTAATAGGCAGAAATGCTAGCAATAGCACTGCAATAGTTAATTCAGCAGTCTCTCGCACGGCTAATTGCAGGGTTCAAAATTTATGAGTTCAATGGCTGCTTATAAATACTGTTCCAGATAACACAAACGATAGTAAGGCTCCCCATGACCTAGTAATATACACCAGTGACATAATTGAATTATAAATGTAAAATTGTAATTAAAATTAATTATGAACTACCTAACGAGCCAATCACTGTCAATGTAAATTAAGACGGGTCAATCTAACCCTCAGAAATAATATAACAGTAAAAAATTACACCACAGTATTAATAAGTGATCATTATGTAACATGCCTGTTATATTAAGCTAAACCTGAAGAGAGAAAAATAGGGAGTTACCGAATTAAAAGCAGCGGTGAAGGACCCACCTCCACACGCTACGAGACCTCGCAGCCAACTGAGTTTGAAAACGATGCAATAGACACTTGGTACATACGACGGATCGCATATATATATATATATTTAATTTACCATTTCGGACACAAAGCTAAATACGTTTCGTATACATATTGCTCAATATTTTAAAGCCACTTAAGAGGTATATAGTTATTTAATGAAGTTGAGTGATGTGATGGATAAAATCCAGGCTTTATAAAAACGACGCCAGCTAGTGTCAACACTTCACATCTGAAGGGCCACAAACATGTTCGAACGCACAAAACACTAGCCCGTGGTTTTTGGGTAGATTCTTATTACATTTACTGTGCTATAGTTATACTTATATATAATATGCATTAAAGATAAACGCCTAACATGCAGTATTAATTAATAAAAACAAAGTCAGAAACCACACGTCTGTCTCCACATGTCTTATGTGTTAATTTTGTACGCTAGCTGGCGTTCACAACTGATCTCTCCTTCGAGGACTAGATTTAGTCAGTCATAATGATGATATTGTTTATTTATTTAGGGGAATAAATTTCTGGGTCCACTCAGAAATAATCGAAACATTATAAGAAATGCTCTGGGTGTTAGTGGCTTTGTAAGAATATAAAATAATTCATTTTATTGTATTAAAAATCTAAACCCCATGGCTACTCCGTCTATCTCCGTGTAAATGTCTCGCCAAAAGGTTGTGAATGGGGTCATCTTGGTGCAAATCTCCAGATAACTACGGAGGGCAGATTCTAGAATGTCTAACTTTGGAGAAGCACTGTGTCTAAGTAGTCGTCGACTGATTCAAGCTGTACATATTTGGTACATATGGAGTTAGTATAGTGTTGGGTAGTTTAGCTAGATTATACGTGGGTGTGGGAATCTGGCTGATGATGGGTCGTGGAGGGCTACCAGGCTTGTGGGTCTTGACATTATTACCGTAAATGTATTCTAGGTTGTAGTCACCCTGGACCTTTGACAGGTCTAATGGCATAACATCCCTCACATAAAACTATTACAAATCCACTATGAGCTCTTTTTAATGGCAGAATTTAACCATTTTGTATAAGAAATTTTATATTTCATATCTGTAATTATCAGAGTAATCGAAAAATTCCTATTTTGGATATACGAGATGAAACAGAAAGTCATTAGATAGATCGGTGGGCTGAACGCTCCTGATGACGTCAATAGGAGGCGGAGCTTTTAGCAAATACCGTCCTGTGATTGGCTGTTGCAGGGAATGTCAAAACACTTTCTACGAATGAAATGCAAACTAAGAAATACGTCTTTTTGCACAACAACATCTTTGTTTTGTACCTGGCAGAAATTTCCAACTAACTGAATAAAGTAGTCCAATAAGAGGGCGGAGCATCGTATCATCGATGTTACCATGAGGGTAGTGTCAGGCAACCCACTGATGACGTCACAAGTTAGGTAGCCAGGCCATTTTTCTATAACACCTGTTACGTCCCGCAATATTTAATTATCACTTGATTAATACTTTCAAGTAATTAACAATTCACTTTTTAGGTAGAATAAAGTTGAAGCAGAATGTCATAAGCAGGGCTAATGTGATGAACAAAGATGATTTATTAAAGTGAGTAGCACCTTTAGCTGATCCTTTCCTGTGATTGGCTGTTGTGGTGAATGACAACAAAGAATTTCTACCAATGACATGGAAGCACGAGAATTCTTACTTCAGCACAACAACCCGCCTTATGGGCTGCTGTTCAGCTATTTATCTACTCTCCTTATCTACCCTTAGTTATCCTTATCTACTCAGACCCCAACCCACATACACTAAATAATGTTGTGAATAATGAATTAAAAAAAGTCCACTTATGGATGTAAACTAACAAACTAACATTAAGCATAGAAAAGACCTACTACATCTTATTTGGAAGCAAATCATCAAATGCAATTCAGCTACAGATAGACAACATTAACATCAGCAATAAAAATGATGGCAAGTTTCTTGGCCTATTCCTAGACAAGAGACTCAATCAACTTCAGCACCCACATTCAACACATAACTAGAAAGTCTCTAAGACAGTTGGTATACTCTCTAAAATAAGATATTATGTTCCTAACTCTGCTCTCCGCTCACTATATTATGCACTAATCTACCCCTATCTTAATTATGGTATCTGTGCATGGGGGTCTACCACTGCAAACCACCTTAAGCCCATCATCACCCAGCAAAGATCTGCTATCAGAATAATAACTAACTCTGCTTTCAGACAACACTCAGCTCCCTTGTTTAAATCTCTAAACTTGCTAAATATTAACTCCCTCCACACATTCTCTTGTGTCAACTACATCTACAAAACCCTGTTCTTAAATGCAAATCCTGCTCTGAAACTCTCCCTGGACAGATGTAATAGGACCCATTATCACCACACCAGAAATAAATATCTCTTTGATATCCCCAGAGTCAAATTAAATCTGTGTAAACATTCTATACAAATTAAGGACCTAGTCTATGGAACTCACTCCCTAGTGAATTGAAAAGCTGTCAAACTTTTGCCTTATTTAAAAGCAAAACCAAAAAGTACCTAATTTCATCTTAGTTTCCTACACTGAGCTTTAAATTTGCTCTGTACCTAGTGTTACCCAATCTCCCAATTTTTATGTACTTAACCCAAACAACCTTATCATTGTGTTCATTGCTGTCTTCTTTTATGTGCTAGCCATATGCTGTATTGTGCCTACCAAATTTTGTCAACTACCATTCAAGCTGTCATTGCAATCAATCTGAGCTACTTATGTGCTTTAATATACCTGCAATTTTCTCTCATCTCTCTTTTCTCTCATTATAGGGCGACGATCTGGCTTCATTCAGTTCGGCGTTCAATCCCCGACCATCCAAGTAGTTGGGTACCATTCCTTCCACCCGTCCCATCCCAAATCCTTATTCTGACCCCTTCCAAGTGCTATATAGTCGTAATGGCTTGGCGCTTTCCCCTGATAAATAAAATAAATTGTAACTGTTATCATTTTTTATAAATTTTGCAAGTATTTACCTACTTAAATTTTCTTAGATTAAGGACCTGCCCAAAACGCTGCGCGTACTAGTGGCTTTACAAGATTGTAATTACCATTTTATGTATCCTCGATCACAATCCCAATGTATCTTGACCAGACCACACACTAGAAGTTGAAGGGACGACGACGTTTCGGTCCGTCCTGGACCATTCTCAAGTCGCTTGTGTATCCCAATGTATCTTATTGTATATACATAAATAAATAAATAAATAAATAAATTTATAGTACCTGGGGGACGCAATAGATGTCGCTAGCTGTATTTTGAAGGATGTTTTGTTGATAGTGAAATTTAATGGCAACAGATGACATAAGCTGTATCTTATGGCCACTGTTGACCAGCTAGTTTAGTGTTCTTTTTGGCCGACAGATGGCATCAGCTGTATTATTATTACCGCCGAATTTCATTTGAAACCAATGGTGCCAGATTGGGCTACAAATAGCGAATTGGGCTACTTTTGAGAGCCCCGCGCTCCCAAATTTTTAAATTCGCTACTTGCTACTTTTTGGGCTAATTTAAAGGCAAGATGTGCTAATTTGGGCTATTAATGTTAAGAAACTCAATTATGATTATTTAGAATCAAATTCAAAACAAACAAGCACCCCGCCATAGCAGCCACAGACTGACGATTCAAATGCGAGCACACCACACAGTATATATCCTTTCACGACCATGAAGATCACATTCACTCAAAAAAAAAAATCCACTTACGGGCTATTCATGCCCATGCCACCTCTTGGATGGCTTAATGTTCATCAATCAATCACAAATAAGCAGTTACAGCCCCGCTCCTTTGCCAAGAACGGTTGAGAGCCACAGGGGCCAGACATGATAGTCTGCTCTCAGCAAAACTTTTAAATTACTGAACAATTTGGAAGATATTAATCAAGAACACTTCTTCAAAAGGCTAGATGTAAGACGAACAAGGAGCAACGGTTTCGAGCTCAACAAGTCACACTGAAGGATGGAAAATATTTGTTTTCACCCATAGAATGTGGAAACGCATACCCGCCGAAGTCGTAAATGCCAAAACATTGCTCGATAAAATCCCCAAAACAAATGGGAGGGGCCTTCGACAAGCCAGACAACCTTCCTGTCCTCGTCGAGACCACTAGAGAGAGATACCTGAATTTGCCCGAGGGCCACCCTCGAGTAAATTCATGGAAACCATGGAACCACCTTCCCGACGAAGCCGTAAATGAAAATTCGTTCCCTATCACCTAATGCATCTAACACTTATATGCTGTGCTTCCTGTTTTAACCTGCTATGTTAAATGGGATTCTTGTATTGTGATTTGTGTATTTGTATTCACTGAATTTGTGCGCCCCTTGAGGGATTTAAAGGGGGGGGGGTAGAAATAGCCTAAGCTACTCTATCCCTTTGAGATGATTTTTTTATTGTCTCAATAAACATACTTGAAGTTGAAGTGGACTTTAATGTTTTTTCGGCAGCTTTATTTCCTTAGTTTCCGAGCTGTTTTCTTTACCGTGTATGTTGTAATAAACTATTCCTATATTTACAGTTGTTTCTCACTGTGAAGATTATTAAACAATGGTGATTATAAGGGCGCGGAAGTTTAGCCCGGCCAGGGCCGCCAGCAGCCCTTGGGCCAGGGCCGCCAGCAACCCTTGGGCCAGGGCCGCCAGCAGCCCTTGGGCCAGGGCCGCCAGCAGCCCTTGGGCCAGGGCCGCCAGCAGCCCTTGGGCCAGGGCCGCCAGCAGCCCTTGGGCCAGGGCCGCCAGCAGCTCTTGGGCCAGGGCCGCCAGCAGCCCTTGGGCCAGGGCCGCCAGCAGCCCTTGGGCCAGGGCCGCCAGCAGCCCTTGGACCAGGGCCGCCAGCAGCCCTTGGGCCAGGGCCGCCAGCAGCCCTTGGGCCAGGGCCGCCAGCAGCCCTTGGGCCAGGGCCGCCAGCAGCCCTTGGGCCAGGGCCGCCAGCAGCCCTTGGGCCAGGGCCGCCAGCAGCCCTTGGGCCAGGGCCGCCAGCAGCCCTTGGGCCAGGGCCGCCAGCAGCCCTTGGACCAGGGCCGCCAGCAGCCCTTGGGCCAGGGCCGCCAGCAGCCCTTGGGCCAGGGCCGCCAGCAGCCCTTGGACCAGGGCCGCCAGCAGCCCTTGGACCAGGGCCGCCAGCAGCCCTTGGGCCAGGGCCGCCAGCAGCCCTTGGCCGGGCCAGGGCCGCCAGTAGCCCTTGGGCCCGCCCGGGCAGCACCCAGTCTTTAATTTGGCACCTTTGTGGCACCTTGGTATAAGCCTAAACATGTATATATACACTGGCTGCCTGTCCCCCTACACAATGATTTATTATTACCTATTATTTATCATTTAATTTAAATATTAAATAAAATAATTTATTTAATTATTATAGTAAGTACTTAATAATTTAGTAATAAGTAGTAAGTACATAAAAATTATTAAAAAGTACAGTTTAGACATAGGAGATTCCTAGATTGGATTCACTACCAAATTTCAATATATCCAAGTATTTTTAGTGTAAATGCTGTTATTATATGCATAAATTGTTGGTTTAATATATTACGCTTAACCACTTGGGCTGGACGGTAGAGCGACGGTCTCGTTTCCTACAGGTCCGCGTTCAATCCCCGACCGCCCAGAGGTTGGGCACCATTCCTTTCCCCGTTCCATCCCAAATCCGTATCCTGATCCCTTCCGAGTGCTATATAGTCGTAATGGCTTGGCGCTTTCACTTGATAGTTCCCCACCTGAATAATATTACGAGAGCAGTATTACGGGCTATTCATGCCCGTGCCACTCTTGGGTGGCTTAATCTTCATCAATCGAGAGCAGTACGTCCTAACCAGACGTTATATGATGATATCCTGAACAGTTGATAAATAAAAGTAATTGCGGAACTCCAGTTATCTAATACTTATCATAAATGGTATAAAACCTTATCATAAGCCAAGGGATTTGTAGATCAGTGTTTAAAGGGAATTCGGAAGTAATAATAACACAGCTGATGCCATCTGTCGGCAGAAAGAAACACTATCAACTGGCTGGTCATAGTGGCCATAAGATACAGCTTACGCCATCTGTTGACATCAAATTACACCTATAACAAATTACCCCACAAAATACAACTAGCGCCATCTGTTTTTTTCCAACGCACTATAAATAGCCAAACAGCAACCCATAAGGTGGGTTGTTGTGCTCGGGTAGGAGGTTCCAAGCTCCGCCCACAGATGGTATGGGTGCATAATAAATGGCATATCATTGGTAGATATTCTTTGTTGACATTCACACAACAGCCAATCACAGGAAGGGATCAGCTAAAGGCTCCATCCATTTAATAAATCATCTTTATTCAGCACACCATCCTGCTTATGACATTCTGCTTCAACTTTAATCTACCTAAAAAGTGAAATGTTAAGTATTTAAAAGTATTAATATAGTGATAATTAAATACTGCAGGATATAACGAGTGTTACAGAAACATGGGCTGGCTACCTGACTTGTGACGTCATCAGAGGGTGTTGCCTCACAAAATAATCGGCGATACAATGCCTCCGTTCTTATTGGTCTACATTATTCAGTTAGATGGAAATTTCTGTCTTGTATAAAACAGAAATTGTTGTTCTTTTGTACAACAACAAGGTTATTGAGCAAAAGGACGTATTTCTTATTTTGCATTTTATTCATATAAGCGTTGGCATTCCCACAACAGCCAATCACAGGAAGGGATCAGCTATAGGTGCCATCCACTTAGTAAATCATCTTAGTTCAGCCCACCAGTCCTGCTTATGGAATTTGCTTTAACTTTAATTTACCCAAAGTGAAGTGTTAATTATTTAAAGTGTTAATAAAGTGATAATTTAACATTGCAGGATATAAAGATGTTATATAAAACGAGGCTGGCTACCTAACTTGTGACGTCATTATGGGGGTTGCCTTGACACAAATAATGATACGCTGCTCTGCCCTCTTATTCAGTAAATTATTCAGTTAGATGGAGATTTCTGTCAGGTGCAAAACAGAAATTGTTGTTCTTTTCACAACAACCTTGTTGTTGTGCACAAGGACCTATTCTTAGTTAAATTTATTCATAAAGAGTGTTGGTATTCCCCGCAACAGCCAATCACAGGAAGGTATCTCTGGAAGCTCCGCCTCCTTATGGACTCAACACATCGCTCTAGCTCATGGCTCGCTGTTTCATCTCTTGTATATACAAATTATGACTTTTCGATTACTGTATAATTAATAATATGAGATATAAAAGTTTTAACACAAAATGGCTAAATTCTGCCATTAAGTGGACTTGGTATACATAAAAAAACATACACCATTTATTACCATTCATCCATTATTAATTTCAAAATGTAATATATACTGTCAAGTTTTTTCCTCTCGCCATTACTTGGTGCAATATTTGAAAGTTGTCTATTTATTATCGATCTATCTATTATCTTGTATTTATATTTACAAGCGACTTTGTGTGTTATGCAATGTTAATTGTAATACAAATTGTGGATTATATAGTGATGGTTACTTCAGCAGTCTTGGTAATAGTATATAATTTATTGTTATTTTTTAATTACTTAATTTTGTTCGGTTTAGAACGATAGAATTAATAATACATAATTAGACCGTTAGTGAACAATTTATTACCACACTTAGACATATTTATACAAATTAAAACTAAATTACTAATATATTATTCCTTAGCAATTTTGATGTTTAGTATTAAGCAATTCTGAACGTCTTCAAATTAAATATATAATGTTACTGTGAACATTTAGTTTTGTAAGAGTAATTCATTTTAGTATTATATAATTGTTAACGAAGCGCTTGATTGATAGTTTATACACGTGCTTATCATGCTTTTTGTTTTTTCATACTACACATGCACATGGAACACATTTCTTAAACACTGTTAACGAACGTATGAACAGATATTGTGGGTACCTTCAACACGAAGTGATTGGTGCACCCAGATGAAAGATTATCCATCAGGTCTGGAGCAAAGATATCTCTATCAGGTCTGGAGCCAGTCTGGAGCCAGTCTGGAGCAAGATATCTCGATCAGGTCTGGAGCCAGTCTGGAGCAAGATATCTCTATCAGGTCTGGAGCAAGATAGTCCCTCAGGTCTGGAGCCAGTCTGGAGCCAGTCTGGAGCAAGATATCTCCATCAGGTCTGGAGCCAGTCTGGAGCAAGATATCTCCATCAGGTCTGGAGCCAGTCTGGAGCAAGATATCTCCATCAGGTCTGGAGCCAGTCTGGAGCAAGATATCTCCATCAGGTCTGGAGCCAGTCTGGAGCAAGATATCTCCATCAGGTCTGGAGCCAGTTGGAGCAAGATATCTCCATCAGGTCTGGAGCCAGTCTGGAGCAAGATATCTCATCAGGTCTGAGCCAGTCTGGAGCAAGATATCTCCATCAGGTCTGGAGCCAGTCTGGAGCAAGAT
>WNGS01133175.1:0-13561 GCA_020271785.1 Procambarus virginalis
ATATATATATATACTAGAGACCCACGAGCAGCCAGTTTCCTGTTCAGCGCCTCAGTGTCGCGGTGCAGAGGGGAAATGCGTGCTGTATCCTGGGTATGCACCCAACCTCCGAGGAGCTGGACGAGGTCTTCGAACGCTGATTGTTTAATTGTTATATATTTGTGTGTGTGTGTGTGTTCTCTGTAAACTGTAGCATTGCAATAAAATAAAACAAAAACATACAAAACAATAATAGGAGTGGTAGGAGAAGAAAAGATTAAGTATTCGGTGAGAATCCACAGATCTTCTCTGAATGCTCTTTGTTTTCTTCTTCGAGGATGTGGGTCCCTGCAATTGCACCAGAGGTGGTACCCCTAATATATATATATATATATATATATATATTATATATATATATATATATATATATATATATATATATATATATATATATATATATATATATATATATATATATATATATATATATATATATATATATATATGACTGTCCATAGGTAATTGGGCCATTTATGTGGGAAATATGGAGGAGTGTGCTTCTGCTACAGTTGACCAACTTAATATTTTTCATCAACCAGCAAGAATATTTGTAGCTGGTTTTAGCAATTCTGGAAAAACCAGTCTGGTGGAAAATTTATGTGTTAAATACCACTGGAAATTCTCAAAAATTATAGTGTCATCTGCAAATAATACTGAACATCCTCTTTCAAACAACCCCATTTTGCGAAACAAGGTTACACTCTCCCAAGGTCTGATAAACCCTTTAGAGTATAAGAATCCTTTTTCAAAAGAGTCAGTTTTGTATATAATTGATGACTTATACCTGGAAGCCATTCAGAGTCCAATTATAGCCAATATCTTCACCCGAGGGAGACACGATAATATTTCTGTAATTCTAATTAGTCAAAATTTGTTTCCCCAGGGGAAATATGCCAGGACAATAACTCTGAATTGTACCCATTATATATTAATGAAGCAGAGAGACATAACCCAACTTGAAATTTTAAGTGGACAGTTATATGGGCGAAAAACTATCAATAATTTCGTTGAAATATACCGTCGGGCAATATCCCAGAGCAAGTATGGGTATTTATTGGTCGATCTGACAGTTCCTGAGACATTACAACTACGAACGAGCATTGTCAATGAAGACCAGTGTGAAATTGTTTATCAAATGTGAACAAAAAAATGCCTTTAACGACGCAGAAACGGACAATTCTTACCACCATCTATAATGACATTTCCAGCTTGGGTGGTTTCACAGGATCAATTCAAAAATTGTATAAGGCCGCCAGACTTAAAGACAGCAGCATCAGTATTGCAGATGTGCGGGAATTTCTCCGTGGGGAGCGATCTTATACCTTACATAGAAGAAATTTAGTTAGGTTTCCTCGTCGGAAAATATTAGCTCCTAAGCCCCGCACCATAATTGCCTGTGATTTGGGAGACTTTTGTAGTTTACAAAAATACAATAGTGGTGTTAAATATATTTTGATTTGTGTTGATGTTTATTCTCGACTAATGCAGACTCAAACTTTAAAAACAAAAAATTCAACTGAAGTGGTAGCTGCTCTAAAGAATTTGTTAGAGGCAACCCCACAGTTTCACGGGGTAAGACGAATATTCACCGACCGAGGAAGAGAATTTTACAACAGGACAGTTCAAAATTATTTGAATAAGAAAAATATTAAATTATATAGTGTATTTTCGGAAATGAAATCTAGTATAGTGGAGCGTGCCATCAAAACTTTAAAACATAAACTGTATCATTATATGACTCAAGCTAATTCATTACAATACATTCACATCCTCCCAAAAGTTGTGGAGGTATACAATCACACTTTCCACAGAATACTAAGAAATACCCCACATGCCATTCATAAGTTGCAAAACATTGAAGATATACGAAGACAGTTTAAGGTCATGTATTTAAACAATAACTACCCCTTAACCGCCATCAGTCCACAACTGGAGGTTGGACAGTATGTACGACTAGCAAAGCGAAGGAATATATTTCACAAGGGCTTTTGGCCCCAAAATACAGAAGAAATATTTCAGGTGACTCATATCGACAGAACACAACCAATCCCAACCTACAAAATCAAAGATTTAACCAACGAGGCAATCAGTGGTATGTTTTATGAGCAAGAATTGATTCCAACATCCCTTCCAGACTATTTTCCCATAACGATATTACAGTCTAGGAAGACATCGAAAGGACACAGAGAATATTTCGTCAAGTGGAGAGGCTACCCAGAATCCTCCAATTGCTGGATTAAAGTCAAGACATCGTCAAATTTAAAAAAAAATGACAGTTCATCAGGACTCTCTCGTAGAGAAACACCATCAACTGTTATTTTTATTAAACAATTTATCGCCCAAGAAGCGGAATAAACTAATCAAGGCTTTAAAACGACAGGAAATTGAATCAATTTGTGAAATTTTTGCCAATTTTCTGAAACGAAACATCCCAGTTCAACCTCAGATAATTAATGGACTACAGAGGTATCAGAATGACATTCGTTCTGTAGCACGTAAGAGAACTCCTCTCTACAAAAAGAAAAACATCCTGACCTCTAGAAGAGGTGGAGCCATATTGGCAGCTCTGTTACCTTTGGCTGTATCGTTAATTTCCTCTCTAATAAAGTAATTACGTAAGAAGAGAAAAAAATGGTGAAAGAATATTGCCTAGTACCACGACTCGTCGCTGAAAAATATTTATTTAATAAAAACGAGAGTACTCCATCACCTCTTAATGAGGTGGCTCCACCCTCCCCCGCCAGTAATAGAGGTGAAAATAAGTCCTTTTCTTTAAAAAACGAAAGCAAATGGGGCAATTCGGCTAATAATGTTGGTGGTAGCTGTAAACACCTTGACTGTGAGTCTAGCGGTGGTGATGGTAGAGTGGGGGGAGAGGCCACTCCCCCCTCACCCCCAGCAAGAATAACAACTTGCGGGCGGGGTTGCCACGGTAGCTCCTTTGAACGTTATAACCCTACCACCCGTGGGGGACTGGTCAGACCACCTTTAAAAGACATTGCCCGCCCCCCCGCCGCGCCGGCCGCCGCCGCGCAGGTGCCCGCCGCGGGGTTCTTTCAACAAAAAACGCGGGACAGGTGCGACCATCGTCCTTTAAAAAAACAAATAAAAAAAAGGATACATTCCATTCTACCGCCCGAGATGCGACTAGCTGTTGCTGGGCCCACTCTCCACAAAGCCACCACCACTACCACCTCCCAAAACCCAAGTATGGACAACTTAATAAATGTGAATTTTAAAATAGGGGAAATTCCTCACGTCAAAACATTACTGAACATGTTTGAACAAAACAGCCAACAGGTGGTATGGGATAGTCACGGGAATTTATTAAAGCCTGTGCAAAATTTAAATATTTTAGATATAATTAAAACTTTAGCCTTTACTAAAGGACAATTTAGGGCGGCTGACAAGACAGATGTAAGGATTTTACTGAAGGTGG
Organism: Procambarus virginalis; assembly: GCA_020271785.1. NCBI lineage: Eukaryota > Metazoa > Arthropoda > Malacostraca > Decapoda > Cambaridae > Procambarus > Procambarus virginalis. The sequence goes on from WNGS01133175.1 coordinate 3,479, forward strand.
CTGGCATAGACCCATCCTTTATACGTAATTCTCGCGCCAGAACGCAGTTAAAAGGGGGAAGGGCTATTCATAGGAGACCCCATTGGGAACCGTATTGAAAAGCCTATATGAGTCACTTCTTAATCATCATTATATTCAGTTGTGTATCCACCATGGAGCGAGCTTCAACCCCCCCTCCGACGGTAGAGGAGGAAGAAAAATCGCCCCTATTGAAGCGTTTGGTTGCTACTCAACGTTACTACAAGTTTGTCGAACACAAAAGTAGATTGATATATGCCTTATGGGATTGTTACGACCGTCTTGTGTTGAGTGCTCCCCCAGAACGGTTTTTTAAGTCATTTGGTGAAACGGTGAAAAGGTATGAAGAGTATTCATCTCAGGAGATCCAGACGGAGATTTGGCAGATGGAAAAATTAACCTTCCAACATCGGGACATGATTACAGCCTTTGAGTCTGGACGGAGTGTCTATGGGCTCATAAGGTGATCTCTACCCCTCACCCCTACATCCCTCTACCCCCAGGTGGGTCGCAGGTGTATTTAAAGGCCGCCCACCGCCTGCTCCTGGAACACTATACTACAGTGTCGACACGCTCCTCACAGCCACCCTCTCACCATGTCGCTGGCGAGTATCAAGACCATTGGTGACGATATCACTGACTCCCACTCCTTTGGAGTAGGTGATGTCATCGTCTACGAGTTACCAGCTGCCGTTGTGCGTCCCTATGGTCTCGCTTCCATCATATGGAAGACTTATCCCTATGCCCGTGTGGAACGTGAAGGGCTGGGTAGTGTCAATTGGGCAATAATTCGTTGTCAGGCTACCCCAGGGGACATTGATGTGAAGATTGCCCCACTCCTCTCTGACGGACAAGATCTCATAGAGGAGCCCGTCCTCTACTTCAGGTCGACTTTTGTGGCCTTGAGTTCTGCTTTCGGGGCAGGGGCCCCACTTCGAGTCAAACCCAATAGCCCAGGAACAAGTGCAGACTTCCGCCGACACTCACTACGTCACTAACGTCACCCTGGATACCGCACAAAACCGGCGGTACTGGTTGAAGATGGCCCTAACCAAGATGGGGAATGTCATGGCGAGAACCCCAACCATGACTCGACTGGTGGTACCCCACGGCTTAGGGGCTTCCCGTGATGGTATGGTCAACTGGCACAAGGACATTGGACCCATGCTGCTCTCTCTTCATCAGGAATTGACCAAACTCAACAAAGAGTTGGTCATCCTCAAACGACCTGCAGGTACTCACCTAATTGTACTCACCTAATTGTGCTTGCGGGGGTTGAGCTTTGGCTCTTTGGTCCCGCCTCTCAACTGTCAATCAACTGGTGTACAGTTTCCTGAGCCTACTGGGCTCTATCATATCTACATTTGAAACTGTGTATGGAGTCAGCCTCCACCACATCACTGCCTAGTGCATTCCATTTACTAACTACTCTGACACTGAAAAAGTTCTTTTTAAAACACTTTCGCGCACTGAGGTTAAGGAAAAAAACTTGGGCCTTATGCCCCTGGCGCTTCGCGCAGCCAAGCGGTGAGACCGAAAAGTGTATACTCTTTTTACTCTCCTCACACTAATTGTAGGCGTACGTATTTAAATTTGGTATCACTGTGTTCGCAATAGAATTGTCTATAAGAACATACGTATAAAATGCCGCCAAATCATAAGGCATATCAACAACCAATAAAAAACTATTGAAATGTTTCCAAACCAAACAGCAACAAAATGTTTCCATTCTCGTAATAGTTGTGAAGCCCACAGTTGTCCTACATCGTTAATTTTGGTATCATTGGAATCGCAATTAAATTCTCTATACGGACATATGCATATAAATATAGAATCAATGTCGCAACTGACCCACAAGAGTGTGGGAAGTGGCTGAAGTGTTACCCGCGGCGGCATATCGCCGAAAATGACATCGAAAAGTGTATTTTCAATTCACTGTCCTGACATTATTTTTGGATGTACGCATTTAATTTTTGTACCAATGTGTTCGTAATAGAATGTTCTATAAGAATATAAGTATAAACCGTCAAATAAGAATGCGTTCGACCGGCAACAAATATAAAAAGTACGTCGCTCATACGCGTCGTGTCAATAATGCAATAGTTTTCCCACGAAGATTCACTGCCATGACATTTTCTTTAATAAGCTCTTCTGTTATTAGAGAAAAACGTAAATTTTATGGCGAACATTTCTAAACTATCCCCAAGAAAATCGAAGCAAAAATGGATTTTATACAAATATTTTTTATTTTAACTGGGATACTAGTTAAAAGTGCGGATCCGTCAGAACAGCTCATAACGACCCGGCTAGTTATAAATGGGCGAAAGTGATAAAATTATTAAATTAATGTCTCTGTGGCTCATTTGGGTACTCAGCTTCCACCTGTGTCCCCTTGTTCGCGCCCCTCCAGTGTTGAATAGTTCATCCTTGTTTACCCGGTCAATTCCCCTGAGGATTTTGTAGGTTGTGATCATGTCCCCCCTTACTCTTCTGTCTTCCAGTGTCGTAAGTTGCATTTCCCGCAGCCTTTCCTCATAACTCATGCCTCTTAGTTCTGGGACTAGTCTAGTAGCATACCTTTGGACTTTTTCCAGCTTCGTCTTGTGCTTGACAAGGTACGGGCTCCATGCTGGGGCCGCGTACTCCAGGATTGGTCTTACATATGTGGTGTACAAGATTCTGAATGATTCCTTACACAGGTTCCTGAACGCCGTTCTGATGTTAGCCAGCCTCGCATATGCCGCAGACGTTATTCTCTTTATGTGGGCTTCAGGAGACAGGTTTGGTGTGATATCAACTCCTAGATCTTTCTCTCTGTCTGTTTCATTAAGTACTTCATCCCCTATTCTGTATCCTGTGTCTGGCCTCCTGTATCCACTGCCTAGTTTCATTACTTTGCATTTACTTGGGTTGAACTTCAACAGCCATTTGTTGGACCATTCACTCAGTCTATCTAGGTCATCTTGTAGCCTCCTACTATCATCCTCTGTTTCAATCCTCCTCATAATTTTTGCATCGTCGGCAAACATTGAGAGGAACGAATCTATACCCTCTGGGAGATCATTTACATATACCAGAAACAGTATAGGTCCAAGGACTGACCCCTGCGGGACTCCACTTGTAACGTCTCGCCAATCTGAGACTTCACCCCTCACACAGACTCGTTGTCTCCTGTTGCTTAGGTACTCCTCTATCCACCGGAGTACCTTCCCTTTCACTCCAGCCTGCATCTCCAACTTTCGCACTAGCCTCTTGTGTGGCACTGTATCAAAGGCTTTTTGACAATCTAAAAATATGCAGTCTGCCCACCCTTCTCTTTCTTGCCTTATTTTTGTTGCCTGGTCGTAGAATTCAAGTAACCCTGTGAGGCAGGACCTGCCATCCCTGAACCCATGTTGGTGCTGTGTTACAAAGTTCCTTCGCTCCAGATGCTCCACTAGTTTTTTTCGCACAATCTTCTCCATCAGCTTGCATGGTATGCAGGTTAGGGACACTGGCCTGTAGTTCAGTGCCTCCTGTCTATCCCCTTTCTTGTATATCGGGACTACGTTAGCTGCTTTCCAAATATCTGGCAGTTCCCCTGTTGCCAGTGACTTGTTATACACAATGGAGAGTGGTAGGCACAGTTCCCTTGCTCCTTCCTTTAGAACCCATGGGGAGATTCCATCTGGGCCTATAGCCTTTGTCACATCTAACTCTAGTAAACACTTCCTTACTTCCCCGCTGGTAATCTCAAAGTCTTCCAGTGGTTCTCGGTTAGCTATTCCCTCTCTTACCTCTGGAATTTCTCCTTGCTCGATGGTGAAGACCTCCTGGAATTTCTTATTCAACTCCTCACACACTTCCTTGTCATTTGTAGTGAATCCTTCCGCCCCTATCCTCAGTTTCATAACCTGTTCCTTTACTGTTGTTTTTCTCCTGATGTGGCTATGCAACAATTTAGGCTGAGTCTTTGCCTTGCTTGCAATATCATTTTCGTATTGTCTTTCCGCCTCTCTTCTCATCCTGACATATTCATTCCTGGCGTTCTGGTATCTTTCTCTGCTCTCCAGAGTCCTGTTATTCCTATAGTTTCTCCATGCCCTTTTACTTTGCTGCTTAGCTAGCTTACATCTGTGTTATGAGGTGTTACCCCTCCAGTGGTACCCCTCCCCTTCGACGACCCAAGTGCTGATACTCTTACTATAACGCTCGACACCGTGGTGGGAGAGGGCGGTACCACCCCAAGAACCTCTTCTCGTTCTACTCCTTCAGCGCCACCACCCACTCCCAGGAAGAAGAAACACTCAGGAATACAGCTCCAGCTCCACCACCACCCCTCCACCACCCCTACAACATCAACCTCAGTCAAACGGAGGATTGAGCCACTCCTCGACTTTGAAACAGAGGCGAATCGCCGTATCGACTCCATCCTCGATGGTGAGTCACAGGAAATATTCCTGTTATCCTCCCCCCCCGAAAAAACAACGAAAGCTGTAACCACCACTCCAGTAAAGAAGTTGAGGTAGTGGCAGTGGAAGCAGCAGTGGAGGTAGCAGCAGCCAGCAGTAGCAGTAGTAGCGAGGGGGCGTGGTTAATCACTATTCTTAAAAAAATGTGGGGGAATCTTCACCTGTTGTAGTTCTTTAAGTAGTTTAATAAAATAAAATATAAGTTATGTTGTTTGTTTTCCCCCTGTATATTGTCCAATCTGTACATAAGGGGACAATGGGAGAAGAACATTAGATATATCTTACCGGTCTCGAACAAGGAGATATTTACAACAACACGACTTCAGCATTTTACAAACACCATCCCATCACTACATTTAAACCCTCCCATTAAACATGAAGTGGCTTTAATCAACATACTCCTACCGAGGCGAATTAATGCCATCATCAAAGATGAGGGGGACTCTGCCGTAGATATCTATGGCACTTTTAAACATGGAACTCTTTCTGAGAGTCCAGAACACTTTAAGCACCACCCCAGGAGGGAAGTAGAGGTAGTGCCACCGCCAACAGCAGCAACAGCGACAGTAGCTCCGGAAGGGGGACAGCAGCAGCAGCAGCAGCAGTAGCAGCAGCCGGCGCCAGTAGTAGTAGCGAGGGGCTGTGGTTAATCACTATTCTTAAAAAAAATGCGAGGGAATCTTCCCTTGTCGTAGTTCTTGAAGTAGTTTAATAAAATAAAATAAAGTAATATTGTTTATTTTCACCCTTCTTACAAAAACCCATCCCCTGTATATTGGCCATTCAGTACATAACGGGACAATGGGGGAAGAACATTACATATATCTTGCCAGTCTCGATCAAGGAGATATTTACAACAACACAAGTTCAGCATTTACAAACACCATCCCAACACTACATTTAAACCCTTCCATTAAACATGAAGTGGCTTTAGTCAACATACTCCTTCCAAGGCGAATTAATGCCATCATCAAAGATGAGGAGGACTCTGCCGTAGATATCTATGCCACTTTTAAACGTGGAATTCTTTCTAAGAGTCCAGAACACTTAATATACACCTTCCACCCAAAAACCAACATATTATCAAGAAACATCAAATTCATTACAGACGTAGTTAGTCGGCAAATAACCACCGACATGCAGCTTAGCTTTAGGGATGATTTCAAAATATACTTCTCAGATAAAGAACCAATCCTCTCCTATGACCAATCTTTAGAGAGGGTATTACTAGCTTCAACTCTTAACAGTGGAAGTACTGGCTCATTAAATTCTCTCAGCTTTCAATTTAAACACAGAATAGCTAATGTACTTGGTTTTGACAGCACTCGCAAATACACCATTTATCGACCAAAAACAGGTGACATTACGTCAGCCTCCAGGACTGTGGCCTTATCGCCCCAGACATTGATGGAGGTTGTGACTATTTACTTATTTATAGTGACGTCATCGAGCCTGAACGATACGGGGGGCAGATTGTAAATATGTTAGATGCAATCAATTATCATGACTCATATTCTAGAGGGGCTCATCCCTAGTGTACAAAACATTAAACACTAACACGTTGGAGAAAGTAAGTATTAAAATAACAGATCAGTTTGGGCGAATGGTTAGTTTTGAAGATGGAAGGTCGGTTACGGCTGTCTTACATATTCGCCCTAAGGTATAGCAATATATATATAAGAAGTGTTTACCAACGACTTAGCTTATTATATGAAGAGACCTCAGAATGCGTATACCGTTCCACCCGCCTTCCCAGAGGGAGTTCGGGGAGATATTCGCTCCTCTCCCTAGGAGACACGGGATGAGAGGGGGGCGATGAATGACATACGCACATTCCAAGCACCTTATCTCAGATCTGGAGGAGGTTTCTTTGGGACCTTGGCTGGTATTGCTCGGCGGGCCATACCATTTTTCATGAAAGCTGTAACACCTAGCGCTATCGATTTTGGGAAAAATGTCCTTGGTGATTTAAGCAGTGGTAAACGGGATGTAAAGAGTGCTCTGAGAACTCACGGTATTGATGCTCTTAAGAGTGTGGAAAGAAATTGGTAATGGGGGGTAAAATTAAAAGACTCTCTAGACGAAAAAATAAAAGTAAAAATGTAAACGAGGTCTTGGGTATAAAAATGACGTGTTTTCGCTAACGTAAGCAGTCATACTTCAACTTTCGGAGGGATCATGGGGAGCCTAGCGGAGCTGGGGTGAAAATACCACTACAATATTATAGCTCCAGTATTATTGACCAATTTCCTAGAAGTAACAGAATACGTAATGTGGAGAGTTCAATTGCCTCTACGCAGCAAATAGACATTCTTCCTGTCAACCTCCCCATTAATCAACGTTTGCGGGATAATTACTTAGAATTCCGCATCCCTGGAACCCAGGGAGCCTTCTTAGATCTAGCTAATATTGTTATAGATTTTAAGGTATCTTTAACGAAAGATGACGATACCACAAAATTGGAAGAGGATGACCATGTGGAATTTGTGAATGGGTTGTCAAATACCATGTTTAAAGGTGTTCAGGTTTTTTAGGAGAGCAGGTAGTTGAAACAAATACTAATTTTAATTATTGGTCGTTTATTAAATTAATTACCTCCATGCCTCCATCAAAAATGTCTTCCTTGGGGAGAATTGGAGGCTTTCGTAGGGACTGGAGAGATGACGATGGTATAATCACTAATGAGTTTACAAATACTTATTTTACTGGAGCAACTGCCAAGGATAAAAAATTTATGGTTGATTTAAAAAGTAAAGGTTTGTCGATGTGTTTCCCCCTCCTATTGGATATATCATCCCTAGACCAATACATATTAGATAATATAGATGTGCGACTAAGATTGGAGCTCTGCCCCCATGCTTGGGTCCTAAATACAAGCGTTAACGATGGCTCTAAGTATTGCTTGCATATGGATTTATGCTAAGTTATGGGTAACGCGGGTGTTCCCCTACCCAAGTGCCTACCTAGCCTTAAACAGCTCATTGTTAGCATCCCCTGACCCCATAACTTATACTTTCAATAGAACCATTTCTAAAACATATGTCCTAGCAGGGAATCAAACTAGTCTCTTAATTGATCAACCATGGGCTCAAGTAATTCCTCATAAGATATTCATGGTAATAATTCCAATGAATTATTACGCTGGTCTTCACCAAGGTAATGGATTATATTTTGAAAATGCATAGCTGAAAAGTATTGCTATGTATTTGAACAATAATGCAATTTACCGAATCGGCGGCGATTTCGATAACCATTATTCCCGCCTTTATTACGAAACTTTGAAGACATTAGGCTTAGAGCGTGATTCACTACTGCTCTATGACTCTTTTAATAAGGGAAGATCAATATTCGCCTTTGACTTAACCTCCATTCAAACGAAGGATTCCCTCCCTGTGGAGAAATCTGGCAACTTGCGTATGGAGCTTGAATTTGGTGGTGGTGTTACATATAACAGACTGGTTTTACTGTTTGGGGAAACGACAGGAGTACTATCCATCGATGGGCAAAGAACTGTTCTATGCGACGTACGAGCATAAAAAAACACAATGAATTGTTATGATATAAATATTAATTTAAAAGATAATCTAGGGGATCGAGCGCTCTACCTGGGCTGTTATAATGCTGAGGAGATAGAACAGTTAAATATCTCCTCAAGAAAACCTATTGTTTTCATAACTAATATTTTACCATCACAGAATCACTATGGGACATTGGGTAGGAATTTATATTGATAAAGTTAAGCATCGGATGTTTTTTTTTTTATAGTTATGCAATATCACCGGCTACTTACGGGCATTATTTTCAAGGATTTATTAAAACTAACAAAATAAGAAAGGTGTTTGGAATGCGCCACAGACTCCAAAGTGATTTTACTCTTGCCTGCGGGCTCTATTGCATCATATTTGTTCATAGAATAAGCCACCTGGGCTTGCCTTCAACAGTACATTACTTACATAACATATTTTCCAGCGTTACTTTAAAATTAAACGATAAACGCGCCCTCTCTTATGCGAGACGATATTTTCCTATGAAACATCATTGTGTTAGGACATTTTGTAGAGGTATAGGAGTTGGTTCTTATAGGTGGTGTAGAGAATATTTTTGTTAGCCAGGCAACCTACCTAACAAGGAGTGTAGCCTCCTATAAAAAGCCCTCCCCCCCCCAACCCCCCCCTCAGAAGACTGTCTTCCTCCTACGAAATGGAAGGTGTCTCTCAAAAAAACACCTGCTGGGAAAATTGAAGTCCTTGAAGGACCTGGTTAGTATTACCCTCACTTTCTGCTAATAGATTTATTTTATGTTTATTTCCCTTAATAAAAAAAAGTTTGTATATCCTCTATTTCACCTCCTATGTTTTCTTCAGTACAGTTCTTGGGACCCGTCCACACTTGTTGTGTAGTAATTCTACGTGGAGGGTCTGCCCCAAACAAGATGCTGTTACATAGTCTAATTGACGATGCCTGCTGAAGAGGACACAAGGCTGCTCCTGCAGGAGGAGAGGTATGTACTAGTTGTTCTTAGAGAAAAAAATAGAATATTTTTATAATAAATATATAATCATATAAAAAACTTTATTCACTATAAATTATTTCCCCCATCTCTTTCCAGAACACTTCCGATGAGAGAGAGGAGGAAACTCAGCCAAAAGGTGTCCACCCAACTCCCCCCCACACCCCAAGAGAGGGGGGGATGGGGTCAAGACCTTCCCCCACTCATCACTGAAGAAGAGACGTCAGAATTCTACTCAGATGAGGATGGGGAGGTGGAGGGGGACGAGGGATAAGGGGGGTGGTAGAGCTGTAGTAAGTGAAATATGGCAGGAGCACACTGTAAACTACAATTATTAACTAACATAATTACTTATACATTTTGTGTATTTTTACCTAATAAAGCATTTAATCAATTATTTAATGTTTTTTTAACCCTTTGGGGGGGGGGTAGATTTATAATTTAATACACCTTAAATACTCCTATATAAGGGAGGCTATTCAGACTTGTTCGAATATATTTCCTTTAATTACCCCTAAATAATGACTTGGTGTTTAAGGAGATACCCAGAGTAAGTGAAATATGGTGAGAGCTCACCGTAGACTACATTCGAGGTGGGTCTATCTGGCACACCGCCTCTGATTCCATTGTATGATAAGTGGGCCTATCTGGCTCCCTGCCTCTAAGTCCATTGTTTGATAAGTACCTCCCATTGTTTGTTAAGTGTCCCTATCTGGCACGAATCATACTACTGTTAGTGTTTTGGTCACACTGGTGTTTCTTGTTGTTGGTGTTTTGGTCACGCTGGTGTTTCTTGTTGTTGGTGTTTTGGTCACACTGGTGTTTCTTGTTGTTGGTGTTTTGGTCACGCTGGTGTTTCTTGTTGTTTTAGTTTTGGTCACGCTGGTGTTTCTTGTTATTAGTGTTTTGTTAACGCTGGTGTTTCTTGTGTTTTGTTTTAGTCACGCCGGTGTTTCTTTTTTGTTGTGTTTTGGTCACGCTGGTGTTTCTTGTTGGTGTTTTGGTCACGCTGGTGTTTCTTGTTGTTGGTGTTTTGTCACGCTGGGGTTTCTTGTTGTTAGGTGTTTGGTCACGCTGGTGTTTCTTGTTGTTGGTGTTTTGGTC
>WNGS01133179.1:0-14336 GCA_020271785.1 Procambarus virginalis
TTTCATACAGGAATTATATGTTAATAATATAACATAATAATAACGTAATGATGTCGTGTAAATAACGTTATATTGACGTCATATAAATGTTCATTTATGTTATAAGAACATAAATGGATAGGTTTACATAGAGTAACAAAAAAAAAAACAAATGTTGACTGAAAATGATATATTCTTAATATAAAGCATGGAAACATTACAATTCCCATAGCATTCACTATTATTTTAAAATTTTACATAAATCTTAGAACCTGTGTCTCAAGAATATATGTTTTTAGTTTATCTAATGGTTTTAAGGACGTCAGATATACGTATTTATCTTAAAAGTTACAAAATTACCTTTGTAGCACCATTTAAAACGTTCACAAAACGTTCTGTGTTTGCTGGGTTGTTTATCTGTATCTATGCTACCAGTCTCCCAATCTTTATGTACCCCAATCTGAAATCTTTACCATAATGATCATTGCTGTCTTATATGTGCTGTCAATCTGCTGTAATTAATCTTTAAATTACCAATCAAGCTGTCAATGTAATCAATCAGAGCTTTAATATAACAATGTGCTTAATATACTTACAAAGCTCTCTCATCTCATTTTCTCTTGCAATGTATTTGTTATCATTTATCAATTCTGCTAGAACTTACCTACTTTAAAATTATCTGTTAGATTAAGGACTTGCCCAAAACGCTGCGCGTACTAGTGGCTTTACAAGATTGTAATACTGTCCTATTCAATGTATTCTCACAAACCCAATGTACTCTTGTATATAATTAAATAATAAATAAATAAATAAATAAATAAAATAAGTGTTACCCAATCTTTATGTACTTAATCCAAACAACTTTATCAATGTGTTCATTGCTGTCTTCTTTTATGTGCTAGCCATATGCTGTATTGTGCCTTTTATTTTTGTTAAACTACCGTTCAAGCTGTCATTGCAATCAACTGAGCTACCTATTTGCTTTAATATACCTACAATTTTCTTTCATCTTTTATTTTTTTCTTGTATATAACTTTATCATTTATCATTAGATTATTACATCATTAGATTATCTGGCTTAGGCTCGGCTACAAGTACCTCTGGGAGTTTGTAACATCTGCTGATGTAGATTTGACTAAATGTAAACTCTGTCAGCAGAACTATTCGCATACTTTGCGTCATTATATAATGGAATGTGAAAAAATTGCGGAATTTAGAGATAACACCATCAATAGTGTCCAAGAAATGTGTAAGTACTTCATTCACAATGATGTGCTGCCCGAAATTTTAGCGAAGTATCCAAAATTTGCTTACTGTCGGTAATGCATGCACATGACTGTAAAGCTGCCGCCCAGTTGGGTGGGTGTGCAGCAAGACTAGTAACTGTGTGACTCACTAAAGATGTAAAGTGCCTTGTATAGTGACCGTTGTGAGCCTCTTGTAATGTCACTTGTGACACCTCTTTGTGTCACTTGTGACACAAAGATTCTTGATGTGTGTATTTGTGTGGGTGATTAGATATGTATGTGTATGTATATGTGTATACGTATATATATATGTACATGTATGTATGAGGGTGTGTTCATGTGTATACAACATTGATAATTTTGTAACTAGCGTCAAACATTGTTACTTGCTTAGCTAAACGAACTAGAGGGTTCAGTTCCTGAACCGATTATGTACCTCTGTATCCTTTACACCACCGCCCATGGGATGGGTATGGGGTGCATAATAAAGAAAGAAATTGAATTAGATTATCTGTTAGATTAAGGACCTGCCCGAAACGCTGCGCGTACTAGTGGCTTTACAACATTGTAAATACTATGCTATGTATTCTCTCACACCCAATGTACCTTCATGAATATATTTATTTATTTTATAGATTTATTTTATTTTATAAATAAAATAAAATAAATAAAAAATATTAGTGAGTGAAGACGGAATATCATGAGCAAGGGATGTACCAATGGATGAAAAGAACCTATTGAATTCAATAGCAGTGTCTGAGGCCGAAAGCACACCATCGTCATTGGATAGGAGAATTGATTTTTCATTTAAAATCTTTTTTGAATCTAATATTTAGGAGATAGTGCTCCATGTTTTCTTAATGTTGCCCTTAATTAGGATAAATTTATTTTCGTAGTATTTTATTTTGGCTCTTCTAATCATTTTAGATAGCCTGGATGAGTAATTCTTTGAAATTTTTTTGGAGACGACTCCTAACCTATACTTCTTTTCAAGGTCATGTTTTTTATTAATAGATTTAAGTATACCTTTGTAAGCCATGGAGTGTTTAAGATGTCTACATATGTAGAGGTTATGTCTATAATTAAGATTAGTGTTTTATTCCAAAATCCTTTTATTGATTTTATAAATATTTATAAACCTAATATTCTTGCATAAGTTTTGGGGGAATTTGGGAAAACTTTTAATAATAAAACTAAACATATTTTGGATAAAAATTCTAAAAAAAAAACTTATTATATGCTATTGTGTTAGCTGAGTCTTATGGAAATTATTTAAGTTGACGCTTGTTTTTTGCAGAGTAATTTTGAAAATGTTGAAAATTCGTTGAATAATAAGTGTTGCATTATTTTATCTTTTTCTATTTAGGCTGCGATGCTAAAACTTGGACCAGTTGGAGCCCACTTCATATAACTAGTTAATATAGTTTGATTGAAATTGAACAACTTTCACTTTTCCTTCGTTAAGCCCCCTTCAATTATTGCTGCATTATTACAAAATAATTTTTAGGAGCACCAGGATAGAAAACACTGTGCTCACCAGGGATCGAACCTGGGACCTTCTGTGTGTTAGACAGATGTGATAACCACTACACCATGAGCACTTAAAGACAATATATGAATGCACTTTACAAATAATTATTTACGAGAACTAAAACCTATGGTTGAGATAAAGAAGTCAATTGTGTGAACTTTCAAGATCAGTGAAGTATTATGACAAAATAATAACATAAAGTAATAAATTATTACAAAATATAATTACACAAGTTTCCTTGTATCTGGGCAGGACATAATGACCTCTCGGACTCATCTTTTATTGTCCCTTAATTTGTCTGGATCTTCCTCGATAACACACAGACTTTCAATGTTATAGGATTAATTAAGCACCATAATGTAACTAAGTGCCATGACTCGCAGAGTTTGAGATAAGTCCTGATAGATCAAGGTGACAACAGGACAGCCAAGTCCCCCCTCCACATCTGGCAGCGTACTGCCGCCGCCTCCCAGGACACACTATCTTATATCTTCTTCTTCTTGATAGTAGGTGCAGTTTGCATGAAGGGTTTGTCCTCCCGATGACTGCACCAGTACAGATATTGGTAGAGGCGTTTATGTTGAAGATGATAAGAGTTTCAAAAGTGCTTGTTGCGTTGTGCTGTAGACAGAGGAGCGGCGACTAAAACAGAGGTGTATGTTAGAGGGAGACTTGCCACACCGTGACTTGCCACACCGTGGGGCCAGTGTCGTCGCTACCCTGGTGCGGGGTAGACATGTAGGCCTACCCCTCCACATGGATTTACTGCTAAATGGGTACAGACGGCCTTAAGGATCTCACAACCTAGCAGTGATATATACCATCTAGCTCCTGGAAGCTTTCACCTAGGTTTCAAAGTGGTGAGCAGTGCAAGTTGACCAGTTATCTGGATAAACAACTCCTAGGTTTTTGGAGTGGCGCCTTGGGCAGTGGAGACATGGCCGCTTCCCCTTACTTCACGCCTGGTCAGACGCCTGAGGTGGTACCCCGGGCGCTGGAACTTTAGCCCCTATTGCCCCGCTCCCCTAAGCTGTATTTCCCCTGTACAGCCTGGACATGGTGGCACGAACGGACCACTCGCATACCACTGTACAGATGCCTCAGTGATTGGTGGTACCAGTGCAGTGTTACACACAGTGTAGAGGACTATTAAGTGTGTGTGTGTGGATAAAGTAGGTATCAGAGTGGCGCTCTCTACACCTGTCACTCTAGTCGGAGCCACTACCAGTGTACTACCCTCAGCAGTGTTGCCAGCTGAATGTGTATACATCTGCGCCTGCTTGTATGGTGTCCGAACTATTCATCTTGTCTCTGCACTATGATTGGTGGCCGCTATTGTTCTGGGTCCAGGCCATAGCCTGAAGTGCTACTCTGTGGTAGAAGCTGACGTGTCTTGTCACTTCATGTTGTGACTCTGGCAACCATGGCCACTTCCCTCCCGCCTGCTGGGGTCACCGTCAGCGACCCTTCCCAAAATGTTTCAGACGCATTGGCGTCACTTCGGCCACCACCTCGCATGACTTACAGCATGGCCAATCACTCCATCCCAATATGGCCATGCATGAGGAGGACACCAGCTCAAGTGATGAAGCAGCCTCGGGTGGTAGTTTTACTTTATACAAAAGCCGGCAGACCTTACGTGAAGAGAGAAGGTTAAGGAACGGTAACAATTCTGTCAAGACGACCAATGCCACCCCCACAACGGGAGGGGCACCACGACCCACCCTAGCACCCCGTAATAAATATGCCAGGCTGGCATTTCCATCTCACGTTACCAGTGACCAAAGGTACTCCTGGATGAGACGTGACCTTCCTCGTCATTTTCCTGATGGCATAGACCTCATAATCCCTAGACACGCCTCGCTCTACATCTATGTAGCCAGGTCCGATGAAGCCTCCATCTCGGCCCTACTCCAAGGTCAAGTGGGTGGCATCACATTCAGTAAAGCAGACTCCCCTGAGAGGTCCAGGAGGTACAGAGAGTACCTTGTCACATCCTACCCTCGTGACCTTGACATCTCCCATGCTAAAGACCTACCAGGTGTGTACAGTGCAAGACGCATCACTTCTGAAGGCAGGCCACTCAACAGGATTGTCATCGTCTGGGAACATGAGACACCGCCTCCCAGTCATCACGAGTTCCTAGGCCCCTACCAGCCAGCCTGCCCCATAACACCCTGGGTGTCCTCAGCTGTCATGTGTTTTAAATGTCAACACTTTGGTCACGTAGCCAAGCACTGTCAATCTAAAGGCACCTGTGCCTTCTGTGCAGCCAGTCATCTCACTGAAGAATGCCCCTATAGAGACGACGCCCCTGGGACCGATGAGACCTCCTCCTCAGCCACCAAGCACAAATGTTCCAGGTGCTTGCGGGAGGGTGTGACAGCCTGGCACAAGGACTGTGGCAGGCGACCTCCCCCGCACAGCACAGTGAGGCAACCCTCCACCACCCCAGTCAACCCCACCACCCGGGGTGGCCCCACCACTATACCTACCCCCCCCCCACCCGGGATGACCCCACCATCGTTCCTGACACCAACAGCCTGACAACCTTCCCTCGCCTACCGGGACGCCTGACGCCAGCCTGCAGAGGGAGGTGTCAGAACTTCCAGCTCGCATGAACAAAATAGAAATTACTGTCAATAAGCTCCAAGAAACACTCACGAAGATTGAAAATGGTCTCAACAGCATTTATGCTACGATCACGATGGACGACCTGAGACAGTGTTCAAGCGATCATCTCGCCAGCCCCAGGAGTGAAGTGAACGTCCAAGTTTCTAGTGACATGCCTTCCAGTAATGTAAGTGTTGACCCGTCTCATGCAAGTATTGCCCCCCCATCCAGTGATGTAAGTGTTGACCCGTCTCATGCAAGTATTGCCCCCCCATCCAGTGCTGTAAGTGTTGACACGTCTCAAGCAAGTATTGCCCCCCCATCCAGTGCTGTAAGTGTTGACACGTCTCAAGCAAGTATTGCCCCCCCATCCAGTGATGTAAGTGTTGACACGTCTCAAGCAAGTATTGCCCCCCCATCCAGTGATGTAAGTGTTGACACGCCTCCAGCAAGTCTTGACGCCTCCTCCAGTGATGTAGGTGCCGCTGTGGCGAGTGAAACATATGAAAACCCGTCTGTCTTAACTATAATTAACAAATGCGCTCAAGAACTCATTCCAAACTATGCCGCTTGTGACTCTATGAATCCTGAAGAACATGCAATGATTGTAGATGGTAGGAATGGTACAGGCAACCAGTTGACCTTGAAACAGATGAAAGAACTCTTTGACATTGGTGACCGTGAACAATTATCATTTGTATGCAATGGTCTACAACTTGTGCATCTTATAAACACTTCTCTTCGTCAGCTTTATAAACACCATTACTCACGACCAACTCACTCTTAAATTTCTCACGTGGAATGTGAGAAGCGTGCGAAGGAGGCTGTTTGATCTAATGATGTACGCTGGTGCCAACAACATTGATGTACTGTGCCTGCAGGAACCATACACTGCAAACACAAAAAATAAAACGCCACCCAAACTCTCAGGTTATGTAGCTTTCTCAAATGTTGGTTCACATGATGTCGGTATCTTGACGTATGTTAAAAGTAACCTAGTGTGTAAACATGTTAAAAACCACAAAAGTGACGACTCATATTATCAGCAGTTTCAGATTGCTACAGCGACCGGGTTTCTTAACTTAGTTAATGTATATGTAAGGTGTGATCAAATGGTGGAAGCCTCTCTCCCAAAAATTACCAGCAGCTCTCAAACCATTGTAATGGGTGATTTTAATGCTAGACACACTAGCCTGGGTGACACCAAAACAAACAGGAATGGCAGAGTCTTTGTAAAATACTTAAGAGATAATAACATGTCCGTATTCAACTTTGACTCCTCTAACGTCACACACCTCATGGGTGGCAGGCTTGATTATGTCATTGGTCACGGTCTCATTGATAATGCTGTCGGAGGATCAATTGTTCATGAATTAGTTAGTGATCACTTTGCCATATTCAGTTCATACACTATCAATAATCTCAAACCCCCAAACTTTGCAAAAAAAGTAATTAACATCCCTGAAAATTTACACATGCTCTTCAAATTCCGCATTTCTGAATGGTATAACACTTACTGTTTTACTACCGTCAATGCATTATATGAGGACCTGGTCACTGAAGTAACCGCTTTTTATGACAATGTTGTAAAATCCACAAGACCCAAACCAGTGAGGAAGGGACAGAGGTGGTTCACTGACTCACGCCTTGAGCCCATGCATGACAGAGTTCTATTCCTAGCTGAGCAGTATAAAACACATAAAACAGCTGACACCCTCAACATATTTCTTAAAGCCAGCCGAGAGTTTAGAGAGCTAAAGGAACAGGTGTATAACCAGCACTGGGAACAGTTTTTGCAAGGCATCAATCATGCAACCTCCTCATCCCAAATGTGGAATAAAATTAAAAAGATTTCTCGTCCTAGCAGTCGTCAACTTGATCACCATTCACCCGTAGACTATGCCGACATGCTGCTTCAGCAATATGCAAGCACTGCTAGTATAAGCAGCCTGCCCCTAGATGTGCAAAACTATCTGGCTAGTACCAAAATAAATCGTAACTTCAATATTGAAATTGCCTGTAGTGAAATAGGGCCTGATGATAACTATGGCATAACCCCCTTTGAAATTAAACATGCACTCAAGAAAGGTAAGGCTACCTCTCCTGGAGAGGATGGCATCACATACAACACCATGAGAGTACTTGCTGAGCTGCCAAATAGCCCTCTGCTAGAATTGTTTAATCAAAGTCTAAGGCAGGGTGTCTTACCTGACCGCTGGACACAGGCACTCATAATACCCATACCCAAGCCTAATTCACAAAAATTTAGACCCATTTCTCTGACGTCGTGCATGTGTAAAGTTCTTGAGAGAATTATTCTCGACAGACTAATGTTTCAAATCAAGCCCCACCTTGCCCCTAACCTGTATGGTTTTCTTCCTGGAAGAAGCACACAAACTTGCTTTGCTGAGTATTTTATCAGAGAGGGACCAAACTCTCAGGCGGCATTTATTGATCTCCAAACTGCCTTTGATACAGCAAACAGAGAAATAATCCTAGAACAGCTAGCCTCTTTTGGAGTTAAGGGAAGACTGTTGACATGGCTCAGGGGTTACCTGAGTAACAGAACCGCCTCAGTCCTTTTCAAGGGGGTCAAAAGTAAACTTTGTGCACGCTTTGAGTTGGGTACACCCCAGGGTGGAGTGCTAAGTCCTACACTGTTCAATGTTCTGATGCATAAATTAACAATTGATATTCCCACACTACCTGATGAAGCCGTCATTTGTTATGCCGATGATATATGCATTGTTGCAAATTCCCAAACTAGACTGCAAGCTCTACTTGATTCATTCGCTGCTAAAAGCATTGAATGTGGTCTTGTTATCTCTATAACTAAATCCAGAGTTCTCCATCCCCGAGAGAATACTCGTGTCCCTATAACTTTCAAGGTCAACAACCAGAACATTGAAACGTGTAGGCAGCACAAATACCTTGGAGTTGGTATTAACAGTGACATTGTAAATGATCTACTCTGTAGGTTAAAAGAAAGACTAAAACCATTGAAAACACTTACTGGTAGGAATATTGGTATCAATATTAAATATGCTAGACTATTCTATATGATGTTTGTTAGATCTCTCGTTGATTATAATGCTCTGCACTTAATTAATTTCCCCTCCTCTGTGTTGGAGAAACTTGAAGTAGTACAGAATGAGGCCATGAGGATAATTCTTGGTGCCCCAAGATGCACAAGAATCATCAACATGCGGGAAGAACTGAAGCTTCCAACCATACAAGAGAGAATAATGCAAGTCAACACCACCTTTTGCCTTAAAGTCATGAGAGACCCTACATCTCCTGCATTGCTCAGAGACAAATTATTTAGTGCTGTTAACACCCTATTGACCGGTGCCGATATACCAACTCACTCCTTTTATGATAAATGGCTGAGGAACAATGCTTACAATCTCCTCATACTTAACATCCCTTTTAAGTGCAATCTACCTATCTCTGATATTCCTCTTTATCTGTACCCCACCATTCAAGTATCATACACACCTGTCACCAAGAAAGATAATGAGAATCTTGCTCTTCTCAAAGCTGTCACTCTTGAAACAATTGCCTCCTCCATCGAGGGTTTAAGATCTCACGAGCACTGTGTCTACACCGACGGCTCAGTCCAATCCTCTACTGGACGGACTGCAGCAGCATGTAGGTTTTATAGAAATAATATTTGCACAAAGACTGTCAGTGTCAGGTTAAACAACTGGCTGACCTCCACACAAGCAGAACTAGCAGCATTACACTTAGCTACCAGTACATTAAAAAACATTGGAGGAGGAATAATATTCTGTGATTCAAAGTCTGCTCTTCAAGCAATCGAAAACTTCTCTTGGAAGATCGATAGCAAGAACCTCATACTCCCAATTATAAATGACCTAATTGATGCACAGAGTAAAGGGTCTCGAATTTCCTTTGTATGGATACCTTCACACATAAATATAACCCATCATAATGAAACAGACATTGCAGCCAAATTAGCGTGTAACAAGTTTGAAGTTGACTTAGATCTAGGTATCCCCATCTCTGCTGTCAAAACTGTATTGATCCAAACATTCAGATCTGATAGGAAAGAACTTACTGACTCCCAACGACCTGAAAGTACTAGTATAAAAAGCTATGATTTGTTCAGATCTGAAACCTACATCTATGGGCAGCACAAAACGTCCACTAGACTGTGCGACACAGTGGTTGCAAGGATCAGGTTGGGTTACCGTTACCTGTGGCAGGTGGCTGCAGGTGACGGATCTCCCAATCCTGAGCACTCCAGTTGCAAACTCTGTGAGCAGGAACTACGGCACGATCTCCCGCACTACATCACTGAATGCCCAGTTATTAGACCTTTCAGACCAGTTGGCATGAGGTACCTGGAGCTTTGCAATTACTTTATTCACTCTCGTATTCTTGAAGATATCCTCACAGTGTACCCAAAATTTGCCAGTGCAGGCTACTAAACATATGGCCCTGTATGACTAACCATCCTGCGAGATGGGGACCTTTATTACCACTGCTACCTTATTCAATCTTGTGTTGATGATATCCTCAAAATGCATCCGGAATCTGCCAGTGCAGACTGCTTATCACATGCCTCTGTATGACTAACCATCCTGTGTGATGGGGATTTTCTAGCATCAACTAGTTAGCTTTTTTGACACACTGTACTCCACTTCATATAGTCTAGGGTAGCTGCACTAATGCAGATGTACCTAAGGAATTAATAAAAAAAAAAAAAAAACACCGTCTGTATGTTTATTTATTTATTTCTTTATATATATACAGAAGGTACATTGGGATTGTGAGATACATCATGTAATAAATTCTTGTAAAGCCACAAGTAGCGCAGCGTTTCGGGCAGGTCCTTAATCTAAGAAACTTATAAGTAGTAAATACTTGTAAAATTTATAAAAATGATAACAGTTACATAGCATGAAAAAAATAAAAGATGAGAGAAAAATTGCAGGTGAATTAAAGCATATGTAGCTCAGAATAATTGCAATGACAGCTTAAATGGTAGTTTAACAAAAATTAGAAGGCACAATACAGCATATGGCTAGCATATAAAGAAGACAGCATGAACAAAATGATAAAGTTGTTTGGATTAAGTACATAAAGATTGGGAGATTGGGTAACACAAGATACAGAGCAAATTTAAAGCTCAGCGTAGGAAACTACAAAAATGAAATTAGGTACTTTTTGTTTTTTTTTTAAATGAGGCAAAAGTTTGACAGCTTTTCAATTCACTAGGGAGTGAGTTCCATTGACTAGGTCCTTAATTTGCATACAGTGTTTACACAGATTAAGTTTGACCTACCGGATACCTTACCTTGAGGATACCTTGAGGTGCTTCCGGGGCTTATCGTCCCCGCGGCCCGGTCATCGACCAGGCCTCCTGGTTGCTGGACTGATCAACCAGGCTGTTGGACGCGGCTGCTCGCAGCCTGACGTATGAGTCACAGCCTGGTTGATCAGGTATCCTTTGGAGGTGCTTATCCAGTTCTCTCTTGAACACTGTGAGGGGTTTGCCAGTTATGTCCCTTATGTGTAGTGGAAGCGTGTTGAACAGTCTCGGGCCTCTGATGTTGATAGAGTTCTCTCTCAGAGTACCAGTTGCACCTCTGCTTTTCAACGGGGGTATTCTGCACATCCTGCCATGTCTTCTGGTCTCATGTGATGTTATTTCTGTGTGCAGGTTTGGGACCAGCCCCTCTAATATTTTCCACGTGTAAATTATTATGTATCTCTCCCGCCTGCGCTCAGGGAATACAGATTTAGGCTCTTTAGTCGGTCCCAATAGTTTAGATGTTTTACCGAGTGGATTCTAGCAGTAAAGGATCTCTGCACGCTCTCCAGGTCAGCAATTTCACCCGCAGTGAAAGGGGCTGTCATTGTGCAGCAGTACTCCACTCTAGAGAGCACAAGCGTTTTGAAAAGTGTCATCATCGGTATAGCATCTCTAGTGTGAAAAGTTCTTGTTATCCAACCTGTCATTTTTCTTGCAGTTGTGACGGCTACTTTATTGTGTTCTTTAAAGGTAAGGTCTTCCGACATGAGTACACCCAGATCCTTTACATTGCCTTTTCGTTCTATGTTATGATTTGCCTGAGTTTTGTACGTGGTTTCAGTTTTTATATTTTCATTTTTCCATAGCGCATGAGCTGGAACTTGTCTTCGTTAAACACCATATTATTTTCTGTAGCCCATAGAAACCTGATCTACATCTGACTGGAGGTTCGCCGTGTCCTCTATGTTGCCTACTCTCATGAAGATCCTAGTGTCATCTGCAAAGGATGATACAGTGCTATAGGTTGTGTTCTTGTCTATGTCCGATATAAGGATGAGAAAAAGTACTGGAGCAAGCACAGTACCCTGGGGGACTGAGCTCTTAACGGTTGACGGGTTGGATTTTATTTTGTTGACTATTACACATTGGGTTCTGTTGGTCAGGAAATTGTAGATCCATCTGCCTACTTTTCCGGTAATTCCTTTGAGCGCATTTTATGGGCAATAACACCATGGTCACATTTATCAAAAGCTTTTGCGAAATCTGTGTAAATTACATCAGCGTTTTGTTTGTCTTCCATAGCATCTAATGCCATATCATAGTGGTCCAGCAACTGCGACAGGCAAGAGCGCCCTGTTCTGAAACCATGTTGTCCGGGGTTATGGAGATGCTGTGATTCCATGTATTTTGTGATCTTACTTCTTAGCACTCTCTCAAAAATTTTATGATGTGCGATGTTAGTGCTATCGGTCTGTAATTTTTTTGCCTCTGCCTTATTTCCTCCTTTATGAAGTGGTGCTATCTCTGCTGTTTTTAGTATATCAGGAATAACGCCAGTATCTAGGCTTTGTCTCCACAGAATGTGAAGGGCCTGCGATAGTGGTTTTTTACAGTTCTTGATGAATATGGAGTTCCAAGAATCCGGGCCTGGTGCGGAGTGCATAGCATACTGTTTATGGCTTCTTCAAAATCCAGTGGGGATAGGGTGACGTCTGATATATGATTTGATGTTGGTATCATATCCATGAAAAATTCATTTGGGTTATCGATCTTTAGTGCGTTTAATGGCTCGCTGAAGACAGAGTCGTATTGCTTCCTCAGTAGCTCGCTCATTTCTTTGTGTCATCGGTGAAAGTTCCATCTTCCTTTCGCAGGGGCCCATGGCCCGATATCTAGATGTGTTTTTGATCTTGATTTTGCATAGGAGCAAAAAATTATCTCGGGTTTCTCTCTATTTCACTGATGGCCTTTTGCTCTCTTTCCTCTCCTGCGTTTTGTATGATTCTGTAGCTTGAGTTCAATCTTTCCTATTTCGCTACCTAACCTTCTTCGCCGTTCCTGAGATTGGGTGCGACTCTCAAGTTGTACCGCGATCCGTTTTCTTCGCTATATAGGGAACGACGTTCTCGTTCTAATCTGCATTCTCTTCCTCTTTTTTCTAGGGGGATGCGGTTTGTACATATTTCTAGTGCTTACTGAGCTTATTTTTTCCAGGTACTGGATCAGGTTCGCATTTCCTAGCGTTTCTTCCACAGTTAATTTCTGTGAAGTCCTGGTTATTTGCTCCCAGTTTATCTGTTTATTATTGAAGTTGAATTTGCTGAAATCTCCTTCCACCGGGAATCTGGACTGGTTTTGAGGTCTATTCCCCATGGTTGTCATAACTACAATTAAGTTGTTATCTGAGTACAGTAACAGGTATTTGTAATCATTATGTTCCTGATCAATTCATCATTATTAGTGAAATGAGGTCCAGCGTGTTCTCCTTCCCTAGTTGGTTCTACTATTGCTGGTTTAAGGCAAACCTGTCGCACATCCGTAGCAGGTCAATTGCATGTGCCTGTTCATTAAGGCTACTTCCTGGTATTCTTTCTGATATTACTGTATTAGCCAAGGTGCTTCCATTTCAGGTGACCGTAGGTTGAAGTCACCAAGCAGAATGATGTTCGGTGCTGGATTTGTGAGGTTTTCCACAGCAGTGTTCTACTTTCATTAGTTGGTCTTTAAACTGCTGAGGGTTTGCCTCCGGTGACTTATATACAAGGACAATAACTACATTTATAATCTCTATATTGTGATTATCAGCACTTCCACCATACCATTCGAGGTGTTTAGCAGCTCAGTACAGATGAGTGTAGATCTTTGATGTATAGGGCTGACCCCACCCTGAAGCCGGTGTTTTCCTATCACATCTGAAAAGATTGTACTCTGAGATCCATATTCACCATCATGGTAGTCCTTTGTGTGGGTTTCTGTTAGGGCTGCAAACATTGCATTTTCCTCATGAAGGAGACCATCTATAATGTGAACTTTGTTGGATTTGCGTGTTTTTTATATCTTGAATGTTGGCAAATATAAATGATGTTATTGTGGTAGTGGAAGTGCTGGATGCCTTACTTGGTGTTAAATTAATATCTGAGGCTCTGGTAAGGGGGCCCCTGTGTTTGCGTCCAGGGTGTGTTTTCGAAGTGATTCGTCCAGATTCGGTAGTGGGGGCAGAAGTGTTGTGTGGTGTAGTACCTTGTGTGTTTGTTGGTAATGTGTATTCCAGACTTGTGGGTATCTCCCTTCCCTCTGTAATCCTGTGGTGGTTCCATCTGACTGTTCACCCTCTCTTATAATTTCTGCTCTGTTTCTGCCTTCCTCTAAAAAATTGCCAGTAGGTTCATACTGAATTTCCCGTCTATAACGTTGTGTACCTCTCACGTGGAATTCCGGACACTGAAAGATTGTAGCAATTTTTGTCCCTAAGTTGAAAATTGACATAATTGGGGTGGAAGTATCTACACCCTGTTCCAAACGGCATGTACCCCTCGCCAACATGTTCCTGCATTTTCGAGGATGCAAAAAAGTGGCATTTTGTCCTAATTTTCCATATTGCATATTCCTTTAGCGTAGAATTTGCAAATGTGTTCCGGTTTTGCGTTTTTCAAGGTATTTATATCTGGGTCTGGTCTTGTCTACC
>WNGS01133179.1:15336-33439 GCA_020271785.1 Procambarus virginalis
GGGCCTTGAAGTTAGTGCTACCAAACCTATTATCAAATTTTCACTAAAAAAAAGACTTGCTCATCTACCCACCCTCACATATACAACACTCCCATCCACATGTACGAGAACATAAATATCTTGGCATGCACTTAGACTCGCCCTCACTTACCTGAAAAGCACACATTCAACACCTTAAACAGACGACACAACCCCGACTCGCCATACTGAAAGCCTCACTGGCACCACCTGGGAGCACACCATAAATCTTGCTCTGTTTCTATACAACCTACATTCGCAGCCAACTAGACTATTGTTGCCAAGCATATGCGTCGGCTGCGCCTACTAACCTACAGAGCCTAGAGGTCATCCAAAACAATGCCATGCGACTTATATGTGGCGCAATGCGTTCCACTCCTATCCTCGGATTTTACGGGGAAACGGGCCTCACAAGCCTAGCCACCAGACGAGACATAATGTGTGCCAACTATCTGTCACTCTGTACCACTGCTCAGCAGACACACCCATACGGATAAAAATTAACCCAACAGTTAACCCACATATCCCCCGCTTCCCAACCAATCACTCGCAACCTTTCCTCACACGGGCTACAAATAACCTCAATATAGACCTCTCTCTACTCCAAAACTCGGAAAACACAACTTACTGTTCCCCCTATTCCACCTTGGCTTTAAACAACTCCTAATACAGCAATACAACTCGAAGACAACATTCCAAAGTCTGCACCAAACTCAGCCATAGCCTCAGTCTTCCTTTAACAATGAAAATTTGCTACCCAAATACCACAGCGATTTATACAGATGGATCTCGCATCATCATGAACAACGTACCCTCGGTCACTTGCGCTGTATGGATACCGGAATATCATCTCAAGAAGGGATGGCGGTTACCAAACCAACTATCTGTTTTCACAGCTGAATTATATGCCTTATATCAAGCTCTCCAAATAATCACAACATTACCAATCGGGACATATACAATCTGCAGTGGCTCCAAGAATGCGATTCAAGCAATTACGTACTCTTCAACAACGTGCAAGGAGTTTGTTTACCCATGTCTTCAACTTCTTCATGAACATCGATTGAACGGTTATGATATCGCTATCCAATGGGTCCCAGCGCATTGTGGTATTCTCCATCATGAACTAGTAGATCAACTAGCCAAAGCAATGCACAACACGCCTCACATTACCCTTCATCCAATTCCCCATGTTGCACGTAAAGGAGCCTTAAAAAAATACCATCACCCAAGATTTTGCGACGAAATGGAAAACGTCATGCTCACCTTTGTACTATGGGTCCATTAAAAGAAATGGGAAACTTGGAAACATGTCAGATATAAAAGCAGAGAAATTGATATAGCGATGACCAGATTAAGGCTGGGACACACCAAACTGGCAGCACACAGCTCTAAGTACAGAACAGACATCAACGAACTCTGCATCCACTGTCAGGTGCCTGAAACAATCGAACACTATCTCCTTCACTGTTTCCGACATTATAGTGCCAGAGTAAATCTCAAACAAGTACTTATTTCACTTAAAACACCCTTTACCATCGAGCATATATTAGGAGGCGGTGACCACTCATTACAAGAAAAATACCAAATAGTCAAAGCACTGGCTAAATATCTCCAGTCGACCAACAAATTGGGTCACATCTGACCCGCGCCACATTTATACCTGGCGCCAACAACAGCTAAACACAGAGAACAACTGCCTCGTCGCAGTACCAAGGATCAGCTGACGCCATAAACACAAATATCCTTAAAAAGCAAGAGTTACGCCAGTCCATAAAGGAGGCAATCCGGCGGACATAAACAATTATAGACCAATATCAAATCTACCCATTCTATAAAAAATATTTGAAAAAATTATCTACAAACAGCTTTATTCCTACCTCGTAAAATTCGACTTACTCAACCCCTGCCAGTTTGGCTTTCGGTCTCAAAAGAGCACCAATGATGCAATCATTAGTCTCCTTGACGAAATCAACTCAGCCCTTGACAAAAATGAGTTCCGATTGGACTCTTCATTGCTCCGAGCTCTCAAGGCTGTTGCAGGTTATCACTCAGGCTATGGTGCCAATGTCAGAATTGTCAAAATGATGTACCTTGCATACATCAGATCTTTAGTGGATTATGCTGCACCTCTGCTTGTTTTGATGTCTGAAAGAAAGCTTGGAGGGCTTGAAAAATTGCAGAACGAAGCCCTGAGGATAATCCTTGGGTGCCCTCGTACCACAAAGATACTTAATATGAGAAAGGAACTTAATATTCTGAGCGTTGTTGATCGTGTTACTGAAATTAACTGTCAAATTGGTATAAAAATGCTTAGGCTAACTCATCCTAATCCTTGCACAGAAGCCCTCCAGACTTACTTTATTGAAGATCAGCATTGTTCCAAATGGATAACAAAAACTGGAACTCAACTCAGAATGTATGGGGTTCATGATTTGTACCAAGAGAAACAACAACGGCACTTTCCTGCACCGTGGGAGGTTACACCCTTTCCAGTTTTAATCCCTCCTTTTCCACCCAAGAAGCAAATTAGAGATAAGCCCAAGCTTCGTCTTGAGGCAAAGCTCAACGCCTTAAGCCATATTGATGCTCTGTCCACAGAGCATTCTCTCTCTCAAATCATATACACTGATGGTTCCCTACACCGCACCACGGGTGCAGCTGGAAGTGCAGTTGTTCTGACAATGGGCGATGGCTTGTACTTTGAGTGGGGAGTCCGTATAAACAATTGGGCCTCTACCCTTCAGACCGAACTATTTGCCTTGATCCTTGCACTGAAATGTGTACAAGTCTCCAAACTTGATACATTAATTGTAAGTGACTCCTTATCATCCTTAAATGCTCTCAACTCTTTAAGACATAACTGTAACATGCTCGTGTCCGAAGCTAGACACAAATACAACAAAATTATTAAGGATGGTAACAGAGTCCATTTCATGTGGTCTCCATCTCATGTTGGCCTCCGAATGCATGATAGAGCTGATAAGTTAGCCAAAGAATCTGCCTTTAAAGGAGCCGTTGAGTGTAACCTTGGATTGTCAATGAGCAATCTGAGAGCAGCAGTACACCGAGAACTTCAACAAGATCTTGTAGATCTGAGGCAAAGTGAAATTGACACCAGTAATTCCATCTATCATCATACTATCATGCAAGAGGAGCCACACATCTATGGATCATCCAATAAAATCAGCAGACTTCTAGATGTTACTGCTGCTCGGCTTAGACTCGGTTACAAGTATCTCTGGGAATTCTCATTATCTGCCGATGTAGACCTGACCAAATGTAAACTGTGTCAACAAAATTATTCGCACACCCTCCGTCACTATGTGATGGAGTGCGAAAAGATACGTGAATTTAGAGACAATTCTATAACCAATGTTCCAGCGATGTGTAAATATTTCATTCAAAATGATCTGCTACCAGAAATTTTAGCCAAATATCCCCAGTTTGCTAACTGTAGGTAGTAACTGAGTGATTGTAACCTATCCACCGCTGCCCACTGGATGGGAGGCGGTGTGCAGGACAAACATATAAATTTTGACACTAGCTCTCCACATATGTCAGTTGCTTAATTTAGAACCTGTACTTGAGGTCGATCTCGAACCCATTGTTGATGTGACGACTTATATTGAATTTTGTAACTAGCTCATCAAGATTGTAACTTGCTTAGCTAAATGAATTGTGGGGTTCAGTCCCTGAGCCCATTATGTGCCTCTGTAACCCTTTCCACTACCGCCCACAAGATGGGTATGGGGTGCATAATAAATGAACTAAACTAACTCTTCATTGACCTAAGAAAAGCATTTGATACTATTAATCACAACTACCTCTTACTTAAACTCCAGCATTATGGAATCCGAGGCCTTGCCCTGGACTATATCCGATCCTATCTTAGGGACAGACACCAATGTGTAACCATCAATGATATAACCTCTTTCACTTTACCAATAACCGTTGGAGTGCCACAGGGCAGCATCTTAGGCCCTCTTCTATTTCTTATATATATATCAATGATCTGCCTAATGTCTCTAATATTCTTAAATCTATATTGTTTGCAGATGATACTACCCTCATCTATTCAGACCCCAACCCACATACACTAAATAATGTTGTGAATAATGAATTAAAAAAAGTCCACTTATGGATGTCAACTAACAAACTAACACTAAACATAGAAAAGACCTACTACATCTTATTTGGAAGCAAATCATCGAATGCAAATCAGCTACAGGTAGACAACATTAACATCAGTAATATAAATGATGGAAAGTTTCTTAGCCTATTCCTAGACAAGAGACTCAACTTCAGCACCCACATTCAGCACATAACTAAGAAAGTCTCTAAAACAGTTGGAATACTCTCCAAAATTAGATATTATGTTCCTAACTCTGCTCTCCTCTCGCTATATTATGCACTAATCTATCCCTATCTTAATTTTGGTATCTGTGCATGGGGGTCTACCACTGCAAACCACCTTAAGCCCATCATCACCCAGCAAAAATCTGCTATCAGAATAATACCAAACTCTGCTGTCAGACAACACTCAGCTCCCTTGTTTAAATCCCTAACTTGCTAAATATTAACTCCCTCCACACATTCTCTTGTGTCAACTACATTTACAAAACCCTGTTCTTAAATGCAAACCATGCTCTGAAACTCTCCCTGGACAGATGTATTAGGATCCATTATCACCACACCAGAAATAAATATCTCTTAGATATCCCCAGGGTCAAACTTAATCTGTGTAAACACTGTATGCAAATTAAGGGACCTAGTCAATGGAACTCACTCCCTAGTGAATTGAAAAGCTGTCAAACTTTTGCCTCATTTAAAAACAAAAACAAAAAGTACCTAATTTCATTTTTGTAGTTTCCTACGCTGAGCTTTAAATTTGCTCTGTATCTTGTGTTACCCAATCTCCCATTTTTATGTACTTTATCCAAACAACTTTATCATTTTGTTCATTGCTGTCTTCTTTTATGTGGTAGCCATATGCTGTATGGTGCCTTCTAATTTTGTTAAACTACCATTTAAGCTGTCATTGCAATTATTATTAGGTACCTATGTGCTTTAATTCACCTGCAATTTTTCTCTCTTTTTATTTTTTCATGATATGTACGTAACTGTTATCATTTTTATAAATTTTACAAGTATTTACTTACTTATAAGTTTCTTAGATTAAGGACCTGCCCGAAACGCTGCGCGTAATTGTGGCTTTACAATTATTTTATTACTATGCTATGTATCCTCACAATCCCAATGTACCTTCTTGTATATATATAAATAAATAAATAAATAAATAAATAAACATACGCCCCACGGGTGTGGCAAGTCTCCCTCTAACATACACCTCTGTTTTAGTCGCCGCTCCTCTGTCTACAGCACAACGCAACAAGCACTTTTGAAACTCTTATCATCTTCAACATAAAAGCCTCTACCAATATCTGTACTGGTGCAGTCATCGGGAGGACAAACCCTTCATGCAAACTGCACCTTCTATCAAGAAGAAGAAGAAGATATAAGATAGTGTGTCCTGGGAGGCGGCGGCAGTACGCTGCCAGGTGTGGAGGGGGGACTTGGCTGTCCTGTTGTCACCTTGATCTATCAGGACTTATCTCAAACTCTGCGAGTCATGGCACTTTAGTTACACTATGGTGCTTAATTAATCCTATAACATTGAAAGTCTGTGTGTTATCGAGGCAGCTCCAGACAAATTAAGGGACAATAAAAGATGAGTCCGAGAGGCCATTATGTCCTGCCCAGACACAAGGAAACTTGTGTAATTATATTTTGTAATAATTTATTACTTTATGTTATTTGTCATAATACTTCACTGATCTTGAAAGTTCACACAATTGACTTCTTTATCTCAACCATAGGTTTTAGTTCTCGTAAATAATTATTTGTAAAGTGCATTGATATATTGTCTTTAAGTGCTCATGGTGTAGTGGTTATCACATCTGTCTAACACACAGAAGGTCCCAGGTTCAATCCCTGGTGAGCACAGTATTTTCTATCCTGGTGCTCCTAAAAAATATTTTGTAATAATGCAGCAATAATTGAAGGGGGCTTAACGAAGGAAAAGTGAAAGTTGTTCAATTTCAATCAAACTATATATAGTCACTGCTTTTATCATAAAAGCGGTGAAATTCTGTGGGGAAGGATACGCATTACCGTGCTCCACTGTCTAAACGACTAAGCGGCGCGCGCGTAGAGCGGGGTACTTGGGAGCACAGGCGCGGCGCCTTCTGGCTCGCCTCCGCCCCGCAGGTACACCACAAAACTCACGAGTGTCAACAAAAGATGTCCAGCACGAGCATTAAGGGAAAACCTTGACACAAACTGCACTTATCATAAAGAAGAAGCACCACCATTGACCGCCAAGTGCTCACATCAAGTCTAACTCTAAGAAACAACACTCAAGCCTTGACGCTTCTCCCAACATCCGGGGGAGAAAACCTTCACACAAACTGCACCTGTCATAAAGAAGATGAAGACTCACCAGTGTCCTCAGTGTCCGAAGGTATTCACCCGTCCTGGAAGTGTGAAGCGTCACTTCTTAGTGCATTCACGTGACAAACCTCTTGATTGTTCAGAATGTGGGAAGAGATTCCTTCAAAATGGAAGTATGAAGACTCACAGGAGGGTGCATGCGGATGAGAGACCTTTTCAATGTGCCGAGTGTGGCAATAAATTTAGAGAACGTGGAATAATTATACAACACATGTTAGTGCATTCAGGTGTTAAACCTCATGAGTGTCCAGTGTGAGAGTCATTCAGCGTGGAAGTATGAAAACTCACATGTTAGTGCATTCAGGTGAGAAACCTCATGAGTGTCCAGTGTGTGGGAAGAGATACAAGCAGCGTGGACATATGAAGACTCACATGTTAGTGCATTCAGATGACAAACCTCACGAGTGTCCAGAGTGCGGGAAGAGATTCAGTCAGCGTGGAAATATGAAGACTCCCAGGATGGTGCATGCGGATGAGAGACCTTTTCAATGTGCCGAGTGTGGCAAAAAATTTAGAAAACGTGGAATATTAATACAGCACATGTTAGTGCATTCAGGTGATAAACCTCATGAGTGTCCAGTGTGCGGGAAGAGATTCAGTCGGCGTGGTCATATGAGACTCACATGTTAGTGCATTCAGGTGACAAATCACATGAGTGTCCAGAGTGTGGGAAGAGTTTCAATCAGCGTGGAAGTATGAAAACTCACATGTTAGTGCATTCAGGTGACAAACCACATGAGTGTCCAGAGTGTGGGGAGAGATTCAATCAGCGTGGACATATGAAGACTCACATTTTAGTGCATTCGGATGACAATCCTCACGAGTGTCCAGTGTGTGGTAAGAGTTTCAGTCGTCTTGGCCATCTGAAGGGACACTTGTTAAGGCATCCAGGGGAATGCCGTTTCGAGTGTGCAGAGTGTGGCAGGAGTTTTACGAACGTGAAACTATTTAACACACATGTTAAATCATTGGCGGTTCGCCCTCATGAGTGTCGAGAATGTGGGAAAATGATTCAGGCGTCTTCGAAGTCTGAAGTCCGTGTGTTACTGCACTGTGTCCGGAAGGCCACATTACTCAATGCCTTTATCCATTCTGAGCTGTGCGCCAGTGCAGCATTTGATGCAACTAGGGAGAATGTCATGGCACATAGCGAAGGAGCCTAGTGCTAGTTACCAATACAATGTCGGGGTATGCACAATGAAGGGCTCATTTCTTAAGCAGTCATTATGTCTGGCTATGTGTTTTCACTTTTCCCGTTTAAGTAGTCCCTGCCAAGGGTCCAGCGGCTAATGGCCACGGCTGCGCTCGGGCCAGGCCCAGCTACCGATGTCTTGGCTGACGTGGATACGCTGCCGATGACCCAGCAGCTGATAGGCCAGCAGACGGTGTGCCGGCTGAACATGCCCCTGGGGGCCAAGCCCAGCCGTCGATGTTCAGGCTGATGTAGTCCCGGCCGACGGTCCAGCAGTCGTTGGCCCAGCCGGTGGTGTGCCAGCTGAGCATGCCCCCTGGGGGCCAAGCACAGCTGCTGTTGTTCCGCTGATGCGGTCCCAGCCGATGATCCAGCAGCTGAGCACAGCCGGAGGGCCGGAGGAAGCCGGAGAGCTTCCTGGCATTACGTTGGTACTGGATGAATATGTTAGGTTGGGCTGACCTAACCTAAACTACCCTAACCTAACCTAACCTTTCCGGCGCTTGGCTCGTCATGTTTAGTTGGCGTCGCCAGCTCTATATTTTTGTCTAATTTTTAATAAAATATATTTTCCAGATTAGAATTATGCCGGAGCAGCCGGCCCATCTCCATTATCCTAAGGTACAGTCCTGCCCGTGTTATCCACCACGCCCGCGTGCGCGGTGCCCTGTTGTAGTAGGGATTGTCCCCGGTGCCTGGCGTGTACCCAGCGCCTGTCCCGGCTGCTGATGTTCCGGCGGAAGTGGTTCCCGCTGATGGTCCAGCAGCCGAAGGCTGGCATGCTGAGCTAGCCCCTGGGGGCAAAACACAGCTGCTGTTGTTCCGGCTGATGTGGTGCCAGCCGATGACCCAGCAACTGTTGGCACAGCAGGTGGTGAGCCAACCTGAGCATGCCCCTGGGGGCCGAGCACAGCTGCAGCTAGCCGGTCACCAAAACAAATCTAACCGAACCTAACCTAACTGATGCTTGGTTCGTCGTCTTTATTTGGCGTCAACAGCTCTTCAGCCGAGAACAGCCGCTGTTGTTCCGGCGGATGTGGTCCCAGGCCGATGTCTAGCAGCTGAGGCACAGCTGGTGGTGTTCCAGCGGTGCACGCCCCTGGGGGCTAAGCACAGCTGCTGTAGTTCCGGCTGATGTGTCCGCCAGCAGACGGCACAGCTGGCGCTGTTCCAGCTGAGCATGCCCCCGGGGGCCAAGCACAGCTGCTGATGCTCCAGCGGAGGTGGTCACAGTCGATGGTTCAGCAGCTGAGGGCACAGCGGGTGGTGTCCTATTATTAATTTTTTTTCCATTATTAGTTTCATGTTATAATTTATTTATTATTTATTTCTTTAATTTATAATTTTATTGTGTTTGTTGTTCTAAGTCCCATCTATATAAACTTGTTATTTCCTATTGCTTACTTTACTTCCCAGCTGACGATCCAGCAGCTGATGGTTCAGCTGGCGGTGTTCCGTGCGGAGCACGACCTGGGGGCCAAGTAAAGCTGCTGTTGTTCCGGCTGATGTGTTCCCAGCCGATGATCCAGCAGCCGACGGCACAGCTGGCGGTGTGCCAGCTGAGCATGCCCGGGGGCCAAGCACAGCTGCTGTTGTTCCGGCCGCTGAGGTCCCAGCCGATGATCCAGCATGCCGATGGAACACCTAGCTGGTGGTGTTTATTACCAGCCCCGGCTTATGTGGTCCCAGCCGATGATCCAGCAGCTGACGGCACAGCTGGCTGTGTGCCAGCTGAGCATGCCCTGGGGGCCAAGCACAGCTGCTGTTGTTCCGGCTGATGAGGTCCCAGCCGATGATCGGCATGCGGATGGCACACCTGGTGGTGTTTATTACCAGTCCCGGCTGATGTGGTCCCAGCTGATGATCCAGCAGCTGACAGCACAGCTGGCTGTGTGCCAGCTGAGCATGCCCTGGGCATGCCCAAACTATATTAACTAGTTATATGAAGTGGGCTCCAACTGGTCCAAGTTTTAGCATCACAGCCTAAATAGAAAAAGATAAAATAATGCAACACTTATTATTCAACGAATTTTCAACATTTTCAAAATTACTCTGCAAAAAACAAGCGTCAACTTAAATAATTTCCATAAGACTCAGCTAACACAATAGCATATAATAAGTTTTTTTTTTAGAATTTTTATCCAAAATATGTTTAGTTTTATTATTAAAGTTTTCCCAAATTCCCCCAAAACTTATGCAAGAATATTAGGTTTATAAATATTGATAAAATCAATAAAAGGATTTTGGAATAAAACACTAATCTTAATTGTAGAGACATAAACTCTACATATGTAGACATCTTAAACACTCCATGGCTTACAAAGGTGTACTTAATCTATTAATAAAAACATGACCTTGAAAAGAAGTATAGGTTAGGAGTCGTCTCGAAAAAAAATTCAAAGAATTACTCATCCAGGCTATCTAAATGATTAGAAGAGCCAAAATAAAATACTACGAAAATAAATTTATCCAAATTAAGGGCAACATTAAGAAAACATGGAGCATATCTCCTAAATATTATATTCAAAAAAGATTTTAAATGAAAAATCAATTCTCCTATCCAATGACGATGGGTGCTTTCGGCCTCAGACACTGCTATTGAATTCAATAGGTTCTTTTCATCCAATTCAATTCAATTTCTTTCTTTATATGCACCCCATACCCATCCCGTGGGCGGTGGTGTAAAGGATACAGAGGCACATAATCGGTTCAGGAACTGAACCCTCTAGTTCGTTTAGCTAAGCAAATAACAATGTTTGACGCTAGTTACAAAATTATCAATGTTGTATACATGTACACACCCTCATACATACATGTACATATATATATATATACGTATACACATATACATACACATACATATCTAATCACCCACACCAAATACCCACATCAAGAATCTTTGTGTCACAAGTGACACAAAGAGGTGTCACAAGTGACACTACAAGAGGCTCACAACAGTCACTATACAAGGCACTTTACATCTATAGTGAGTCACACAGTTACTAGTCTTGCTGCACACCCACCCAACTGGGCGGCAGCTTTACAGTCATGTGCATGCATTACCGAGAGTAAGCAAATTTTGGATACTTCGCTAAAATTTCGGGCCATTGGTACATCCCTTGCTCATGATATTCCGTCTTCACTCACTAATATTTTTTATTTATTTTATTTTATTTATAAATAAAATAAATCTATAAAATAAATAAATATATTCATGAAGGTACATTGGGTTTGAGAGAATACATAGCATAGTATTTACAATGTTGTAAAGCCACTATAGTACGCGCAGCGTTTCGGGCAGGTCCTTAATCTAACAGATAATCTAATGATGTAATAATCTAATGATAAATGATAAAAGTTATATAGCAAGAAAAAAATAAAAGATGAAAGAAAATTGCAGGTATATTAAAGCACATAGGTAGCTCAGATTGATTACAATGACAGCTTGAACGGTAGTTTAACAAAAATAAAAGCACAATACAGCATATGGCTAGCACATAAAAGAAGACAGCAATGAACACATTGATAAAGTTGTTTGGATTAAGTACATAAAGATTGGGTAACACTTATTTATTTATTTATTTATTTATTATTTTTATTTATTTATATATATACAAGAAGGTACATTGGGTTTGTGAGAATACATTGAATAGGACAGTATTACAATCTTGTAAAGCCACTAGTACGCGCAGCGTTTCGGGCAAGTCCTTAATCAAACAGATAATTTTAAGTAGGTAAGTTCTATCAGAATTGATAAATGATAACAAATACATTGCAAGAGAAAAATGAGATGAGAGAGCTTTGTAAGTATATTAAAGCACATTGTTATATTAAAGCTCTGATTGATTACATTGACAGCTTGATTGGTAATTTAAAAGATTAATAGACACCATACAGCAGATTGACAGCACATATAAGACAGCAATGATCATTATGGTAAAGATTTTCAGATTGGGTACATAAAGATTGGGAGACTGGGTAGCAATAGATACAGATAAACAAGATTAATAAACACCATACAGCAGATTGGCAGCACATATAAGAAGACAGCAATGATCACAATGGTGAAGATGTTCAAATTGGGAAACATAAAGGTTGGGAGATTGGGTAGCAATAGATACAGTGCAATTTTAAGGCAAAAGGTGAAAAACTATGAAGATGAAATTAGGTACTTTTTAGTATTGATTTTGAATGACACTAGATACAGAGCAAATTTAGAGCTCAGTGTAGGAAACTAAGAAGATGAAATTAGGTACTTTTTGGTTTTGTTTTTAAATGAGGCAAAAGTTTGACAGCTTTTCAATTCACTAGGGAGTGAGTTCCATAGACTAGGTCCCTTAATTTGCATACAGTGTTACACAGATTAAGTTTGACCCTGGGAATATCAAAGAGATATTTATTTCTGGTGTGGTGATAATGGGACCTATTACGTCTGTCCAGGGAGAGTTTCAGATCATGGTTTGCATTTAAGAACAGGGTTTTGTAAATGTAGTTGACACAAGAGAATGTGTGGAGGGAGTTAATATTTAGCAAATTAAGGGATTTAAACAAGGGAGCTGAGTGTTGTCTGACAGCAGAGTTTGTTATTATTCTGATAGCAGATTTTTGCTGGGTGATGATGGGCTTAAGGTGGTTTGCAGAGGTAGACCCCATGCACAGATACCATAATTAAGATAAGCATAGATTAGTGCATAATATAGTGAGAGGAGAGCAGAGTTAGGAACATCTTCTTGAGGTTATCTTGAGATGATTTCGGGGCTTTTTTTTTTTTAGTGTCCCCGCGCCCGGTCTTTGACCAGGCCTCCACCCCCAGGAAGCAGCCCGTGACAGCTGACTAACACCTAGGTACCTGTTTTACTGCTAGGTAACAGGGGCCTAGAGTGAAAAAAAAACTCTGCCCATTGTTTCTTGCCGGTGCCTGGGATCGAACCCGGGACCATAGGATCACAAGTCCAGCGTGCTGTCCGCTCGGCCGACCAGCTCCCATAATATCTTATTTTGGAGAGTATACCAACTGTTTAGAGACTTCTTAGTTATGTGTTGAATGTGGGTGCTGAAGTTGAGTCTCTTGTCTAGAATAGGCCAAGAAACTTCCCATCATTTTTATTACTGATGTTAATGTTGTCTATCTGTAGCTGAATTGCATTCGATGATTGCTTACAAATAAGATGTAGTAGGTCTTTTTTTATGTTTAGTGTTAGTTTGTTGGTTGACATCCATAAGTGGACTTTTTAATTCATTATTCACAACATTATTTAGTGTACGTGGGTTGGGGTCTGAATAGATGAGGGTAGTATCATCTGCAAACAATATAGGTTTAAGAATATTAGAGACATTAGGCAGATCATTGATATATATAAGAAAATAGAAGAGGTCCTAAGATGCTGCCCTGTGGCACTCCAACGGTATTGGTAGAGTGGAAGAGGTTGGATCATGATGGTTACACATTGGTGTCTGTCACTAAGATAGGATCGGATATAATCCAGGGCAAGGCCTCGGATTCCATAATGCTGGAGTTTAAGTAAGAGTTAGTTGTGATTAACTGTTTCAAAGGCTTTGCTTAGGTCAACGAAGAGTCCATCAGAAACTAATTTTTGTCATGGGCTGAGTAGATTACGTCAAGGAGACTAATGATTGCATCACTGGTGCTCTTTTGGGACCGGAAGCCAAACTGGCAGGGGGTGAGTATATCGAATTTTATGAGGTAGGAATAGAGCTGTTTGTAGATAATTTTTTAAATATTTTTAAAAGAATGGGTAGGTTTGAATTGGCCTAAATTGTTTATGTCCGCCGGATTGCCTCCTTTATGGACGCGTACTCTTGCTTTTTTTAAGGATATCAGGGAAGGTGTGACACCAAAACCTTCTTCTTAAATTACATCATTATGGAGTCAGAGGTCACTCCCTGCAATACTTGAGTCTTACCTTACTGACAGGCTCCAGTATGTTTCTGTGAATAATTTCATTTCTCCTCACAGCCATAAATATTGGTGTTCCACAGGGCAGCATACTTGGCCCTCTCCTTTTCATCTACATAATGACCTTCCAAATGCCTCTCAACACCTCAAACCAATCTTATTTGCTGATGACACAACTTTCATTTTCTCCAGTCCTGACCCGCTTGCTCTAAATGTCACTGTGAACACTGAACTAAATAAAGTCCATCTTTGGCTAACTGCTAACAAACTCATCCTTAACATCGACAAAACTTTTATATTTTGTTTGGTAATAAATCCTCAAATGAAATTAATCTAAGAATATACAAAATACAAATCAGTAATAAAGTAGAAGGTAAATTCCTTGGTGTCCTCATTGATAACAAGCTGAATTTCCAGGTACAATTTCAAAATATGGCAAAAAAAAAAATCTAAAACCGTTGGCATTCTTTTCAAGATCAGATTATGTACCCCGCCCTGCCTTGTAGACGCTCTAGTACCTCTCATCTATCCTTATCTCAACTATGGTATTTGTGCTTGGGGTTCTACTACCCAAATCATTTACGTCCTCTAATTACCCAACACAAAGCTTCTATTAGAACAATATCTAACTCTGGCCCCAGACATCACTCGGTACCCTTACTCAAATCTCTGAATATGTTAGATATTAAGTCACTGCACATCCTCTCATGTGCACTCTATATATTTTAAACTCTGAATTGTAATGTCAATCCTGACCTTAAAAGCGTCTTAGCAGGTTGTAACAGAAACCCATGGGCACCACACCAGAAACAAATACCAATTTAATATTCAAGAGTAAGATTTATTCAAACTATTAATGCTCTACAAATCAAGGGACCCAGAATGTGGGATGACTTTCCCAAACATGTCAAAGGCTGTACTCTCTCAACCAGTTTAAGATGAAAACTAAGTACTACCTAATTAACGCCATGTAACCTACCTTACCCCTAAATGTCAATTCATGTCTTACTATTTTAAGAACAGGGTTTTGTAAATGTAGTTGACACAAGAGAATGTGTGGAGTGAGTTTATGTTTAGAGTGTTTAGGGATTTAAACAAGGGGGTTGAGTGTTGTCTGAAAGCTGAATTTGTTATTATTCTGATAGCAGATTTTTGCTGGGGTGATGATGGACTTCAGGTGGTTTGCAGTGGTTGAACCCCATGCTCAGATACCATATTTATTATTTATTATTATTTATTCATATACAAGAAGGTACATTGGGAATGTGAGAATATATAATATGGTAATTACAATCTTGTAAAGCCACTAGTACGCGCAGCGTTTCGGGCAGGTCCTTAATCTAAGAAAATTTTTAGTAGGTAAATACTAGCAAAAATTATAAAAAAGAAATGATAACAGTTACATGGCAAGAAAGAAAAAAGAAAAAAAAGATGAGAGAAAATTGTAGGTACAGTATAATAAAGCACTTAGGTAGCTAAGATTGATTGCAATGAAAGCTTGAATGGTAGTTGACAAAATTTGGTAGGCACAATACAGCAAATGGCTAGCACATAAAGGAAGACAGCAATGAACACAATGATAAGGTTGTTTGGGTTAAGTACATAAGAATTAGGAGATTGGGTAACACTAGATACAGAGCAAAAAATAAAGCTCAGTGTAGGAAACTAAGAAGATGAAATTAAGTACTTTTTGGTTTTGTTTTAAATAAGGCAAAAGTTTACAGTTTTTCAATTCACTAGGGAGTGAGTTCCATAGACTAGGTCCTTAATTTGCATAGAGTGTTTACACAGATTAAGTTTGACCCTGGGGATATCAAAGAGATATTTATTTCTGGTGTGGTGATAATGGGTCCTATTACATCTGTCCAGAGAGAGTTTCAGAGCATGGTTTGCATTTAAGAACAGGGTTTTGTAGATGTAGTTTACACAAGAGAATGTGTGGAGGGAGTTAATATTTAGCAAGTTTAGGGATTTAAACAAGGGAGCTGAGTGTTGTCTGAAAGCAGAGTTAGTTATTATTCTGATAGCAGATTTTTGCTGGGTGATGATGGGCTTAAGGTGGTTTGCAGTGGTAGACCCATGCACAGATACCATAATTAAGATAGGGGTAGATTAGAGCATAATAGAGAGAGAGGAGAGCAGAGTTAGGAACATAAAATCTGATTTTGGAGAGTATACCAACTGTCTTAGAGACTTTCTTAGTCTCTAAGACAGTTGACTTAGAGACTTAGAGACTTAGACTTTCTCTTGTCTAGGAATAGGCCAAGAAACTTGCCATCATTTGTATTACTGATGTTAATGTTGTCTATCTGTAGCTGAATTGCATTGTTGATTTACTTCCAAATAAAGTGTTGTAGGACTTTTCTATGTTAGTGTTAGTTTGTTGGTTGACATCCATAAGTGAACTTTTTTTTTAGCTCATTATTAACAACATTATTTAGTGTATGTGGGTTGGGTTACAGTAGATGAGGGTAGTATCATCTGCAAACAATATAGTTTGAGGAATGTTAGTAACTAGCTGACATTGAAACTATAAGGTGTGAAGGATAGATGAAATTGTTATGAAATAATCTAAGATGAGGTCTGATAAAGACCTTTTGTGCCCTCTGTAGTGCTTTTGCGCTACCGCTCACAGGATGAGTATGGGGTGCACAATAAACTAGCCGCCTTCGGCGGCAACAATCAAACAAAATCAAGAGACATTAGGCAGGTCATTGATGTATATATATATTTTTTTTTTGAGATATATACAAGAGTTGTTACATTCTTGTACAGCCACTAGTACGCGTAGCGTTTCGGGCAGGTCCTTGGAATACGATCCCCTGCCCGCGAAAAATCGTTTTTTCATCCAAGTAAACATTTACTGTTGCGTTAAACAGAGGCTACAGTAAGGAATGCGCCCAGTAAATCCTCCCCGGCCAGGATACGAACCATGACATAGCGCTCGCGGAACGCCAGGCGAGTGTCTTACCACTACACCATATAAGAATATAGGAGAGGCCCAAGATGCTGCCCTGTTGCACACCCAACGGTTATTGGTAGAGTGGGAGAGGTTATATCTGTGATGGCTACACATTGGTGTATATCACTTGATCGAATATAGTCAAAGGCAAGGCCTCGGATTTCATAATGATAGAGTTTAAGTAAGAGGTAGTTGCGATTAACTGTATCAAAGGCTTTCTTAGGTCAA
Organism: Procambarus virginalis; assembly: GCA_020271785.1. Taxonomy (NCBI): domain Eukaryota; kingdom Metazoa; phylum Arthropoda; class Malacostraca; order Decapoda; family Cambaridae; genus Procambarus; species Procambarus virginalis. Next base: position 32,167 of record WNGS01133179.1, read on the forward strand.
TGAAAAGTCCAATCGGAACTCATTTTTGTCAATTGCTGAGTAGATTATATCAAGGAGACTAATATTGCATCGTTGGTACTCTTTTGGGAGCGGAAGTCAAACTGACAGGAGCTGAGTATGTCGAATTTTAGAGGTAGGAATAGAGCTGTTTCTAGATAATTTTTTCAAATATTTTTGATAATAAGGGTAGGTTTGATATTGGTCTAAAATTGTTATGTCTGCCGGATTACCTCCTTTATGAACTAGCGTTAATCTTGTTTTTTAAGGATATCAGGGAAGGTATGACACTTTAGAGATTTGTTGAACAGCAGAGCTATATATAGTAAAGTAATAAAGTAAAGTAAATTTTATTCAGGAAAGTACATACATAGTGATTTACAAACATAATGTTGGCTTTACAGATAGAGCTAGTACATATAATACCTAAAGCCAATAGTATGCATAGCATTTCGGGCAAGATGAGGTGGGGAAAAAACACTTAGACTAAAATTAATAGTAATTGATCTAAAGTTTAAATTGCGTTGAAAAAAATGAAAGATACCAAAAGGGGGGAACATGGTAGAAAAAAGCCACTATACAAGTTGATCAACAAAAAGCATTGTTTAACTGCAAATCCTGCTCTGAAACTCTCCCAGGGCAAATGTGGACCCATTATCACCATACCAGAAATAAATATCTTTTTGATATCCCCAGAGTCAAACTAATCTGTGTAAACACTTCTATGCAAATAAACGGACCTAATCTATAGAACTCACTCCCTAATGATTGAAAAGCTGTCCAACTTTTGTCTCATTCAAAAACAAAAACAAAACGTACCAAATTTTATCTTATTGTTTCTACCTTGTGCTTTTAAATTGCACTGCATCTAGTACTACCCAATCCCCCAATCTTTATGTACCTAATCCAAACACATTTACCATTGTGATCATTGCTGTCTTCTTGTATGTGTTATCAATATGGAGTATTGTGCCATTATCTTTGTTAATTACCAATCAAGCTGTCAATGCAATTAATCAGAGCTACCGATGTGCTTAATATCTTCATAATATCGATGTGCAAAACTAATCTCTCTCATCTCATTTTTTCTTGCAATGTACCTGTTATCATTTATAAATTTTGCTAGAATGTACCTACTTAAAATGATCTGTTAGAATAAGGACCTGCCCGAAACGCTGCACGTACTAGTGGCTGTACAAGACTGAAAACATCATGCTATGTATCTTCACAAGCCCAGTGTACCTTCTTGTATATTTATAAATAAATAAATAATAAA
>WNGS01133179.1:34439-46693 GCA_020271785.1 Procambarus virginalis
GGTGTTTGCAAACGAAACCACGAAGGAGGATATCTAGAAAAGAAGAGTCGTCTCCAACATGTGGAGATACAAACAAGTATTCCTGCAGAGGGACAGGACAAGGAGGAGAGAGCCAGGGCAGCAGAGGCAAGGAGGAACGCAGGGAGAGAGGAGCAAACCAGGAAATCACAGCCCCCAACACAGCAGTCCCAGAGAAAGAGGGAACCCAAACCAGCATCCCAGCAACACCATAGGGGGGGGGGGGCAACACCACCAACCCCCTCTGCATAGAACCCTTCCTTTCCCTCACCCTACCTGCCCCCACCCAACCTCCCTCCCCCCCCCACCCCATTCTGACCCCGACACCCCATCCCCATTCCCATCATGTCCCCCCTCCCACCTTTCCCCCCCAGTCCCCCTTCCCCCTTCATCCCATACCCCCCTATTCCTCCTCCCCCCTCACCCCGTATCCTCCATGTCCCCCCTATCTCCTTAACCCACACCCTACCCGTTCCCCTTCCCTTAAACCCCCACCCCCACCCCAAACCCTCTGCGACCCTGCAAACCACCTCACAGATCCTCTCACCCACGGAACAGCTTCCCACACCAGTAGAATACTCGCCAAGAAAGGGATATGTAAATGAACAGAAGAAAGTGAGCTTCAAGGCGATGTACACTAACATAGATGGGATTACAAATAAAACTAGTGAACTTGGAGAGTGGGCACTAGAAGAAAACCCAGACATAATAGCACTCACAGAAACAAAGCTAACGAAAATCATAACAAATGCAGTGTTTCCACAGGGCTACTATGTAGTGAGGAAAGAGAGAGAAGGGAGAGGAGGAGGTGGTGTGGCTTTGCTACTAAGAGAAGGTTGGAGTTTCGAAGAGATGGTAATTCAGAACTGTGAAGGTTTCAGGGACTACATATCAGGCACCATTGCAACTGGAGGACAGAAAATTATAATAGTAGTCATATATAACCCCCCACCGAATGACAGAAGACCCAGACAGGAATATGATAGAAACAACATGGCCACCATCAATATAATAGAGAGAGCAGCTTCTGTGGCTAGCAGGAACGGATCCAGACTTCTAATCATGGGAGACTTCAACCATGGGAAGATAGATTGGGGGAACAGAGACCCACACGGAGGCCCAGACACATGGAGAGCTAAGCTGCTGGATGTGGCAACAAGAAACTTTCTAAGTCAACACGTCAAGGGACCGACAAGAATGAGAGGAGGGGATGAACCAGCCTTGCTGATTTGATATTTACCCTAAATGAGTCGGATATAAGGGAAGTTAAGTTGGAAGCCCCCTTGGGAATGAGTGATCATAGTGTATTGAGCTTTGAGTACCTGGTTGAGCTAGGAATTATCACCCCCAAAAAAGAACTGGGAACCAAAGGGCTGGCGTACAGAAAGGGAAACTATGAGGAGATGAATAAATTCCTATGGGATATACATTGGGACACAGAACTCGGAACCAAGTCCGTACAAGACATGATGGACTATGTCACCCAAAAATGTCAGGAGGCTGTAAGCAGGTTTGTCCCAGCCCAACAGGAAAAAACAGAGAAGCAAAGGAAGAATCCGTGGTTTAATAGGGAATGTATGAAAGCAAAGGAGCTGAACAAAAGGGCATGGAGGAACTTCCGTAATAACAGAACACCAGAAAGTAGAGAGAGATACCAGAGAACCAGGAACGAGTATGTCAGTGTGAGAAGAGCAGCTGAGAAAAGGTATGAAAATGATATAGCTAACAAAGCCAAGACTGAACCAAAGCTACTACACAGTCACATCAGGAGGAAGACAACAGTGAAGGAACAGGTGATTAAACTTAGGGTGGGCGAGGACAGGTACACAGAGAATGACAAAGAGGTGTGTGAAGAACTCAACAAAAGGTTCCAGGAGGTCTTTACAATAGAACAGGGAGATATCACGGCGCTGGGAGAGGTGGCAGCAAACCAGGTGACCTTGGATAGGTTCGAAATTACAAGAGATGAGGTCAAAAAGCACCTATTGGAGCTGGATGTGAGAAAAGCTGTTGGGCCGGATGGAATCTCGCCATGGGTATTGAAAGAGTGTGCAGGAGCACTTTGCTTACCACTCTCCATAGTGTATAGTAAGTCACTGGAAACGGGGGACCTACCAGAAATATGGAAGACTGCTAATGTAGTACCAATATACAAAAAGGGTGACAGACAAGAGGCACTGAACTACAGGCCAGTGTCCTTAACTTGTATACCATGCAAGGTGATGGAGAAGATTGTGAGAAAAAACCTAGTAACACATCTGGAGAGAAGAGACTTCGTGACAACCCATCAACATGGGTTCAGGGAGGGTAAATCTTGCCTTACAGGCTTGATAGAATTCTACGATCAGGTGACAAGAATTAAGCAAGAAAGAGAAGGGTGGGCGGACTGCATTTTTTTGGACTGTCGGAAAGCCTTTGACACAGTACCCCATAAAAGGTTGATGCATAAGCTGGAGAAACAGGCAGGAGTAACAGGTAGGGCGCTCCAGTGGATAAGGGAGTACCTAAGCAATAGGAAGCAGAGAGTTACAGTGAGGGGTGAGACCTCAGACTGGCGTGAAGTCACCAGTGGAGTCCCACAGGGCTCTGTACTTGGACCTATCCTGTTTCTGATATACGTAAATGATCTCCCAGAGGGTATAGACTCATTCCTCTCAATGTTTGCTGACGACGCCAAAATTATGAGAAGGATTAAGACAGAGGAGGACAGCTTGAGACTTCAAGAAGACCTGGACAAGCTGCAGGAATGGTCGAACAAATGGCTGTTAGAGTTTAACCCAAGCAAATGTAATGTAATGAAGATAGGGGTAGGAAGCAGGAGACCAGATACAAGGTATCATTTGGGAGATGAAATACTTCAAGAGTCAGAGAGAGAGAAAGACCTGGGGGTTGATATCACGCCAGACCTGTCCCCTGAAGCTCATATCAAGAGGATAACATCAGCAGCATATGCCAGGTTGGCTAACATAAGAACGGCCTTTAGAAACTTGTGTAAGGAATCTTTCAGAACATTATATACCACATATGTCAGACCAATCCTGGAGTATGCGGCTCCAGCATGGAGTCCCTATCTAGTCAAGCATAAGACTAAACTGGAAAAGGTTCAAAGGTTTGCCACCAGACTAGTACCCGAGCTGAGAGGTATGAGCTACGAGGAGCGACTGCAGGAATTAAACCTCACTTCGTTGGAAGACAGAAGAGTTAGGGGGGACATGATCACCACATTCAAGATTCTCAGGGGAATCGACAGGGTTGATAAAGACAGGCTGTTTAACACAAGGGGCACACGCACTAGGGGACACAGGTGGAAACTGAGTGCCCAAATGAGCCACAGAGATATTAGAAAGAACTTTTTTAGTGTCAGAGTGGTTGACAAATGGAATGCATTAGGAAGCGATGTGGTGGAGGCTGACTCCATACACAGTTTCAAGTGTAGATATGATAGAGCCCATTAGGCTCAGGAAACTGTACACCTGTTGATTGACGGTTGAGAGGCGGGACCAAAGAGCCAGAGCTCAACCCCCGCAAGCACAACTAGGTGAGTACAACTACACACACACACACACACACACACACACACACACACACCACACACACCACACACACACACACACACACCACACACACACACACACACACACACACCACACACACACACACACACACACACACAACACCTTACCTTGAGGATACCTTGAGGTGCTTCCGGGGCTTATCGTCCCCGCGGCCCGGTCATCGACCAGGCCTCCTGGTTGCTGGACTGATCAACCAGGCTGTTGGACGCGGCTGCTCGCAGCCTGACGTATGAGTCACAGCCTGGTTGATCAGGTATCCTTTGGAGGTGCTTATCCAGTTCTCTCTTGAACACTGTGAGGGGTTTGCCAGTTATGTCCCTTATGTGTAGTGGAAGCGTGTTGAACAGTCTCGGGCCTCTGATGTTGATAGAGTTCTCTCTCAGAGTACCAGTTGCACCTCTGCTTTTCAACGGGGGTATTCTGCACATCCTGCCATGTCTTCTGGTCTCATGTGATGTTATTTCTGTGTGCAGGTTTGGGACCAGCCCCTCTAATATTTTCCACGTGTAAATTATTATGTATCTCTCCCGCCTGCGCTCAAGGGAATACAGATTTAGGCTCTTAAGTCGGTCCCAATAGTTTAGATGTTTTACCGAGTGGATTCTAGCAGTAAAGGACCTCTGCACGCTCTCCAGGTCAGCAATTTCACCAGCAGTGAAAGGGGCTGTCATTGTGCAGCAGTACTCCACTCTAGAGAGCACAAGCGTTTTGAAAAGTGTCATCATCGGTATAGCATCTCTAGTGTGAAAAGTTCTTGTTATCCAACCTGTCATTTTTCTTGCAGTTGTGACGGCTACTTTATTGTGTTCTTTAAAGGTAAGGTCTTCCGACATGAGTACACCCAGATCCTTTACATTGCCTTTTCGTTCTATGTTATGATTTGCCTGAGTTTTGTACGTGGTTTCCGTTTTTATATTTTCATTTTTCCATAGCGCATGAGCTGGAACTTGTCTTCGTTAAACACCATATTATTTTCTGTAGCCCATAGAAAGACCTGATCTACATCTGACTGGAGGTTCGCCGTGTCCTCTATGTTGCCTACTCTCATGAAGATCCTAGTGTCATCTGCAAAGGATGATACAGTGCTATAGGTTGTGTTCTTGTCTATGTCCGATATGAGGATGAGAAAAAGTACTGGAGCAAGCACAGTACCCTGGGGGACTGAGCTCTTAACGGTTGACGGGTTGGATTTTATTTTGTTGACTATTACACATTGGGTTCTGTTGCTCAGGAAATTGTAGATCCATCTGCCTACTTTTCCGGTAATTCCTTTTGAGCGCATTTTATGGGCAATAACACCATGGTCACATTTATCAAAAGCTTTTGCAAAATCTGTGTAAATTACATCAGCGTTTTGTTTGTCTTCCATAGCATCTAATGCCATATCATAGTGGTCCAGCAACTGCGACAGGCAAGAGCGCCCTGTTCTGAAACCATGTTGTCCGGGGTTATGGAGATGCTGTGATTCCATGTATTTTGTGATCTTACTTCTTAGCACTCTCTCAAAAATTTTTATGATGTGCGATGTTAGTGCTATCGGTCTGTAATTTTTTGCCTCTGCCTTATTTCCTCCTTTATGAAGTGGTGCTATCTCTGCTGTTTTTAGTATATCAGGAATAACGCCAGTATCTAGGCTTTGTCTCCACAGAATGTGAAGGGCCTGCGATAGTGGTTTTTTACAGTTCTTGATGAATATGGAGTTCCAAGAATCCGGGCCTGGTGCGGAGTGCATAGGCATACTGTTTATGGCTCTTCAAAATCCAGTGGGGATAGGGTGACGTCTGATATATGATTTGATGTTGGTATCATATCCATAAGATAAGGATAGATGAGAGAGTAATAGAGCGTCTCCAAGGCAGGGCGGGGTACATAATATCTGATCTTGAAAAGAATGCCAACGGTTTTAGATTTTTTTTTTTTTGCCATATTTTGAAATTGTACCTGGAAATTCAGCTTGTTATCAATGAGGACACCAAGGAATTTACCTTCTACTTTACTACTGATTTGTATTTTGTATATTCTTAGATTAATTTCATTTGAGGATTTATTACCAAACAAAATATAAAAAGTTTTGTCGATGTTAAGGATGAGTTTGTTAGCAGTTAGCCAAAGATGGACTTTATTTAGTTCAGTGTTCACAGTGACATTTAGAGCAAGCGGGTCAGGACTGGAGAAAATGAAAGTTGTGTCATCAGCAAATAAGATTGGTTTGAGGTGTTGAGAGGCATTTGGAAGGTCATTAATGTAGATGAAAAAGAGGAGAGGGCCAAGTATGCTGCCCTGTGGAACACAAATATTTATTGGCTGTGTAGGAGAAATGAAATTATTCACAGAAACATACTGGAGTCTGTCAGTAAGGTAAGACTGAAGGTATTGCAGGGAGTGACCTCTGACTCCATAATGATGTAATTTAAGAAGAAGGTTTTGGTGGTCACACCTTCCCTGATATCCTTAAAAAAAGCAAGAGTAACGCCAGTCCATAAAGGAGGCAATCCGGCGGACATAAACAATTATAGGCCAATATCAAACCTACCCATTCTTTTAAAAATATTTGAAAAAATTATCTACAAACAGCTCTATTCCTACCTCATAAAATTCGATATACTCAGCCCCTGCCAGTTTGGCTTCCGGTCCCAAAAGAGCACCAGTGATGCAATCATTAGATGCAATCCAAAATGTTAGATCTCTTGGTAAACATTTTGACGATTTAAATGCATTACTCACAGCACTTGGTACTAACTTATCGTTCATTATTTTAACAGAAACTTGGCTAAATAAAGACTATACCCAACTCTACAACTTAGCTGGTTATAAAGCCATTCATAACTGTAGGCCTAATAAAAAAGGTGGTGGCACAGCTATATATTACCAAGATACATTTATCTGCAACAGTATTATTAGTGATAGAGATGACTACTGTGAATATACTTTTGCTCAGTTTACAATTAAATCCCTTAAATCCTCCTTGATTATTGGAGCCATCTATAGATTTCCCAACACTAACATAGCTTCTTTCTCAGACAACGTAAGGAATCTTATTATAAACAACAATCTCAACAAAAACCACTTCATTCTGGGAGGAGACTTTAATATTGACCTGGGTAAACAAAATTGCTCTCAAGTTGACTATTTCCTTAACAGCATGAACTCCTGTATGCTAATCCCCACAATCACCAAACCTACCCGAGTCACTCAAACATCAGCCACTACCTTGGACCACATATGGACAAACATAACAGTTCCCCTTGTACCTGGTATAATCTACGACAGAACAACTGACCACTATCATACCTTTCTCATAGCGAACATGGACATAACACCACCAAAAAGCAAGAAACTTTCATTTAGGCTACACAGTGAATCAGTTTTAGGCAATCTTACAGATGCACTTCACAATATTAACTGGGATTCTGAATTCAATAATACCCAGGATATAAATTCATTAGCTGCCCTCTTCCTCTCCAAAACTCTCAGTCTCTACAACCTTCATTGTCCCCTTCTTACCAAGCAAGTAACTGACAAAAGATTAAACAATCCATGGCTCACAAGTGGCATTCTCAACTCAATCAACAAGAAACACGAATATGAAAAGAAACTTAGGATTGGCCTAGTTTCAAGGGAAGTAGCTAAAAGGTACTCATCAATGCTTACCAGTATCATAAGAAAGGCAAAACTAGCATATTATGTGAATAGATTCAATGAAGCAAAAGGGTAAGCAACACTCACATAACCAAATAAAGCTCTACAAGGATGGGGATATACTGTCAACTGATTTAGAAATGGCAAATGAATTTAATAGTTTCTTTTCATCGGTTGGTGCTAATCTTGCCAGTAAAATCCCACAGACTCAGACACATATTAACACATATCTCTCAGGCAGCTATCCAAACTCTCTTCTCCTTTCACCAATCAGCCCGGCAGATGTTGTGTCCATCATACACTCTCTAAAAACCAAGGCAGGGAACACCAGTGAAATTCCGTCCATTGTATACAAGAGAGCCTCCCATGCCCTTGCCCCACCCATAGCCCTACTGTTCAACAAATCTATAGAGTGTCACACCTTCCCTGATATCCTCAAAAAAGCAAGAGTAACGCCAGTCCATAAAGGAGGCAATCCGGCGGACATAAATAATTATAGACCAATATCAAATCTACCCATTCTATCAAAAATATTTGAAAAAATTATTTACAAACAGCTCTATTCCTACCTCGTAAAATTCGACATACTCAGCCCCTGCCAGTTTGGCTTCCGGTCCCAAAAGAGCACCAACGATGCAATCATTAGTCTCCTTGACGTAATCTACTCAGCCCTTGACAAAAATGAGTTTCCAATTGGACTCTTCATTGACCTAAGAAAAGCCTTTGATACTGTTAATCACAACTACCTCTTACTTAAACTTCAGCATTATGGAATCCGTGGCCTTGCCCTTGACTACATCCGATCCTATCTTAGTGACAGACACCAATATGTAACCATCAATGATACAACTTCTTCCACTCTACCAATTACCGTTGGAGTGCCACAGGGCAGTATCTTAGGACCTCTTCTATTTCTTATATATATAAATGATCTGCCTAATGTCTCTAATATTCTCAAACCTATATTGTTTGCTGATGATACTACCCTTATCTATTCAGACCTCAACCCACATACACTAAATAATGTTGTGAATAATGAATTAAAAAAAGTCCACTTCTGGATGTCAACGAACAAACTAACATTAAACATCGAAAAGACTTACTACATCTTATTTGGAAGCAAATCATCAAATGCAATTCAGCTACAGATAGACAATATTAACATCAGTAATAAAAATGATGGCAAGTTTCTTGGCCTATTCCTAGACAAGAGACTCAACTTCAGCACCCACATACAACACATAACTAAGAAAGTCTCTAAAACAGTTGGTATACTCTCCAAAATCAGATATTATGTTCCTAACTCCGCTCTCCTCTCACTATATTATGCACTAATCTACCCCTATCTTAATTATGGTATCTGTGCATGGGGGTCTACCACTGCAAACCACCTTAAGCCCATCATCACGCAGCAAAAATCTGCTATCAGAATAATAACTAACTCAGCTTTTAGACAACATTCAGCTCCCTTGTTTAAATCTCTAAACTTGCTAAATATTAACTCCCTCCACACATTCTCTTGTGTCAACTACATTTACAAAACCCTGTTTTTAAATGCAAACCATGCTCTGAAACTCTCCCTGGATGGATGTAATAGGACCCATTATCACCACACCAGAAATAAATATCTCTTTGATATCCCCAGGGTCAAACTTAATCTGTGTAAACACTCTATGCAAATTAAGGGACCTAGTCTATGGAACTCACTCCCTAGTGAATTGAAAAACTGTAAAAGTTTTGCCTTATTTAAAAACAAAACCAAAAAGTACCTGATTTCATCTTCTTAGTTTCCTACACTGAGCTTTAAATTTGCTCTGTACCTAGTGTTACCCAATCTCCTAATCTCCTAATTTTTATGTATTTAACCCTACCAACCTTATCATTGTGTTCATTGCTGTCTTCTTTTATGTGCTAGCCATATGCTGTTTTGTGCCTACCAATTTTTGTCAACTACCATTCAAGCTGTCATTGCAATCAATCTTAGCTGCCTATGTGCTTTAATACACTGTACCTACAATTTTCTCTAATTTTTTTTCTTGCCATGTATCTGTTATCATTTTTTTTATAAATTTTGCAAGTATTTACCTACTTAAAATTTTCTTAGATTAAGAACATAAGAACATAAGAACATAAGAACAAAGGCAACTGCAGAAGGCCTATTGGCCCATACGAGGCAGATCCTATTTATAACCACCCAATCCCACTCATATACATGTCCAACCCATGCTTGAAACAATCGAGGGACCCCACCTCCACAATGTTACGCGGCAATTGGTTCCACAAATCAACAACCCTGTTACTGAACCAGTATTTACCCAAGTCTTTCCTAAATCTAAACTTATCCAATTTATACCCATTGTTTCGCGTTCTGTCCTGTGTTGATACTTTCAATACCCTATTAATATCCCCTTTGTTATGTCCATTCATCCACTTGTAAACCTCTATCATGTCACCCCTAACTCTTCGCCTTTCCAGTGAATGCAAATTAAGCTTTGTTAATCTTTCTTCATATGAAAGATTTCTAATTTGGGGAATTAACTTAGTCATCCTACGCTGGACACGTTCAAGTGAATTTATATCCATTCTATAATATGGCGACCAAAACTGAACTGCATAATCTAAATGGGGCCTAACCAGAGCAAGATATAGCTTGAGAACCACACCAGGTGTCTTGTTACTTACGCTGCGATTAATAAATCCGAGTGTCCTATTTGCCTTATTACGAACATTTATGCATTGATCCTTTTGTTTTAAATTCTTACTAATTATAACTCCCAGATCCCTTTCGCAATCCGACTTCGCAATCTCAACACCATCTAGCTCGTATCTTGTAACTCTATCATCATTACCTAGCCTCAGAACTTTACATTTATCAGCATTAAACTGCATCTGCCAGTCCTTTGACCATTTCAAAACCCTATCTAGATCAACTTGAAGTGATAGTGAGTCCTCCTCCGAATTAATTTCCCTACCGATTTTCGTATCATCGGCAAATTTGCAAATGTTGCTACTCAAACCTGAATCTAAATCATTTATATATATTATAAACAACAGAGGTCCCAAGACAGAGCCTTGAGGCACTCCACTTACAACATTTTCCCACTCTGACTTGACTCCATTTATACTAACTCTCTGTTTCCTTTGGTATAGCCATGCCCTAATCCAGCTTAATATAGCACCCCCAATACCATGAGCCTCTATCTTTTTAATCAGTCTTTCATGTGGCACTGTATCGAAAGCTTTGCTAAAGTCAAGGTACACAACATCACAATCCTTACCACTATCAACTGCCTCAACTATGCTAGAATAAAAAGATAACAAATTTGTTAAACATGAACGGCCATTTATAAAACCATGTTGCGACTCAATTATTAATTTATGTTTTTCAAGATGAAGACGAATTTTATTTGCTATTATAGATTCGAGTAACTTTCCCACAATAGACGTTAGCTAATTGGTCGATAGTTAGACGCAAGTGATCTATCTCCTTTCTTAAAAACTGGTATCACATTAGCAACTTTCCAAACTCTGGCACTCTGCCTGACTCTATTGATTTATTAAATATGATTGACAGTGGGTCACAAAGCTCCTCTTTGCATTCTTTCAGCACTCTGGCAAACACTTCATCCGGCCCTGGGGATTTGTTTGGTTTGAGTTTTACTATTTGTTTAATAACATCCTCCCTGGTAACTGCTAAACTCGTCAACCTGTCCTCGTCCCCACCCACATAGACTTGTTGGGCTGAAGGCATATTGTTAAGTTCCTCTTTAGTAAATACAGATACAAAATATTTATTAAAAATACTACTCATCTCTTCATCACTATCTGTTATTTGACCTGTCTCAGTTTTTAATGGACCTATCCTTTCCCTAGTCTTAGTTCGATATAACTGAAAAAACCCTTTAGGATTTGTCTTTGCTTGCCCTGCTATACGAACTTCATAGTTTCTTTTTGCTTTCCTTATCTCTTTTTTAACATTTCTAACTAGTTGTACGAATTCCTGTTCTAAAGTGACCTCCCCATTTTTAATCCTCTTGTACCAAGCTCTCTTTTTACCTATAAGATTCTTCAAATTCTTTGTTATCCACTTTGGGTCATTAGTAATCGATCTATTCAATTTGTGTGGTATACTACGTTCCTGTGCTTTGTTTAGAATATTCTTAAATACGTTATAAATTGAATCTACATCGAAATCCCCATTTACATCACCCATCGCTGGGTTCATGTCTCGCTCCAAGACCGGCCCCCACCCCATACCCAAGACTTTCCAATCAATTTGACCCAAAAAATTCTTAGGCTATTAAAATCAGCTTTTCGAAAATCTGGCACTTTAACAGAATTTTCTCCTACAGGTCTATTCCATTCTATGCCAAATCTGATTTCTTTGTGATCACTGTTCCCTAGCTCACTCCCTATTTCGATGTCATTAATTTGTGTTTCCCTGTTAGTTAACACTAAATCTAAAATATTATTTTCCCGTGTTGGTTCCTTAATGTGTTGCGTAAGAAAGCAATCGTCAATTAATTCTAGAAAATCTTCTGCTTCACTATTCCCTGTTTTGTTCAACCAGTTTATTCCACTCAAATTAAAGTCACCCATGACATAAATACTGTTAGATCTAGATGCCCTAGATATTTCATCCCATAGATGCTTTGCTTCCATTCTGTCTAAATTTGGTGGCCTATATATAACTCCATTATAATATTATTGCTTTTTCGTTTAATTCTATCCAAATAGTTTCTGTGTGTGGCTCAGTTTTGATTCCCTCTTTGAGACTACATTTCAAATTGTCCCTAACGTATATGGCTACTCCACCACCTCGTCTAATATATCTATCTGTGTGAAATAGTTTAAATCCATTTATTTGATATTCGGCTAATAGTTCTCTATTATCAACATTCATCCACGTTTCGGTAAGTGCAATAATATCTATTTTTTCTGTGCAGACAAGAGCATTAATTCGTTATTTTATTTCTTAGACTTCTACTGTTTGTGTAATATACCCTAAGTGAAGTTTTATTT
>WNGS01133185.1:0-10635 GCA_020271785.1 Procambarus virginalis
GAGAGAGAGAGAGAGTGTGAGAGAGAGTGTGAGAGAGAGAGTGTGAGAGAGTGTGAGAGAGTGAGTGTGAGAGAGTGAGTGAGTGTGAGAGAGTGTGAGAGAGAGAGTGTGAGAGAGAGAGTGTGAGAGAGAGAGTGTGAGAGAGAGGGGGGGATACCTGGTTGATGGAGTTCTGGGAGTTCTTCTACTCCCCAAGCCCGACCCGAGGCCAGGCTCGACTTGTGAGAGTTTGATCCACCACATTCTGTTGCTTGGAGCGGCCCGCAGGCCCACATACCCACCACAGCCCGGCTGATCCGGAACTTCTTTTAGAAAACAGTCCAGTTTTCTCTTGAAGATGTCCACGGTTGTTCCGGCAATATTTCTTATAGTCGCTGGGAGGACGTTGAACAACCACGGACCTCTGATGTTTATACAGTGTGACCTGGCCCTCCAGTATTTTCCATGTGTATATTATTTGGTATCTCTCTCGTCTCCTTTCTAGAGAGTACATTTGGAGACCTTTGAGACGAGCCCAATAATTTAGGTGCTTTATCTCGACTATGCGTGCCGTATATGTTCTCTGTATTCCCTTTATTTCAGCAATCTCTCCTGCTCTGAGGGGGGACGTGAGTACTGAGCAGTACTCAAGACGGGACAACACAAGTGACTTGAAGAGTACAACCATTGTGATGGGATCCCTGGATTTGAAAGTTCTCGTAATACATCCGATAATTTTCCTGGCTGTCGCAATATTTGCTTGGTTATGCTCCCTAAACGTTAGATCGTCTGACATCATTATTCCCAAATCCTTGACATGCTGTTTTCTTACTGTGGGAAGATTTGATTGTGTTTTGTACCCTGTATTATATTTCAGATCCTCATTTTTGCCGTATCCGAGTACCTGAAATTTATCATTGTTAAACATCATGTTATTTTCTGCTGCCCAGTCGAAAACTTTGTTGACATCTGCTTGCAATATTTCCATGTCTTCAGCAGAGGTAATTTTCATGCTGATTTTTGTGTCATCTGCAAAGGATGACACGAAGCTGTGACTTGTATTTTTATTTATATCTGATATGAGAATAAGGAACAGTAGCGGTGCAAGGACTGTACCTTGAGGTACAGAGCTTTTAACATCGCTTGGACTCGATTTTATTTGATTGACTGTTACCCTTTGTGTTCTGTTCGACATGAAATTGAGTATCCAGCGTCCTACTTTTCCAGTTATTCCCATTGACTTCATTTTGTGTGCTATCACCCATGGTCACATTTGTCGAACGCCTTTGCATAGTCTGTTTATACAACATCTGCATTTTGCTTTTCTTCTAGAGCTTCTGTGATTTTGTTATAGTGGTTGAGTAACTGTGACACAGGATCTGCCCGCTCTAAATCCATGTTGTCCTGGATTGTGTAGCTCATTATTTTTCATAAAACTAGAAATTTGATTCCTAATCACTCTTCAAACACTTTTATTATGTGTGATGATAGTGCAACTGGCCTATAATTTTTTTGCCAAGGCTTTACCCCCCCCCCTTGTGCAACGGAGCTATATCTGCAGATTTAAGTGCTGCTGGTATCTCCCCTGTATCCAGGCTCTTTCTCCATATTACGCTGAGTGCTCTCGCTAATGGTACTTTACATTTATTTATGAATATTGAATTCCATAAGTCAGGCCCAGGAGCTGAGTGCATGGGCATATTGTCAGTTTCTCTTTCAAAGTCTTCCGAGTTCGTGTTAATATCCGTTATATTATCTTCAGTTTGAATGTCATTCATAAAGAAGCTGTCTGGGTCATCAACTTTCATGTTGTTAATTGGTGTGCTAAACATAGCCTCATATTGGCTTCTTAGAATTTCACTAATCTCTTTGTTGTCCTCTGTGTACGTACCTTCATTTGTAATTAACGGTTCAATACTGGTCGAGGTTTTGGATTTTGATTTTGCGTATGTGAAAAAAAATTAGGATTTTTCTTTCTCTCTTGTATAGCTTTGTGTTCCGATTCCATTTCCTCACTCATATGATCGCTTCAACGTTTGTTCTATTTCTTCGATCTCCCTGCTTAGGTTTATTTTCCTTGCTTGTGATAGTCGTGTCTGCCTAAGCATTTCCGTTATTTTTCTCCTTCTCCTGTACAGTCGACTGCGTTCTCTTTCTAGAGTGGTCCTCTTTCTGCCCCTCCTCACCGGCACGTGCTTCAAGCAGACCTTGTAAGCTTCAGCTGTCAGTTGAGCTATTCCCTGTGTGGGAGTTTTGTCGCTTAAGACCGTCTCCCATTGAATGGTTGCAAGGTCTACATTTATTTTTTCCCAGTCGATCCTCTTATTGTTGAAATGATTGAATACTCCTTCTCGCTTGTTGGGTCTCTTAGACCTAGTACCGTTATTTGTTAGTTCGCACTTCAATGAGCTTATGGTCTGAGTATGAAGTATCTGAGATTGTAATGTCTCTGATTAGTTCATCATTGTTTGTGAATAACAAGTCTAGTGTGTTTTCGTTCCTAGTTAGTTTTGTAATCTGTTGATAGAGCGAGAATTTGTCACAGAATCTCAAAAGTTCTCTGACCTGTGGCTGGTTATTTCCCGGGTCATTCCCTGCTATATTATTTGTTTACCATTCTCCATCTTAGACTCGGTAAATTGAAATCTCCAAGGAAGATAATATCCGGAGCTGGGTTTGCTAGGTTATCAAGGATGTTCTCTATTTTGTGCATCTGCTCTGTGAATTCCTCAACCGTTGTATCTGGCGGTTTATATGTTACAATGATAATTAGGTTTAGTTTTTCTACCTTAATTCCAAGTACCTCTACCACCTCATTGGTTGAGTTTAGTTGCTCTGTGCATACCAGGTCTTCTTTAATATACAGACCTACTCCTCCATTTGACCTAGTTTCTCTATCACATCTATATAAATTATAATTTGGAATCCAGATTTCACCATCCATGTAATCTTTTGTATGAGTTTCCGTGAATGCCCCAAATATTGAGTTTGACTCTAATAGGAGGCCATTTATGAACTTAACTTTATTTCTTGACATTGGCTTTAAACCTTGAATGTTTGCAAATATGAATGATTGTCCATATTGTGTGTCACTTCTGGAAGGTTTTGGTAGTTCTCCCTCTCTACTCTGACCCAGGGTGTGTTGTTGTGGCAATGGTTTGTCCATTGAGAGGGATGGGGGGGGAGAGAGAGAGAGAGAGGGAGGGGGGGGGGGTGAGGTAGGAAGGATGAACCACACGCAGGTACCAGAGAGAGGCAGGTCTTCAGCCATACTCTCCACACGTCCGTGGTGCGTCAACTTCCACGCACAGCGTCTGGAGCAGCACACAGTCCAGCGTCTGGGTTACCTGGTTGATACCTGGTTGATGGGGCTCTGGGAGTTCTTCTACTCCCCAAGCGCGGCCCGAGGCCAGGCTTGACTTGAGAGTTTGGTCCACCAGGCTGTTGCTTGGAGCGGCCCGCAGGCCCACACACCCACCACAGCCCGGTTGGTCCGGCACTCCTTTAAGGAATAAATCTAGTTTCCTCTTGAAGATGTCCACGGTTGTTCAGGCAATATTTCTTATGCTCGCTGGGAGGACGTTGAACAACTGCGGACCTCTGATGTTTATACAGTGTTCTCTGATTGTGCCTATGGCACCCCTGCTCTTCACTGGTTCTATTCTGCATTTTCTTCCATATCGTTCACTCCAGTACGTTGTTATTTTACTGTGTAGATTTGATACTTGGCCCTCCAGTACAGTTCTGTACTGGGGCAGTACAGAACATTGTGGAGAGAACACCGTCTTGCGACCGGAGTTAGGAAGGATGCTATAGTGTGGTGAATGCCTTTACACTATTCAGTCATTGTATTTTTGACCGGAGAAAGTATAGCTGCAGTTCAGACAACATCAACCTGAGACAAGCCTATGACTGTGGATCAGTTGTTGTGTTGGGCGGTGGAGAGGTGAGGCGGCGGAGGTGTGGGCGCGTTGCTCTGGACGACGTAAGTGAAATATGAAGCGCGGGATCCGTAGACTCGTCACGTGTGCGGGGCAGAAATATTGCTAACCATGCTGTGTAATGTGGATATTTAGCATCACGTAGCTTGTTCTTGACACACACACACACACACACACACACACACACACACACACACACACACACACACACACACACACACACACACACACACACACACTCACTCACTCACTCACTCACTCACTCACTCACTCACTCACACTCACTGTACTCCCTTCATATAGTATAGCGAGGCCGCACAAACCTACATGTACCTAAATGTGTTAATACAAAATAAAAGGGACAGAAGTGAGCGGCTGGAGCCCGCCCTCATACTACCCGCCATGATCGTGGGCCTCAGATAGGCTAGGTAGGCTGACATAGGTTCGTAGGCTTGTGTAAGGCATAGTCGTACAGCTTGAACTCCTGTTACATCATTTTCCCGAAGATTAAGTTAAGGATCCTTAGATTAAGTTTCTTGTCCAAAGTTTGCACGTATAATATTCCGAGCTTTAAACATACAAGATGACGACTGGGCCGGGAGGACATGCAGAGTGACACCTTCACCTTTGACCTCTCTCAGGTAAACGCCAGGCGCTCGAGAACATGAAGGTCACATGCAGGAATTGTGTGTTAGAGCGCTGACCTTACACGGTGACCCTTGTTGTCGTGAGGGTCAAGAGTCTCTCGTCGTGTGACCTTACACAGTGACCTTGTCACCTAGTCAGGGTGACACAGCTCGTCACGACAGGGTCATGACCTATGATTGTGACAAGAAACCACAGGTTCGTAGTGATAGCATGCGCGAGAGAGGTAACAACTGTGTGTGTGTGTGTGTGTGACACACACACACACACACACACACACACTGAGGGAGGCCGTCAACACAAGCACCAATGACCGTCCTGGAGGCGCCTCGTGGTAAACACCGTCACCAGTAATTTAACGAGGAGACTAGAACCATTTCTCCTTTACAGTTATGATGGCTGATGTGTTTGTGACGTCTGCTAGCGTCAAAGTGTGTGGTGACTCTTGATCTTGACTCTTGACCGTAAGCAAGAGGCAGTTAGCCAGCCATTACCCTCTGGGAGGTACGACCACCACCCATCACTCACGCTGAGACCATCAGTAATACGGTATACTGACCCGTCGTCCACCCAAGGTCGACTGTATTAGGGTGAAGGTCGTTCTCGATGTTGCAGGTCGGGTCGTCCTCGGTGGTGGAGGTCTCCGTCACACATCATCAGGAGAGACGCTGGCAAATGCCAATATTTGATCTGAAGGTTAAATCCTGCTACGTGACCTTTGGCTCGTATAGCCCTGAGCCTTGACCAAGGTGGCCTGCTACTGCCCCCCCCCCCCATGGCATGTGTTGGTGGAGTCTTGATGTGTGAGATGTGCAGCCTGTGCCCCCTACCCTCACGGCACCACACACACATGTATACACCCTCACACACACACACACACATGTATGTATATTTAGGCAGTGATGTGGTGTAGGCTGACTCCATACACAGTTTCAAGTGTAGATATGATAGAGCCCAATGGGCTCAGGATTCTGTACACCAGTTGATTGACAGTTGAGAGGCGGGACCAAAGAGCCAGAGTTCAACCCCCGCAAGCACAATTAGGTGAGTACACACACAGTCACTCTTACATCAAGGAATTTTGGAAAATGTGAATAATCTCGATGTTAATAAATTATTCAGTTGTTGGCCAGAATATAAATTGACACATTTATTGTTATGTTAAGATGTATGTTTATTGTATTGACCTCTGATGTCCTGACCTCGTCTCATTTCGTGCTTTGACTTCTAAGGCAAAAGTTGCATTAATGTCATACGGACGTCAGGAGCCCGGCTGACTGTCTGGGTGTCTGGGAGGCTGACACACTCCCACGTTAAACTTTAGTTAAAGGTTGACATGTCGTGACTGGTGTGAAGTCTTAGTGTACACAAAATTATTTCTTCCAAGGGTGAAGAAGACCATTAAGATGGTCTCAGAAATAAGGAGTCATTTGCTTAAAGTCTCACAATATTGCAGCTTGTTTGTTTTTTATCAGATTGCAACCCATCCTCAGGTTAAGCTCGTTCAAGCGGCGACCCGCCCCAAAGATGCAATCCTCAATTTTTTATCGTATTATGTAACAGAAAATCATTTTTTTTAAATAAATTAATATTAACGTATATGCGTTTTTGTATGGCTAAGGCTGTGGTAGGTTAGGCGCTTTAGTTCTGGTGGTGTTTATTTGGGTGAAGGACTTGTTACGGGCTATTCATGCCCGTGCCACCTCTTGGGTGGCTTATTCTTCATCAATGAGTCAATCAGTTATGTTACAAGCCTGTGATGCGTTAATTGCAGCTGGCTTAACCAGCATCACGAACAGAATTACCTTACTCTGCTCTGTGGCATAAACAATCCTATCATTGTTCCCACATAAAATCAAATATTTGTTATTTGGGAATTTGATGATTGTAAACAAATGTTTATATATATATATATATATATATATATATATATATATATATATATATATATATATATATATATATATATACATATATGCAAACAAGCCTGAATGGTCCCCAGGACTATATGTAACTGAAAACTCACACCCCAGAAGTGACTCGAACCCATACTGCCAGGAGCAACGCAACTGGTATATTCGCAACGCAACGCCTTAATCCGCTTGACCATCACGACCGGGCATAAGGAAGTGATAGCCGAAGCTATTTGAACCACTTCCCCGCCGGCATTCGGATGGTAATCTTGGGGATAGCATTTTATCAAATCACCTCGTCACAGGCACAGTCAGAGAAGACTGTGAGCGTCACAGGCACAGTCAGAGAAGACTGTGAGCGTCACAGGCACAGTCAGAGAAGACTGTGAGCGTCACAGGCACAGTCAGAGAAGACTGTGAGCGTCACAGGCACAGTCAGAGAAGACTGTGAGCGTCACAGGCACAGTCAGAGAAGACTGTGAGCGTCACAGACAGTCAGAGAAGACTGTGAGCGTCACAGACACAGTCAGAGAAGACTGTGAGCGTCACAGACACAGTCAGAGAAGACTGTGAGCGTCACAGACACAGTCAGAGAAGACTGTGAGCGTCACAGACACAGTCAGAGAAGACTGTGAGCGTCACAGACACAGTCAGAGAAGACTGTGAGCGTCACAGACACAGTCAGAGAAGACTGTGAGCGTCACAGACACAGTCAGAGAAGACTGTGAGCGTCACAGACACAGTCAGAGAAGACTGTGAGCGTCACAGACACAGTCAGAGAAGACTGTGAGCGTCACAGACACAGTCAGAGAAGACTGTGAGCGTCACAGACACAGTCAGAGAAGACTGTGAGCGTCACAGACACAGTCAGAGAAGACTGTGAGCGTCACAGACACAGTCAGAGAAGACTGTGAGCGTCACAGACACAGTCAGAGAAGACTGTGAGCGTCACAGACACAGTCAGAGAAGACTGTGAGCGTCACAGACAGTCAGAGAAGACTGTGAGCGTCACAGACACAGTCAGAGAAGACTGTGAGTGTCACAGACACACAACTAATCAACATCTTGCCAACAAACATAAGAAATATTGGTGATACAAAAGTGGACGTGTTCGAGAGTTAAGTAAGACACCTTCCAGCATGACGTACCGGACCAACCAGGCTGTGGTGGGTATGTGGGCCGGTGGGTATGTGGCCTGTGGGCCGCTCCAAGCAACAGTCTGGTGGACCAAGTTATAAGGTCAAGCCTGGCCCAGGTCAACTCCGCGTCTCTCCGTGTTTATAACAACGTAAGATTTCTATAAACAAGCTGCCTAACTTGGATCTAATGGTTCTGTTGCTGTCTGCAATCCTTGGCGAAGCAACCCACATGAGTGTGATCCAGGATACCCACATGTTTGTTGTTCTTACAGCAACATGGTGAGTGGTGTCCTTGTGTTGACCTGTGTTCTCCCGACCCGTGTGGCTGACCCCCTATCATGTTGACCTCTTGCCCCCTCACAGGTGGTGGTGGTGGTGGTGGTGGTGGTGGTGGTGCAGGTAGTGGTGGTGCAGTGGTGGTGATGGTGGTGGTGGTGTGGTGGTGATGGTGGTGCAGGTGGTGGTGGTGCAGGTGGTGGTGGTGGTGGTGGTGGTGGTGGTGGTGGTGATGGTGGTGGTGGTGGTGGTGGTGATGGTGGTGGTGGTGGTGGTGGTGATGGTGGTGGTGGTGGTGGTGGTGATGGTGGTGATGGGGTGGTGGTGGTGATGGTGGTGGTGGTGGGGTGATGGTGGTGGTGGTGGTGGTGGTGCAGGTGGTGGTGCAGGTGGTGGTGGTGGAGGTGGTGCAGGTGGTGGTGGTGGTGCAGGTGGTGGGCAGGTGGTGGTGGTGGAGGTGGTGCAGGTGGTGATGGGGGTGATGGTGGTGTGGTGGTGGTGGTGGTGCAGGTGGTGGTGGTGGTGGTGGTGGTGGTGGTGCAGGTGGTGGTGGTGGTGGTGGTGGGTGCAGGTGGTGGTGGTGGTGCAGGTGGTGGTGGAGGGGAAGGAGGGAGAGTCTCAGAGGGGTGAGATACAGTCTTCTTCCTTCCGCTTCTCAGGACGGGTTAATGGTCCTTGGTTAGTTGTGTATGGCCTCCCTTACTGGCCAGCCGGCCTCCTCCCCCCACCCTCACCCTTCATTCCCTCCCCGAAACACTTCCCCGTATTCTTCCCCCCTCCCCAACACACCCCCTCCCCTCCCCAAGACATCCCATTATAAGCTGTGTATATCTCTATATTCTTCACATGTGACCTTGTACTTCAAGGTCAAAAGTCCTTCCTTTCACTCGATATCTTCGCCAACCCATGTGATTGGTTCTCGTATCTCCTTACCCCTTCCTTCCCTTTCCTTCCCCTCCTGCCTCCTCCTGATGGCCTGGGGGTGTGTGGCCAGGAGCGGTCTCACCCTCCCTACTCCCGCTCCCCCACAACCACACTTCACATTACTTCTCAACGGATTCCAGCTTTCTTTAGAGGCAGCTCGTCCAGTTTCTGCCTCGCTCCTGCTGCTCTCTTCTCCCGGCTCTTCTTCCAGGAGGGTCGCTGGGTACGGCAGGCTGGGGGGAGAGAGAGAGGGGGGGGAGGAGCAAGAGAGTCAAGGGGGACGAGGAAGCCACTGATGATAGAGGAAATTGCTTGAGATTACGGTAATACAAATGAGGGAATGATAACTCCGTCATTACAAGTTGGCCAGATGGAATAATTTGAAGATCGGAGACGGTAATGCCGTCGGTGTTGTGCGTGAGCCTCTTGGGGTCATTTACTTACCTTTCAGAGCTCGTGGAGGGAGGTGTGCTTGTGACAGGCGGCAGATGAGAGCACATGAGGTAAACAGTTGACCTTGTGTGGCATCCAGTCCGCTGTCGGAACACTGTTTACCTAATAGTGACGCTGAGAAAGTCTTAATCGTGTTGCATCTGTTACATTTTGTAGCTTGCATTATGATCTTTCCTTACGTCTTGGCTAATGTACATTGTGCTGTCTCTCTCACCCTCAGCTTCCTCTTTTACTTCAGTTTGTTTCACCGAAGAACTGATCATAAGGAACACACAACTCAAGAAAAATATCCTGTTTATTTATGTATATTAATATCGTACACATTATGCGCGATATGTATATTCCGTGTATGATATACATTATATTGGAATGTTAGTTGTACGGTGCACATTATGTATACCAAATAACAAGTTGAATGATAAACATGAAGTACACCAGTGTTTTAACTCGTAACACCGTGATCTGTCTGCTTGTTTGGTCCGTATTATTTTGTCAATAGCAAATGGTGTGTGTGTTAATGGTAACATGTAAGTGATTCCAGGTCATGCAACAAGTTCCCCATATGGCAGTTCCCAAGCAACCAAACACCCAAACAACTAATTCCGCCTAACAACCTATTCACCTAGCAACCAATACCCTCAACAACCATTTAAAGGGGTCGTAGTCCGCACGGTCCAAGTTCGATTCCCGGGGGAGGCGGAAACAAATGGGCAGAGTAGACATAAGAGGAAAAAAATAGATTGGTTAGAAAGGCGAGGTCCAAGAGCTAATAGCTAGATTCTGCAGACACAAAATTGTAAATACACACACACAAACACACACACACACACACACACACACACACACACACACACCCACACACACATCACACACACACATCACACACACACATCACACACACACATCACACACACACACACCACACACACACACACACACACACACACACACACACACACACACACACACACACACACACACACATACCACATACGCACACACACACACACACACACACACACACACACACCACACACACACACACACACACACACACACACACTCAAATGTAGATATGATAGAGCCCAGTAGGCTCAGGAATCTGTACACCAGTTGATTGACATTGAGAGGCGGGACCAAAGAGCCAAAGCTCAACCCCCGCAAGCACAATTAGGTGAGTATACACACACACACACACACACACACAATTATGTATAATTGAAGTTCAACTCGAGTAAATGCAAAGTAATGAAACTAGGCAGTGGAAACAGGAGGCCAGACACAGGATACAGAATAGGTGATGAAGTACTTACGAAACGGACAGAGACAAAGATCTTTGAGTTGATATCACACCAAACCTGTCTC
>WNGS01133187.1:0-13632 GCA_020271785.1 Procambarus virginalis
CAGTTAGCCAAAGATGGACTTTATTAAGCTCGGTATTTACTGTGGCATTTAGAGCAAGGGGGTCAGGACTGGAGTAAATGAAGGTTGTGTCGTCAGCAAATAGAATTGGTCTAAGGTGTTGGGAGGCATTTGGAAGGTCATTAATGTAGATGAGAAAGAGGAGAGGGCCAAGTATACTGCCCTGAGGAACACCAATGTTGATGGGTAGGGTAGGAGAAATTGAATTGTTCACAGAAACATACTGGAGTCTGTCAGTAAGGTAAGATTTGAGGTATTGCAGGGAGAGTCCTCTGACTCCATAATGATGTAATTTAAGAAGAAGGTTTTGGTGGTTGACAGTGTCAAAAGCCTTACGCAGGTCCACAAATAACCCAACAGGGAACTCATTTTTATCAAGAGCTGCATGAATTAAGTTAATCATACTAATAAGTGCATCGTTAGTGCTTTTTTTAGGTCTGAAGCCATATTGGCAAGAGCTAAGTATATTGTGCTTGGCTAGATAAGAGTAGAGCTGCTTGTAGATTAGTTTTTCAAAAATTTTTGATAAGTTAGGCAGGATTGAAATAGGTCTGTAGTTGTTAACATCTGTGGGATCACCACATTTGTGGACAGGGGTTACTCTCGCTTTTTTTAGAATATCTGGAAAGGTTTGGAGTTCAAGTGACTTGTTGAAGAGCAATGCAATTGCAGGGGCTAAGGATCTGGAGGCTTTTTTGTAAATTAATGTCGGAATCTCCTCAAGGGCACTAGACTTGGTTTTGAGGGAAAGGATTATCTCATTGACGTCAGTGGAATTAGTAGGCTTTAGGTACAGAGACTGTGGATAGTTACCTGTAAGGTAGTCCTTAACATCAGTACTGGAAGATGGAATATCATTTGCAAGGGATGACCCAATGGAAGAGAAGAACCTATTGAACTCAATAGCAGAATCAGAGGCTGAAAGCTGACCATCGTTATTAGACAGGAGTGTTGGTTTGTTGTTTAAAGTCTTCTTTGATCCCAAGATTTGTGAAATTGTGCTCCAAGTTTTTTTAATGTTGCTCTTTATTTGGGTAAATTTATCTTCGTAGTATTTAGCTTTGGCTCGTCTAATTATCTTAGATAGCAGTAAAGAGTAATTTTTTGAGAATTCTTTGGAGACGGTTCCTAGCCTATACTTCTTCTCAAGGTCATGTTTTTTATTAATGGATTTAAGTATTCCCTTTGTAAGCCAGGGATTGTTAAGCCTTTTGGTAGTGACTTGTTTTGTAAGCATAGGACAGTGGGTGTTATAAAGGCTTAGAGTTTTTTGAAGAAAAGATTGTACTGCTAGGTTGATGTCCCCTATGTTACCTAACTCTGACTCCCAGTTGACATTATCAGCAGCAGTTATAAAATTGTCTATAGCAGATTCATTGTGCAGCCTAAAACTTATCTCCCTTGACTCTAGAGGTGGTTTGTTAATGTTAGTTAAGAGAAATGTGGGGTAATGGTCTGTAGTGCTATCGGTGATTATACCTGAAGTAAGCGGAGAGGTTATGTTGGTCCAGATGTGATCTAGAGTCGTGGCAGTACTATCAGTGATTCTAGTAGGTCTAGTGATTAAGGGTATGAGGAAGCAGGAATTCATACAGTTGAGGAAGCTAACAGTAGTAGGGTGCTCAGGCTCGCAGAGGTCAATATTAAAGTCCCCTGCGATAATTAGATGGTTTTTGTTCAGTCTGTTCTCGAGTATTAGATTACTAAGGTTTGAATTGAATTCAGACACATCAGTGTTAGGAATTCTATAGACTGCACCTACAGACAGGATAGACTCGGTACCCTTGACTCTGAAACTGGCGAAGATATACTCCCCACAGCAGTCTCTAGTTCTAATTACTTTTAAGCATGTTAGTTCATGATGGTAGTAAAGAGCAGTACCACCACCTCTCTGAATTTGACGACAGTTGTGAATTGCCAAGTAGTTAGGCATGTTAAAGAGTTGAGTAGTATCCTCTTTCAACCACGTTTCAGTAAGTATAATAAAAGTGAATTTGTTGTCAATAGTTTCAATCAAGGCACTAACATCATCGAAGTGTTTACCTAGGGATCTAACATTCAAGTTGATTACAGAGATATTGTGATTATGTGTTAATACATTGTTTACATCATGTGCTGTAAAATATCTGCAATTTTGGTCATTAAAGTGATGATTGTCATAGATAGTGGATAAGAGGTTTAGTTCTGGGTCTATACTTGTCTGCATAAAAAGGCTGGTTGCTGGGAAACAAGGCAAGAGTGCCAAAATACAAAATAGAAAATAAAGGAAAGTAGAATAAAAATTCTAAAGTAATATAAACTTAATGGTAATTTAAGTAATATAAACTCAATGGTAAATTAAGTAAAGAAAAAAAAACTTAATGAGAACTAGGAATGTAAATAATGAACTAGAATAATAATAACAATAGATGACCAAAAAAGTAAAAAAGCAATTATGAAAACTATAAAATGAAAAGCTTGCTTACTATACTATTATAAGTACACTATAGTTTAATACTAAAGTTACACTAAGACAAAATGAGGTAGCTTAAATAGAGATACACTCAGGAACACTGGATAATGAAGTTAATACTAGAGGACACAGGCAAAGCCAGTGTACTACTGAACATGGGAGTAAAATGAAAGATGACAATTGTAAAGATGACAATTTTTTTTAACTAAAGTTAGTTAAAGTTACCTTTTGAAAGGAAAGGCAGAGCTAAAGTACACAATGGTAGTTAAATGAGATTATAATTTGAATTCTGGCTATACAGCAGTTATCCCACAGTCACTGAGGAAAGAATTAAGGTGAGCTTCAGTGGTTATTGAATAGGTTTTTCCAATGTCAGTCCTCCTAGCTATAATTTTACCATCTCGCACAAAACAGTGCTTAATTACAGTGGAATTTTTGCAGCAACCACGCAGTTTAAAAAAGAGATTTTGCCTGAACCTGGTCAGACATTCATTCACATAAACAGAGGATTTACCAGCGACTGCAGCTGTGATAAGATCAGACTTGCGGGAGCAGCTATCAAGTTTTATTCGAATTCTTCGGTTGTTTGTACCAGATGATTTGGTACCCACTCTATAAGCTGATTTGATGTGATTTTTTTGAAGTGAATACCTTAACTTATCCTGCAATACCTTGATCACAATGGCAGCACAGTCTTCTCCATCAGTTTCTTGGGGAAAATCATGTGAAGAGATAATTACAGACTCTAGTAGTTTATGTTGGTCTGTTTCGTCCTGGGTAACAGTGTGTTGGTGTTGTAGGTTGTTCAGATGGTTCTCAAACCGTTGCAATATTTCTTCCTGTTTTCTAGTGGTTTCATCTGGATTAAAGTTAGTAACTGTGTTCTTGAGAAGGTTTAATTCTTTCTCGAGGTGGACGACTTTGGTAGATAGATCTTGATTGTTCTTGAGTAAGGCTCCAGCTTCATTCTGCAAAGATAATAATGAGCCTTGCAGGTTCATTATTAAGGCCGACTGCTCTTTGATTACTGACATTTGATCTTCATGTACTTGAGTTAATAACTTGAGCCAAGGGTTATCAGCAGGGCGCTTGAAGTCAGGACAAGGGGCAGTAGCTCGTTTAAGTTGGTCCATATGGCTACATAACAGTTGCATGGCCCGTGTCGGAGACGGCGCTGCGCCCAGCTGGGATTGTATGTTATTGTCGACGAGGGGAGAGTCGGTACCCCCCACGGCGGCCACCGAGGGGGAGATAGCTGAACTAATCATGTTGCTAGCCTGGCTAGTTGGGTTATTCCTGATTGGTGTGATTCCTTTCTTAAGGGCCTTACCGGTCTTATTTTGCATGGTAGCAGGATAAAATGTAGGCAGGTACAATAGGGAAGACTCGTTGATGAGGCAGCAGTGAACGTCTGGTACAGCTTCCGAGCTCAAGGGAGCAACACTAGTGAGGTCGAAATGAGAGAATACGGGTTGGTCTTGTTGGTTTTTTCAATCACATTTGGGTCACTGTGTACTTAGCTGCCTACGGGTGATGCTACATCATTTGTTGGTAGCCGAGAGCTCACAGATCAGCTGATAAAAGAGGAGGGAGGGCAGGGCCGACAGGTGTTGTTGACGTTCGTTCGTTCGAGTCCTTTAATCGTGTCCTTTAAATCGTTCGTGTCCTTTAGATCTTTAATCTAAACAGATAATTTAAGTAGGTAAAGTCTAGCAGAATTAATAAAATGATAACAGATACATTGCAAGAAAAAATGAGATGAGAGAGATTAGTAAGTATATTAAAGCACACACGCGCATTGGTATATTAAAGCTCTGATTGATTACATTGACAACTTGATTGGTAATTTAAACAAGACTAATAGACACCATACAGCAGATTGATAGCACATATACGAAGACAGCAAAGATCACAATGGTAAAGATGTTCGGATTGGGTACATAACCCAACTCTACAATTTAGCTGGTTATAAAACCATTCACAACTGTAGGTCTAATAAAAAAAAGGTGGCGGCACAGCTATATATTACCGAGATACATTTATCTGCAACAGTGTCATTAGTGATAGAGATGACTACTGTGAATATACTTTTGCTCAGTTTACAATTAAATCCCTTAAATATCCTCCTTGACTATTGGAGCCATCTATAGATTTCCCAATACTAACATAGCTTCATTCTCAGATAACCTAAGGAATCTTATTATAAACAACAATCTCAACAAAAACACATCATTCTGGGAGCAGACTTCAATATTGACCTGGGTCAACAAAATTGCCCTCATCTTGACTATTTCCTTAACAGCATGAACTCCTGTATGCTAATCCCCACAATCACCAAACCTACCCGAGTCACTCAAACATCAGCCACTACCTTGGATCACATATGGACTAACATAACAGCTCCCCTTATATCTGGTATAATCTACGACAGAACAACTGACCACTATCCTACCTTTCTCATAGCGAACATGGACATTACACCACCAAAAAGCAAGAAACTTACATGCAGGTTACACAGTAAATCAGCTTTAGGCAATCTTACAAATGCACTTCACAATATTAACTGGGATTCTGAATTCAATAATACTCAGGATATAATTCATCAGCTAACCTCTTCCTCTCCAAAACTCTAAGCCTCTACAACCTTCATTGTCCCTTTTTACAAAGCAATTTAGTACCGACAAAGCAAGTAACCGATTCATCAGTGCTTCGTTAGAGATGGCTTGATTAAAGTGAGAAAGACCGCAGTGGGTAAAATGTTTACAATTGCTAATGAGGATAACCTCAACACTTTCCTCACCCAATGTGGTTTGTCTCACTTTATTATCACTCTCAATGAGTCAACAAAGGTAACATGAAAGCACTTGGAAAACCATCTCTAGTATCCTAGGAACTAAACAACACTCACATTACCAAATAAAACTCTACAAGGATGGGGATATATACTGTCAACTGATTTAGAAATGGCAAATGAATTTAATAGTTTCTTTTCATCGGTTGGTGTTAATCTTGCCAGTAAAATCCCACAGACTCAGACACATATTTATTTATTTATTTATTTATTTATTTATTTATTTATTTATTTATTATTTATTTATTTATATTATTTATATACAAGAAGGTACATTGGGTTTGTGTGAATACATTGAATAGGACAGTATTTCCAATCTTGTAAAGCCACTAGTACGCGCAGCGTTTCGGGCAGGTCCTTAATCTAACAGATAATTTTAAGTAGGTAATTTCTATCATAATTGATAAATGATAACAAATACATTACAAGAGAAAATGATATGAGAGATCTTAGTAAGTATATTAAAGCACATTGTTATATTAAAGCTCTAATTGATTACATTGAACAGATTGATTGGTAATTAACAGATTAATAGACACCATACAGCAGATTGCCAGCACATATAAGACAGCAATGAACACAATGGTAAAGATGTTCAGATTGGGTACATAAAGATTGGGAGACTGGGTAGCAATAGATACAGATAAACAAGAATAATAAACACCATACAGCAGATTAGCAGCACATATAAGAAGACAGCAATGATCACAATGGTAAAGATGTTCAAATTGGGAACATAAAGGCTGGGAGATTGGGTAGCAATAGATACAGTGCAATTTTAAGGCAAAAGGTGAAAAACTATGAAGATGAAATTAGGTACTTTTAGTATTGATTTTGAATGATGTAAAAGTTGGACAGCTTTTCATTCAATAGGGAGTGAGTTCCATAAACTGGTCCCTTTATTTGCATAGAGTGTTTACACAGATTAAGTTTAACTCTGGGGATATCAAAGAGATATTTATTCTGGTGTGGTGTAATGGGTCCTATTACATCTGTCCAGGAAGAGTTTCAGAGCAGGATTTTGCATTTAGAACAGGGTTTTGTAATGTAGTTGACACAAGAGAATTTATGGAGTGAGATTATGTTTAGCATGTTTAGGGAGTTAAACAAGGGGGCTGAGTGTTGTCTGAAAGCAATTTGATATTATTCTGATAGCAGATTTTTGCTGGGTGATGATGGACTTGAGATGGTTTGCAGTGGTTGAACCCCATGCACAGATACCATAGTTGAGATAGGGATAGATTAGTGCATATATAGAGAGATGAGAGCAGAGTTAGGTACATAATATTGATTTTGGAGAGTATACCAACTGTTTTAGACACTTTCCTAGTTATGTGTTGTATGTGGGTACTGAAGTTGAGTCTCTTGTCTAGGAATAGGCAAGAAATTTTCCATCATTTTTATTGCTAATGTTTACATTGTCTATCTGAAGTTGAATTGCATTTGTAGATTTGCATCCAAATAAGATGTAGTAGGTCTTTTCTATGTTAAGTGTTAGTTTGTGGGTGACATCCATAAGTGGACTTTTTTTAGTTCATTATTAACAACATTATTTAGTGTATGTGGGTTGGGGTTAGAGTAGATGAGGTAGTATCATCAGCAAACAAAATAGGTTTCAGAATGTTAGAGACATTAGGAAGATCATTGATGTATATAAGAAATAGAAGAGGTCCCAAGATACTGCCCTGTGGCACTCCAACGGTTATTGGTAGAGTGGGAGAGGTTATATTATTGATGGCTACACATTGGTGTCTATCACTAAGATAGGATTGGATATAGTCCAGTGCATGGCCTCGGATACATAATGATGGAGTTTACATAAGAGGTAATTGTGATTAACAGTATCAAAGGCCTTTCTCAGGTCAATGAAGAGTCCATCGGAAACTCATTTTTGTCAAGGGCTGAGTAATTATATCAAGGAGACTAATAATTGCATCGTTGGTACTCTTTTGGGAGCGGAAGCCAAACTGACAGGGGCTAAGAATGTCGAATTTTACGAGATAGGAGTAGAGCTGTTTATAGATAATTTTTTCAAATATTTTTGATAGAATGGGTAGGTTCGATATTGGTCGCTATAGTTGTTTATGTCTGCCGGATTACCTCCTTTATGAACTGGCGTTACTCTTGCTTTTTAAGGATATCAGGGAAGGTATGACACTCAAGGGATTGTTGAACAGCAGAGCTATAGGTGGCGCAAGAGCATGGGAGGCTCTCTTGTATACAATGGATGGAATTTCACTGACGTTCCCAACTTTGGTTTTAGTGAGTGTATGATGGACACAACATCTGTCGGGCTGACTGGTGAAAGGAGAAGAGAGTTTGATAGCTGCCTGAGAGATATGTGTTGATATGTGTCTGAGTCTGTGGGATTTTCTTGCAAGGTTAGCATCAATCGATGAAAAGAGCTATTAAGTTCATTCGCCATTTCTAAATCAGATGACGGTGTAAGGCCATCCTTAGAGAGTGTTATCTGGTTATGGGAGTGTTGTTTAGTTCCTAGGATATTAGAGATGGTATTCCATGTGCTTTTCATGTTGCCTTTTGCTTCTTTGAATCTAGTCTCATAATATGAAAGTTTAGCTTTTCTTATGATACTGGTAAGCACAGATGAGTACCTTTTAACTACTTCCTTTGTAACTAGGCCCTCCTAAATTCTTTTCATATTCATGTTTCTGTTGATTGATTTAATTATGCCACGTGTGAGCCACGGGTTATTTTTTCTTTTATCAGTTACTTGTTTGGTAAGGAGGGGGGCAGTGAGTGTTGTAGAGGCTTAGAGTTTTGGAGAGAAGAGGTTAGTTAATGAGTTTATATCCTGTATATTATTAATTCCGATTCCCAGTTACACTGTGAAGTGCATTAGAGAGATTGCCTAAAGCTGATTCACTGTGTAGCCTGAATGAGAGTTTCTTGGTTTCTGGTGGTGTTGTGTCCATGTTTGCTATGAGGAAGGTAGTGGTCAGTTGTCATGAATTACCCCAGATGTAAGGGGAGCTGTTATATTAGTCCATAGGTGATCCAGGGTGGTGGCAGATGTTTGAGTGACTCGGGTGGGCTTGGTGATTGTGGGATTAGCAGACAGGAGTGCATGCTGTTACGGAAATAGTCACTTGAGGGTTGTTTGAAGACCCAGGTCAATATTGTGTAACGTACGATTATGTTACGTGTTGGGTTGATTAGATACACAGTGTTTAGTGAGTTTCATATTTATTTAGTAGTCCTGGATACAGCAGTGTCGTAGACGTTGAGACGACCTGGAGCAGAGCAGAGAGCTGAGTGAAGCCGGAGTCGTGGAGCTTTATGAGGGAGAGCGTGGCGGCTCGATTGGGAATTGCAAGTGTCCTGACTCGGAGAGCGATAGCGTTGTAGCTGGATGTGGTCGTAGTCTGCTGTCTGCTCGTGTTGAAGCTGTAGCGTCTTGGGTCGACTAGACTGCCCAAGCCGAGTACTACATTCTTGACTGGAGATTGTACTGGTTTGCTGTTCTCACATCGCTGGGTTATATGGTGATTACACCTCAGCTCCCTCCAACAAGGTGAGAAAGTATTTCCTGTAATTGGGAAAGGATTGTAGCTTGTGTGATTAGTAATGCATTAGATAATGAGATAATTGAGCGGTATAAGGATTACTCGCTACAGGACTCCCCCTGCCAGGGAATGGAAGAAAAGCAATACAACAAAAATACGAGGCTACTGTTCCCTGGGTCGCTGTGGAACATGTAGTACGGTACCAAAAGATGTAGGCAGTGTGTCACAAGCTCGATGTAGCAGGAGAGAAGAATGTGCATGATTGTTGCGTCCTTGGTCGCTGGTGGAGCATTTAGATCCGGGGCGGATGGGCTCGGGCACCAGAACAATAGGAGGTAATGTAGGCACGTAGTTAGGACAACGAGGGAATCACTGCTAGAGCTGAATTGTCCTGGAGGCGACGAAGAGTCGGAAACGCAAGCTGTAGGTCCAAGATGCTTGAGTCGGCAGAGTATCAGAATGCAGTGTACGTGTACATGAATCTGACGAAAGAGCAGCTGTCGTGGGCGTCCCTGTAGAACAAGCAGTGCCCTGGCAGGCGACGGAGAGTCGGCAGGACAGGCTGTAGATCCCACATGATGTAGTTGCTGATGAAACTGTCAGATGAGTAAGTAACGCTCGCTGTGCAGGAAGCTGTAGTTGATGAAAATGCAGAGACGATCGCGGTGAAAATCATAGCTGTGGCGAGGGTGTTGGCAGCGTTCCATGACAGGTGGCAGCGGTCCACAGCAAGCAACAGCAGGAGTGAAGGTCCAGTGAGAATCCATGTTGTAGTCCGTCGTGCTGGGTATCGTTGAAACTCTCAGGGTCCCCATGTAATGCACGCTTATGGTACGTTGTTGGTTGATTAGATACAAAGTGTTCATTGAGTGGGGGGAGGGGGGGGGGGGGGGGGGGTGTTTGGTGGTTGGTTTTGTTGTTTTTGTTTGTTGTTCTTTTGTTTTGTTTTAGGTTGTTATGTATAGTCCTGGATAAGCAGTGTCGTAGACGTTGAGACGAAGCCTGGACAGAGCGAGAGCTGAGTGAGGCCGGAGTCGTGGAGCTCTATGCGGGAGAGCGTGGCGGCTCGATTGGGAATTCGAGTGTCGAACTCGGGGAGCGATAGCGTTGTAGCTGGATGGGTCGTCGTTGCTGTCTGCTCTGTTGAAGCTGTAGCGTCTTGGGTCGACTAGAACTGCCCAAGCCGAGTACTACTGTTATATGGTGTCTTGGCTTGGAACTGTCTATTAAAGGGGTAAGGGTAAGTAGAATTTAGAGGTATCAAAAACGGTGGAGAACTACAAAGGCACGGCCCCCAAAATAAAAATCACAGTAATAATAACTTGCTACTAAACCCCTGTTAACTAGAGGATTGATCGTGGCACTCCCCACAGGAAAAGAAAAGGATACTCTGTGTCTAGCTTACTTATTTATTAACCCTTAACAACCCCCCCTACAAAATCACACCAATACAAATAATAATACTTACTTGACCACCCGATCTTACGTTGAAAGCCCTTGGTCACATAAGCAGGATACAGGGTTTTACATGAACACAAGCTAGGGTAAGCTTACTATTGAATCATATAAAGTTAGAGTCAGCTTAGGGTAGGGGACCACGTGGTTACCAATGGGACACCCGTTAGAATACTAGTGAAGTGTAAACACTTAAAACCCTACTACACCAAGGTATACACTCTACACATAGAAATGGGTATGCCAGAATATAACAATAAAAATGCATGGATTAATAACCAGAAATAAGAAACAGAAAATAAGAACTAAGAGAAGGGAGGAGGATCCGGTCCCCACGACCCAGCAGATAGAAGGAGAGGAGTCTCCTCACTACCTCCCAGTTTGCTATGCTGCCGGCAGACTGTTCAACTAATCATACTGGCGCCCAATACAAAGTTTACTCGGGTTTACTTTACAATGCTTAGACAGTATTAGTAAAAAATTGGTGCCTATTTTGATTATGTAATAATCAACCCCAAGCTCAATCTTTAACTACTCTTTGAGAAACAAGAATAGTTCTTACGTCTGGCAGGGAAAATACGACCATATGCAGCTCGCAAGCGTATTAGACTATGAAGTAGTTCATTAAGCTCAAAATTTGACCTCTGGTTTCCATCTAAAGAACCCAGTGGTCCGTAACACCCCTACCCCCTTCAGAGAAAAAAAAATGTGTCTACTAGAATAGCAGTCATATTTTTTTGTAAGAGTTACAGAGATAAAAATGAAATCCATGACTTAAAAGTAATTCAATCAAAACACAATTCTCTTCAAAAAAAAAAAAAAAATACAAAGGAATTCTCTGAACAGAAAAAACATAACAAAAACCAAAAAAAACACAGGGAAGTAAATAAATTGACACGATGATATTTAATGTCACAGGAGAAACGAAAAAAAATTAATAAAGCCATGGACAGTTGGTATGTGGCTTCCTGTGGCCCAGATGAATTTACTCAGGCAAGCGGGACAGAGCGTCGTGCTATACGTTAGAGCCGGCCCGTAGTGTAATGGTAGACATATTAGAAGTCCTGTAGGTACAATGCCACCGCAAGAATGCGTTTATTCTTCTGCTTCATCTGATTCATGAAAACTATGGGTTATGGTCGTGTTGTATACTTCCACTATATTCCAGTGAGGTAGACTTCGAACTTTTTACATGTTAACACAACGCCAATCGCCTCTTTTTCTATCACCGAATAATTGTGTCTGCGCCTTTCAAATTTCACAGAGGGTAATAATATACTGGTGTTCCACTTTATCATCCCCAGTTTGCAACACTAACACTGCACCAGACACCCGAGTCAGACGCTCAACTTGAATTTTAAACGGAACGTCGACCTTGACTAGCAAGCAATGGGGCGGAAGTCTAATATCAATTTCAAATTTTAATCCTCTGCACAGCTCCGATGACCACTTAAATTTCACGGCCTTCTGCAACATGTCTGTGAGAAGGAGTGGCAACACTGGAAAACGTTCTGACCAAAGCGTCGATAGTACGCACACGTACCGATAATCGTTGAATGTCCTTCTTAGACCTGAGCACTGGATAATCCAATAGTGGCCTGCTGAGTGGTATATCTTGCCGGGGTAACCTTTTCCTTGGCCCACTTCATAACCGAGGTACGTCAATGTGGCTTGGCCAAAATGACACTTTTTTGCACTTAGGGTTAGATTCGCATTTTTCCACACTGTGAACAACTGGCTTACCCTAGCTATTTGTTCAGCCCAACTACTATCAAAGAGCACAATGCCATCTAAATACACCCGACAATTTGGCACCTTAGCGAGCAAAGAGTTCATTAGCTCTGGAACGTGGCAGGTCATTACGCAAGCCGAATGGTAATACTCGATACTCAAAAACACCCTCGGTGTCACGAACGCAGTTAGATGTTTAGCATGTTCAGTGAGCGGGATTTGATAGTACCCCCTCGAGAGATTGAATTTCGATACGTACGTGGCTTTCCCGATTTCGTCGATACAGTCGTCGAGACGTGGCAACAGATAGGCGTTCACTATGGTCACCTTGTTGAGCTGCCAGTAATCGGTGCATAATCAACAGAGCCATCTGGTATGGGGACCAAAAGCAGGGCAGCACCAGACCCTGGCTCGGCCTGATAAGGCCGTGCTGGAGCAAGAA
Organism: Procambarus virginalis; assembly: GCA_020271785.1. Classification (NCBI taxonomy): domain Eukaryota; kingdom Metazoa; phylum Arthropoda; class Malacostraca; order Decapoda; family Cambaridae; genus Procambarus; species Procambarus virginalis. The sequence continues at coordinate 12,477 of WNGS01133187.1, forward strand.
GTCGACCTCCTTATGTACGATGGCCGTCTTTTCCGGACTCATCCGACAGGGTTTTGTTTGGGAAGGCTAATGGAGGTGTACTCCGTCAACTCGACACAAGTAAATGGCTCAGTCTGGGTCGGGACCTCCCCGAACAGACTGGAGAATTCATCAAGCAACGACTGCACCTCGTCACGTTGGGACATCTGCAAATGGGACAATCCCTCCTCCACAGCATTCACAGACCTAGAATTAGTGAGAATGAGATTAGGTGGGTCCCCAGAGCAATCATCCCCTCCCTCACTGGAGAGGGAAACATTGGTTAGTGCAAATGGGCCTGGGCCCTGGAACTTCGTTCAGCGGATTCAACGTGTCACGAGCATTACCTGTTTACGCTTATCAGCGTGTCTTACTTTGTACGTGAGGTCCCCAGTATTTTCTGTCACAATGTAGGGCCCTTGTACTTGTGGGACATAGTGCTCCCTAGTCGAGTGCTTGGTACCAGGTACAGGGTCACCAGGCTTGAAATACCCGCAACTTAGCCTAGCATCGTTTCGTTCTTTCATCTTTCTCTTGGCCTTCCTCAGATACCTTAGGTCAGCACAGCCTTGTAAGTCCTGGTCTCTGGTGGTGTTGGCCAAAGAAAGCCGAACCTTCGGTTAACGTTACGTTCCCTAACAGATTCTCCTGTAACATTTGTAAGGGTCCACGAACTTATGGCCAAAGACTCACTCAAAAGGAGAGCAACCCATTGAACTTTGTAACCCCTCTCTATCAGCAAACAAAACATACGGCGAGTTCTCGGCCCAGAAGGTATGGGAACTCTCGCACGATGTCTTCAACATCTGCTTCAGAGTTAGATGTAACCGTTCAATGACCCCCTGATTCTGTGGATGGTATGGGCTGGAAACCTTATGAGTTATTCCATGGTGCTTATAGAATTGTTAAAAAATATCAGACTTAAAGTTAGTACCATTGTCAGTCTGCACAACTCGAGGCAGTCCAAAAGTGGAATAAAATTGCAACATACGAGCAACAACTGTCTTTGCTCGTATGTTTCTTACAGCAAAAGCCTTTGGGTAATGAGTCGTGATACACATCATTGTGATTAGATAAATATTACCAGACTTAGTTCCTTAGGTAATGGACCAACACAGTCCCTTACCACATGAGCAAA